>JAJEJO010000549.1:404361-416133 GCA_020662805.1 Glaucomys volans
CCCTCCCCCCCCCCCCCCCCCCCCCCCCCTCCCTCTCCCCCTCCCCCTCCCTCCCCCCCTCTCCCTCTCCCTCTCTTTCTTCCCCCTCCCTCTCCCCGTCTCCTTCTCTCCCCCTCCCTCCCTCTCTCTGTCCATCCATCCATGTATGCATCCACTTCCACCCATCCAGCCAGCCATCTATCCACTGTCCAGCCAGCCAGCCAGCCATCTGTCCATCTGTGGGCCTGCCGCCTACCTACCTAACTATTCCCTCTGTATCGATGCATCCACCTGTGCTTCTATCTATCCATGCATCTTTCTTTCTATCTGTCCGTCCACCCATGTATCCATGTGCCTATCTGTCCACACATAACATACATGCATACGTACATCCACGTTTGCAAAAATGTGTATAACACACAACAGTATTGATGCAAAATATGGGAAAGAAGCTGTGACTAGATTCTCTGTCACATTTGGATCCATGCAGACATTTCTCCAAAGCAGAAAACACTTGGCCCAATTTAGTTCTGCTGAAATTGTGCGGCAAACACGTCTCAGAGAATCTTCCTCCAGAATAAGCATGATTTCTCCCTGAAATGACTGAGCCAGGGTTTTCTGATTAACTGAACATTCTGGACAAAAAATGAGCTAACTGTGGGGAAGATGTGATGCACAATCCCAGTCCTCCCAGCGCTGGCTCTGGAGCTCGGTTCCTGCTCCTCTTAGGGCATTGCCAGCCACAGGGCCTTTGGCTACGTCCGGTGCCCGAGGACCCACGTGGCCTCCGGCTGCCCCTTCCAGCCCTGGCCCTGCGTGGAGAGCAGAACCCAGGCCCTCTCTGGTCCAGGCAGAGTTGCCTGTTACTGGCTATAAAGGACCGAGTTGGGGAGCAGGAGACGAGGAGGCCTCGGCCTTAACCTCTCCTGCAAAGCATTTCTCCTCCTCAGCCTCCCCGTAGGGACACCCCCGCCAGCCTCATGCTCCCCGTCCCCGTTAATGCCCAAGTTCTTCCTTGTTCCTCCCTGCCGCACAGCGTCCTGACCTTCATGGCACCTGACAGCCGGGCTGTGGTCTCTGCCTACTTCATTCTCAGTTCCTCAAACAAGACAGGATGTGTCACCCAGCCAACGAAGCCTGTCCCCACCCGGGAAGCGGTCCCGCCTTCCTGACCGCCTGTGGAGCCCCGGCTTTGGCATAGGCAGCAGTGGGCCAGGATCTCCTAGCCCCGAGGTCACCGCACATCTACACCCCGGGCCAGAATCCAGCCCTCTAGGTTGACCCAAGGGAGGACCAGGAGGCATCTGCCACAGGGCCTGGCTTCGTCCCAGCCACTGAGGGTGTGGCATGGAGGGTTAGCTCATGCCCTCCGGGGTCACCAACTCTGAGGTCCACATCCCAGCCCTTCTCAAGCTGGTGACCTTGGACATCGACCATCTTTAACCCTCATCGTCCCCACCTTTGAAATGCATGTCACCACACCCATCGCCACACGTGTGGATGAGCAGAGGTTCCGTGTGCGTCCTGTTGGAGACAGAGCAAGGCACAGCCCTGGAGCGATCAGGAAGGGTCAAGTAGTGTCGCAAAAGAGGAGAAAGAGCCTGCGGAGCCTCCGGGAGCCGGCAGGAGAGCGGACAGACCCAGATCCATCTCCTGCGGTTCAGTCTCGGCTGAAATATGAAAGGCGCGCTGCCAGCCGTGCGCACTCACGGCGCAGCCCAAGGATTTACGGAGACACCCGGGCAGTCCAGGAGACTGATGGGCTACATAAATACAAAGGGTAAAACGGCGAATTCCAACTCGCACTAAAGGCTGCAAATCAGCCCCTGGGCTGGGTCCCAGATACGGAGAGGAAGTATGATGAAGGGTGACTTTTTTTAAATTTTGTTTGGATTTATTCCCAAAAGCTCCTTCACTCAGAGACGCGGTTTCTTGTTGGCACAGATGGCTGCCCTGTCGTGAATGAATCCAGAGGTGGGAAACCTGAGTCGCATCCAGAGGGGACCTAGATAAGAGGAGCTCGAGCATCAGAGGACTTCTGACTTGGGCACAAATCTGAGATTTGTCGCCACCTGTCTGTGACTCTGGTGCTCCGGCCACGGGGTGCTCACCCAGGAGCGCCCACGGGAGCCTCACCCTCAGCAGCCACCTCCACGCCGCCCTGAGGGCGGAGCCTTCCCAGGGTCATGTGCTGGCCAGGCAGGACCGGCCAGGCAAAGGACCACAGCAGGCAGAGTGCACGTGTGCAGAATAAAGGAAAGACACGGGGCGAGGGACAGCGGAAGACGCACAGAACTGGGCTCAGACCCTTGGCCAGGAGGGCACGGGGTCAGGGCTGGAGTCCACCCCGGGACAGGGTTTGAGCCTGGAATGAGGGCTCCACCCCCAAGGCAGCCTCCCGGCCTGAGGCTGGGCAGAAGAGCTGCCGACACCTGGGACAGGAGTGTCCAGGTCCTCATGAGGTGCTCGGAGCTGGAGTGGGGACCCAGGGCCAACCGCTCCCTGGTCTTTGGTTTTCTCTGTAACATGGATGTAGCCTTCCTGAAGAATTGCCAGGCCTCCCAAAGGGGAGGTCTGGTGACCCTCCCAGACCAGCCACCAACCATTCTGAGCTGACTTGATCCACACTGTGTGGCTCAGACCCGGAATGTCCCCACAGCCCTGTGTGCCTGGTCCCCAGCTGGGAGCTATGGAAGGTGGCAGACCCTGTCAGAGGGAGGGCCTAGTGAGAGCCACACGCTGGATGACTCAGGTGTCACCTCAAAGGTGACTCTGGGACCTACACCTCTTCCTCTTTCTCTTTTGCATCCTGGCCATGGGCTAAGCATTCCCCCCCACTCTACCCCCGTGATGTGCTGCCTCGTCACAGCCCAAAGCAACAGGGTCAAGGAAGCATGGCGGACACCTCCACAGCTGTGAGCCAGAAAAAAACTTTCTCTTTATAAATTGGTTATCTCAGGATTTCATTACAGCAACAGAGAACCGACTAACACGTGGGCCTTCGGGAGGTGATTAGGTCATGAGTACGGAGCATCATGAATGAGATTAGTGCCCTTATAAAAGAGGGCCCAGCCCTCCACGATGTGAGGACAGTGAGCGGCCACCTATGAACCAGAAAGCCAGCCCTCACAGACTTCAAACCTACAGGCACCCTGGTCTTGGTCATTCAGAAAGAAACATGGTCACTCTGAAGGTTTTCAGCCCTGCAGGGACCTCCACACAAGGGAGCAACAGAACACTGCTGTCCGTAGCACTAAGATGGGGACTGATCGTTACTGCGCCCAAACCCAGCCCATGCTGACTAATAGCAGCAGACAGAGGTTCTGGTGCACACCCTGGACTCCTGGCTGGTGGCCTCAAGAGGACAGGGGCCTAGCTGGTGCTGGGCATCTTCAGGCCAAGCAAAAAGACTGCAAAAGAAGAGGAAAAGTGACAGTAGTCATTTGGCGTGGTGGCATCTGAGAGAGAGAATGGGATTCTGAAGATCTGTCATCTAAATTGCCTGAGGAGAGAACGTTTATTAAAAGTCCTCCATAACCATTCCCCAGCTCTTTAATCACACGGAGCCTCTTTTTTCCTTCCCGTAACATCTTAAGCACATTTACTGCCTCCGCACAAAGGGCTTGTGCTTCTAATCATATCGATTTCACTATAATTAATTTTTAATGTATTTTTCAGGGTGTTGTGTATATATACAGACCCAGATACTTTATCATATATTAACATAGCCATTTCCACTCCTAAAGTGGGTTATTAAATGAGGACTAATTTATTATTGCTTAAGATGTTACGATGTTAACCCAATTATCATCTGCGTTCTGTCGTGTACACTTTGGAATGGGGTAGGATGTGGGTAATAGGACCACGAGGATTCAATTTACCACATCGAGTCCCTAGGATTGTTGCTGAATTCTAAAATAGTTCACTTCCCCAGCAGGCTGTCACCAAGGTGAGTCGCGGAAGACAGCAGCGCCCTCACCGGGGACTGGGCACAGGGCCAGCTGGGGCCACAGGTCAGGGCCAGCTTCCTTTCCAGAACCTGACCAGCACTTGGCTTCCATGACCTGCACCACTGGGCTCCAACTCAAGGCCTCTGTCCTCTTTGCAAGGACCAGGTAATGACCCATTGTGAGGGAGACCAAGGACCCTGTTTGGCTCAGCACCCACCCACCCGTAGCCTATGGGAGACATCCAGAGGAGAAGGGCTTGCCATGCCTGTCATGGCCTCTGGGTCCGCCATGGACAGCCTCTGGTCACAGGCCGGGTCTCTGCCCTCAGTGCCAGTTCATTCAGGAAATCTTCCCCAAGAAGGCAGCTCTGTTCCCGCAACTCCTGCTGATCAAGGAGGCCCAGGGCCAGGTTCCCCCCCACAGAGCATCCAGGCTGGCCAGAGAAGCCAGGAACCAGCCGCCCAGCCAGGGACAGCAGAGCCAGGAGCAGACTTCCTCACTCGGGGACCTCCAGCAGGGGAGGAGGCAGAGAGCACCCGGGGCATCTGACTCCAGGGCCCTGCAGGTGCTGGATTGGCAGGCGGGGGTGCATAAGGGGGCCACCTCCCTTCCAGCAGGTGGATACCCTGAGTGCTGGCCCCAATGCAGAGGGTCCTTACTAAGAGGACCTGCTTGTCCTGTGCTACCACTGAGGATGCTGAGGTCCCCTCCCCAGACAGAGAGACTGCTGTGACACAGGGAAGGTGGTAGGCAAGGGACTCACCGACACGGTCCCTGCTGAGCCCTGTGTCCTCGGGAGCCTGCTGACTCGTCCCTCCCTTCCTTCCCCTACCATGCATGGCACTCGGCTGCCTAATTTAGGGGCCGGGAGAGCAGCCGTGGCACCTGCTCTCTGCTCCTCACAGAGATGGATGGAGGCGGGGACCTCATTCAATCATCCTTCCCCTTCATTAGAGAGCATCACTGGAACCCGCACTCCTGCCGCCTCCCGTCTGAGAGCCCAGGGTCTGCTCCCCATACCCCTGGCCCCGGGACCTCACATCTCCCAGGTGAATTCTCTGGGTGGACAGCCGGATGGCACAGGGTGCTCACTTCTGATCCTGACACAGAGGGGAGGGGACCATGCTGACACGGGCCACTTACCTCGTTCTGAGGAAGCACTCCCTCTCTCTCACTAATGAGGAGACAGCTCGCTAAATAATGCATCACCCTGCGTGGCCGGCATGCGGCTTCTGCACTGAGCAGGCATGTGCATGGCCAATGGGGTGACACCCTGGTCCCCAGCACACGGCTCCACGGTCAGTGGGAACTGCCACCTGGACCCCGCTGCAGAGCTGAGGGGGGATGTGGTGGCCAGTCTCCCATTTGATGTTAGGTGGCACATCCTCCGTCTCCAACGCGGAATTCGCGTGGTCCAATGCTGTGGTGGAGACCAAGGGGAAAGAGCCCTGGACAGGACCCTGGGCAAGGCCGTGGAGAAGGTCAGGGTCAACCTGGCATCGTCCAGTGGATCCTGGGCCTCTACATGCTGCTCCCCACTTCCTACTGGGCCTTGACTGGGGGATGGTCTTGACCTCTGCATGTGTGTTCCCAGGCAGGGGCCGGCCAGGCAGAGTGGGAAGCTGCAGCGGACAGTCACTGGATCCCCTCCTGCTGCCCCTGAGCCCAGCTTCCTGTGCTCTTCCGGTCCTCTCAAGGTCATGCACACAGATGTGCCCAATGAACCACACTCAAGGTGTCACCGCACAGACCCAAGACCCTGCCCCAGGTGAGCTGCCTCACCTTGTGACCCAGGTACAAATCTCCCTCCCTCTGGGGGCTCCAGTTTCCCAAAAATGAAAGGCCATCAGCAGTTCTGGTGTACCTGTTGGAATCTCCTGAGGAGCTCTTAAAATCCCAGCACCGGCTGTACCAGGGACCAATGGCACTGCGTCTTTACAACTCCCCAGGTGAGAGTCCTTGCCATCACGGTGGGATCCTGGCAAGGTCGGAACTGCCCACCTCAAGCCTCCGCCCCAGGCCTGCAATCAGAAACCCCAGGGCGTGCCTGTGTGTCCGTGGGTGGGTCCCCGACTTTTCAAGCCCGCGCGGAGCGGCATCCTAAGCTGCGGCGCCCCGCCCTCCAGGCCCCGCCAAGGAAACAGATCACGCGCGTCCTGCGCTAAGCACCTCAGGTGCTCCACAGTTCACCCCGGTTGACCTCACGGCGTCGTCAGGCACGACTGGTCCTAAGTCACTGTGCCCAGGGTCCCTGGAGCATTGGGCCTCCGCGGGATCGCGAGTCCCGGGGGTCGTGCAGGGCTCAGATGCGCTGCAGTGCGAGGGCCGGTCGCCAGGTGGCGCTCCGGGGTGGGGCGCGGGGATGCTCGGACCGGCGGTGGGAAGGGAGGACCCGAGACTCCCGCACGCCCCGCATCCGCCAGCCAGCCAAGTCAGGGCAGTGCGGCAGACCCAGCAGCCCAGCAGCCAGGCCCTCCTGCAGGGACCCAAGTGCACAGCCCGGCTGCCGGGCTGGTCCTCCGCCTCCCCAGGCAGGTTGAAGGCAGCTTTCCAAAGGCCCCCGCAGAGCGCCCAAGTGTTGCGCTCGGTTTCAACCAGTCCAGAACAGCGCCCAGCGGAGACCAGGCTCCAGAGATCAGGACCCAGGAAAACCCCTTCCTCCGTAGGGCCGGTTCCAAATCGGTGGTCCTTACACCGAGCTGGAGGGGTTTCCGTGATCTTCTGCAGGGTTCGAGAGAAGTTTGACCCCCAAAGCGGTCCACACCTCAGACCGAGTTTGACTCTCGGGTACAACATGAATAATCCTAGAAGCCCTTTCTTTGGTGGGTGCCCCCGTGGCAGACGTGAGCGGCGGGTCAGGAGACGCTCCACCGCACAGAGCAGCAGGCTGAGGCAGGAGGCCCCACAGCCATGGCTCCTATGACCCAGGGTACACCACCCTCTGGCTGCCAGAGTTGCCAAGTCACCTTTCCCACATCCTTGCTCCTCACTGGGAACTGCGTAAGGACCCGCAGGGCCCAGGAGTCCCTGGGGAGGGGACACCAAGACCTAAGTCAAGTGAGGGGTTAATGGGGGTGTGGTTAAGGCTCTGCCTCTGGGTGGTCCTTCTGCCTGACCTCAGCCGCAGGGGTGCTCAGACACTGCCTGGGGCGCAGAAGGGAGGCCCCTGGGTTTCCTCCCGAACAGCACAGCGGGGGTGGCCACCCAGGCTCCCAAGGAAATGTCCCCAGAGCAGCCTCATGGGCAGTGTGGAACCCAGCCCTGTGCAGACCCCAGACCCGGAGGGGACAGGCAAGGCCAGGGAGGCTGGAGGCCGAGGGCCCATGGCCCTTCTCAGCTGGCATTGACTTCCAGGTCGGGGCTGCGGATCTCCTAACTTGCCAGGAGTCCAGACATCTGGAGTCTCTCAGGCTGCAGAGGAGGAAATGCTGAGTGGGTGGGCCGCAGAAGGGGCCTGGACAGTGAGTGGACCCAGCTCGGAAGGAAAACATTCCCAAGAGCAGCGTCTCAGCACACGACTGAGCGTGCTCCAGCCAGCCTGCACCTCCTCCCTGAGAGTCCCAGGCACGTGAGGTGGTGGCCCTGCAGGGCTGTGGGCGTGGAGAGAGAGCAAGGCAGCCACACGGCCTCCGCTCCAGCCAGGCTCTTGGGAAAGGGCCTGGGGGCGCCGCAGGGGCAGCTGGCCTGGGCACCTGGGGTCCTGGAACAGAGCTGGGAGGAGGTGGCGAGGCAGACTGCTGGCTTTCCAGCCCCCCAGGGGTGCAAAGCTATGACGCTGTGTCCCCGCCACACTGACTGAGCTCTGATCACCAGGAAGGCAGGGGAAGCTGAGTGAACTTGAGAGCTGTCCCTTCTCCTCAGTTTGGGGCTTCAGCTGCGGAGCCCGAGGGCCTGAGGGCAGGGGCTGCCCACGCTCCACTCCTGCCCGGCAGGGGTTCCCCCACCCTCTCCCGGCACCTGCCTCCCCTGGGTCACACCCCCTCCCTCCTGACAGCCAGCAAGGCGCTTGGTCCCTTTCACTTTCTGAACCAGGCAGGGCTCCTCGCCTCTCCTCACCCCCGGCTCCGACCAAACTGCACTTCTCACTTCATTTTTTTATTTTTTCGTTTGAAATCTGTTTCTGTCTCCTGAGGGATATTTCTTTTGAAAACATGGAGACTAAATAATTCCGAAGGCCTTCAGGCTCTGTTTTCAGGCAGAAGTGTCTGAAGGCAGGAGGGGCCCTGAAAGCTCTCCCAGACCAGCAGGCGGGAGAGCCATTCTGCTGTCACCTGTGCCTTTGCCCTGCGGGGGCCTGCAAGGCCACGTCCTGGACTCCAGACTTCGGCCTTAGGTCAGCATGCCCAGCCCCAAGGGACCCTCCCCGTTCTGCACTCTCCCGCACTGAGCTGTGTGGGGCACAGCCGGGCGGTGCTTGCAGCCTGGCATGAACTTGGCACCCAGTAGGTGCTCAGTAAACGCTGGCACGATGGATGAACCAGTGCTGCCCCTGGTCATGCTGTGCGCTGTAGACAGAACCGCGTCCCTCGAAAGACGCCCGCACCTCTGAACCTGGGACTGTGCACACCGCAGGGCGGAGGGACTCGGCTGACGTGAGGACGAAGGTCCTTCTGCGCTCTCCCAGACAGCCCCACCCGACCACAGAGCCCTAACACAGAGAACTTTCTCTGGCTGGGCCAGTGAGGCCAGGCGGAAGAGGAGGGTGGAGGGACCCGGGGAGGAAGGGGACCACCCTCCAGCAAGAGTGGAGGAGGGGACTGTGATCCAGGGAACACGGGTGGCCTTTGTAGCCAAGGACGGAGCCAGCTGACCGCCAGCCAGAAAAGAGAAGCCTCCACCCTACGACCTCAGGGAACTGAGCTCTCCCAGTGACCAGAACAAACGAGGACCGGAATTCTCCCCAGAGCCTCCAGAGCCGGGCCAGCCTGGCCACCAGCTCCAGTGTGGCTGGAGCAGAGAGGTCAGTGCCACTCACCTGAGCTCCTGACGGCAGGACTTCCGACCTCCAGAGCTGTAGGGAGGCGCCGCTGTGTGCTTCGAAGCCACGGGGTTTGTTACAGAAGCAAATAGAAAACCGACACAAAATTTGCGTTCACGGCCTTTATTTGCTTTTGATTTGCCCATTTTCCTGCAGGGGGACAGCACAGCTCTCGCCCCGTCTAACCCTTCCCTCTGGCTTCTTGTGCTCTCCCTACATAAGCTCTGAACGTGCCTGGCCCTCCTGTCCCCACCCCTGGTCCCCAGGCCTGCTTGAGCACCCGAACATCACACTGGCCCTGCTTAAGGCCTGCCTGACATCCCAGTGCAGGGAGACCGAGACCCACCTGCCGTGAAGCCCCAAGCGGCCAGCCCCAGCTCCCCTGCCCCGTCCCGTCGCCTGCTCCACCTCAGCAATGCTGCTTTACATTTTTGGTTTGTTTGTTGGCTTTTGTTTTTGCTGCTCCCCAGATGCGCTAAGATGCTTTTTCTGCCCCAGGGCCTTTGCACAGGCTGTGGTTCCTCACTCCAGGCCTTCATGTCTGCTTCTTTTGTTTTCAGCGTAGACAGCACTGCTCACCGAGGACCCGTGCGCCCTCCCTGTTCCCCTTCTCTCCCTCCTGGGGAGCTCATGGCCTTTCCTTCCAGCAGCTTCACAACTTGTAACTGCTTCTCACCCCGTACAGCTGGCCTCTGGCTGGCTCCCCGACTGGACAGTGAGGTCCCTGAGGTGAGGGCACCTCTGAATCCCAGCATGTCACAGGCTTGGACAGGTGGCATCAGACAGAGAGGGATTTGCCAAAAGTGCATCCCCAGTCCATCACTGGGTGGTCCCTGTGCCATTCAGAGGTCTTCCCTGCGACCCTCCAGCAGGGGCACCTGAGAGGAGAGCCCCGCATCCAGGAGGAGGCCGCCCCCCCCGCCCGGGGCCCCCCCCCATCCAGGGCACCCCGCCCATCCAGGGCACCCCCCCCATCCAGGGCACCCCCCCCATCCAGGGCACCCCACCCATCCAGGGCACCCCGCCCGTCCAGGGTGCCCCGCCCATCCAGGGCACCCCACCCATCCAGGGCACCCCCCCATCCAGGGCGCCCCGCCCGTCCAGGGCACCCCGCCCGTCTAGCCAAGAGCGTGGGAGCCGGGGTTTCCCAGCTGCCCACTGCTTCAACCGTGCCACCCAGAGGAGTTGGCGGGAGCTGCGGCTGAGGTGCCCAGGAGGCGCTTCCGTGAGAATCTGCAGCCGCCACACCAGGCCCGGCTGGCACGCCTGCCCGCAGCTGGGTTGGTGATGAGGCAGGCACGTCTCCTGAGGGACTCGTGGTTCAGCTGAGATTCCGTGGCTCTGAGAAGGCGGCCCGGTGGGGACCAGGGAGGTGACGGCCACCACTCCTCCACCTGCTCCCTTTGGAAAGCCTGTTCCCGGAGGGGAAACTGACCGTCAGCCCAGATGGAAAGTCGGCGGGAATGAAGGAATGGTGGTGGGAATGCCTGGGCTGGGGTGCGAGTCCCCTGCTCAGTTTTAGGGAAACATCGCCACCTTTAAGGACCCGTGCCCCAACGCTGATGGGTGAAGTGACACAGTGTGCAGAACCCATTTCCCAGGGACCCTGGGGTGGGGGCAGCAGCAGATGGGGGCAGAGAAAATAGGCCACGTGTCCTCTGGTGATGTGTGTGGCGGGTGGTAAGCAGGAGGCTGCAGGATGACAGAACACTAAGACGCAGCTTGGGAGGCCGAGGCAGGAGGATGGCGAGTTCAGAGCCAGCCTCGGCAACTTAGCGAGGAGAGCCTGTCTCCAAATAAACTATTTTAAAAAGGGCTGCGACGTGGCTCAGTGGTTAAGCACCCCTGTGTTCAATCCCTGGTTCCAAAAACTAAAACAAAAACGCCAAGAGACGAGCCTGGTCTGCAAAGCCCCTGTCAGCCCGGGGGACCCCGGTGGCCGCCCGCTGCAGGCGGGCAAGGGAGGTAGCCCCGGGGTCCGGCAGGTCTGGAATCCTAAGGAAAAGATTCTTGAACGTTCTCCTCATAAGAACAGCAGATCAGCAAGTGGACGGGCGTGCCCGCTGGCCCGACTGGACCCTCGCACCGCGTCCCTGGACCAGAGCACCAGGCTGCTCGTGGACACAGTTGTCACTTTTCAATGAAAAGACAGATGTTTTCGTGAACAACGTCAGAGACGTGACTACAGAGCCCACAGCGGGGCCGTAGGCCACCCGCCCCAGGCAGACCCTGCTCCCAGCACACGTCCCCCTGAGAGTCCACCAGAGAGACTCAGCGGTGATGTGAAGGTCACTCTCCAGGGATGATCGGGCTCAGCGAGCCGTCCTCTGGTGGCCGCGCTGCCCCCCGCCAGGCAGGTCCCTTTCCTCACCAGGCGAGCATCACCTTGGCCTGCGGCCACGCTTGGTCACTCCCCTGCCCAGCAGCTCCCAGGTCTTGTCCTGGAAGAGACGTCAAGGTCACCAGAGGGACTCACCTGCTCTGCAGGTGGAGCCTGCAGTCCTCAGAGCCCCTGAGGAGGCCTGGGATCCGGAGCCTTGGCTGCCCTCCCGTGGCCGGGCCCACAGCGGGCGTCCCCTCTGCCTCGTCACTTGCTCAGCTGCCCAACAAGGTCCCCGGAGCAGGCGCCTCACCGTCACGGCCCGGAGGCTGAGCTCAAGGTCAAGGTAGGGAGGCTGGTGCCTCTGAGGCCTCTCCCTGGCTGCAGGCGCCGTCTTCTCCCTGTGTCCTCGCAGGGTGGCCCCTGAGTGGTGAGTGTGTGAGAGAGAGTGTCGTGGTGTGTGTAGTGTCTGATTGTGTGTGTGCGAGTGTGTGTGTGATAGAGACTGTGTGTGTGGTGTGTGTGAGTGTGTGTATGTGTGTGTG
>JAJEJO010000549.1:416533-491822 GCA_020662805.1 Glaucomys volans
GTGGTGTATGTGTGATGTGTGTATGTGGTGTCTGAGTGTGTGCATGAGTGTGTGGTGTGTGAGTGTGTGTGGTGTGTGTGTGGTGTGTGAGTGTGTGGTGTGTGTTTGAGTGTGAGTGTGTGTGTGAGTGTGTGGTGTGTGTGAGGGTGTGTGTGGTGTGTGAGTGTATGTGTGTATGTGGTGTCTGAGTGTGTGCATGAGTGTGTGGTGTGTGAGTGTGTGTGGTGTGTGTGTGGTGTGTGAATGTGTGGTGTGTGTTTGAGTGTGAGTGTGTGTGTGAGTGTGTGGTGTGTGTGAGGGTGTGTGTGGTGTGTGAGTGTATGTGTGTGTGTGGTGTATGTGGTGTGTGTGATGTGTGTGTGTGTGTGTGTGTGAGTGTGGTGTGTGTGTGTCCTCATCTCCTGTCACAAGAGCAGCAGCCACACTGGGTGTGGCCCACCCTCAATGACCTCTTTGGCTTCAGCCACCCCTATGCAGCTCCCCTCTCCGGATCTCCTGCACCTGAGGTCCCGGGTCAGGACCTGGCTGGGTGAGTCGGGGGATCCCCCGTACCGCCGTCCCGGGGTCCCACCCACATTATCACCAGGTGAACGCCTTTCCTCTTTCCATTACTTCTTAAGAGACCTTTTTCCTCCCCAGAGCCTCTTCAACTTGGAAGGTTTAAAGAAAAGAAGAAAAGGAAGCGACCAAGCCTCTGTGTCTGCTCACGGTCGATCTCATGAATCTGGGCGACGGTAGGAAGTGTGCAGGGTAATGAAGCTCGCAATCCAGGATGACTCTGGAAGTTTCCTTTTCACTGACTGATCTGTCCTGCTGGAGCCGAGAAAACCTTCTGAATAAAGCAAGGGGGTCCCTCGCCATCACGAGGATCGTTCTGGTGAAGAACATGCTGAAAGGAGGGCTGGACGGATCGGTGCCGCCTGGCCCTTCTTTGCCCGGCTGGGTTCAGCACATGCCCTGAGCACAGGTAAGCCAGAGTCCAATCTGCCCTCACCGGAAGCCAGAAGGGACCCGACCCTGCTCTGCTTCCTCTCCCGGGTGCTGGGGGGTCTGATGGCTTCAGTGGGGCTGAGTCGGAGACCCTGGTCCCAGGGAGCCGACCTGTGCGTGGGTCTGGCTGCAAGACAGACACGGTAATTAATTCATCCATCCCCCGAGGCAAAGCAGAGGGAGGGGCAAAGGCAGACCAACTCCAGAAACAGTTCTTTCTTTAAAGCTAATGGGCCCCGGGTTCTAAATGGTCACATCTGACTCTCCCAGGTTCCCGTTGCTTTTAAACACGGACATCAACTCTCAGGACAGCAATTAAATGTGTCAGCAAAGCGCCTACTTAGTGCTACTGAGGCACTTAATTTTCATTAAAAAGATGACTTTGCAAACCATTATCAAGGACAATCCCAGGCGTGGGTATTTATATTCCTAAGGACAG
Source organism: Glaucomys volans (assembly GCA_020662805.1). Classification (NCBI taxonomy): domain Eukaryota; kingdom Metazoa; phylum Chordata; class Mammalia; order Rodentia; family Sciuridae; genus Glaucomys; species Glaucomys volans. Next base: position 417,963 of record JAJEJO010000549.1, read on the forward strand.
AGTGTGACACAGACACGCATAAATCACCCAGGTCTGCTTGGTTGCTGCCTCCCGAGCCAGGCTGCAAGCCGGTTGGCTCTGACTCTTCTCTTCCGGTCACTCCCTTGGGGCCAGGGTGCAGGACTCTGCTCACCTTGTGCTCACGACACCCCTAGGCCAGGCTGCAGCCAATCTCTGGGTGGGAAACTGGGGGGTTGTGATATGAGCTGATGTCCCCGCCCAGGACACTTCAGCGTGTGTCCCTTACCTGAAAGGTGACAGGACCCAGAGCCCCATCAATAGTCCTACCCCTGGTCAGTGGCAGAGCCATAGGATGGGGAGGTCTGGAGCCCTACAGACAGCCAGCACCCCACAGAGAGCACCGTCAGCACTGGCCCTCAGCAGCCTGTGACGAGTGGTCATCACCCTGTGGATGAGACCAGCCCAGGGCTGGAGGAGGACACGATTCAGACCTAGGTCACCCAGCCAGAAAGTGGTTCAGCCAGGATTTGAACCCAGGACCCTCTGTGTCCCAAGCCCTTTGTTCCTGCCATCAAGCAGGACTTCCTGAAGGATCCCACAGATGTGAGCAGGGATTGCATTCCGTGCTGAGTCCCCGAGGGTCCCGAGAACTGAGAGGTGGTGGCATCACAGCCCCTACCTCCAGAGGTCCCTGCTGAGAGTGAGGCAGATCCAAACAGGTGACACAGGCTGGTGAGGCCATTGCCACCAAGGTGGGCATCTCTGACCAGGAAGGAGCACTAGGCCCGTCTCTGCTGAGTACGAGCAGGGATCAGCACGACGTGAGAAGAAAATAAGGACATCCCAGCTGAGCAGGGATCAGCACGACATGAGAAGAAAATAAGGACTGGAAGACCTCTCCTGGGACCAGAGAAGGAGCTGGCAGGGCCACAGCTGGACTCCAGGCAGGAGTAGCGGGGAGCACCCTCCCTGGGAAGTAAGGAAGACCAAGGGTTCCCGAGGAGGGAAGGGTCCTGGTCCTCGGACCCCAGAAGACAGAGTGTCACTTCCCATCCCAAGTTGCCTGGCATCAGCGAGTGCTGAGCCACAGACTGGAGAGGAAGACAGGACACAGGACGGCTGGGCAGGGGGAACCGGTCCTCTGCCTGGCCCTGAGGAGCTGTCCTCCGAGCTGGTGCTGAACAGAGGCCCAGGATCCTGTGTCGGCAGTCAGAAACCAACAGGGGGAGAGCGCTCGGAAGAGCAGCAGAGAGCCCAAGGCCCTCGTCCAGAACAGGTGGGGAATCCACAACCTCAAAATACAGCTTGGAACTGAATGCTAAAAACACCACTGGGGGAAATCCAGAGGGGACAGAGGACGTGAACTTGCCGTGGACAACAGCGACCTCAGGAAGCCCCCAAAGACGTCAGAACAAATAAGCTCAGGTGGTAGGAAGGGGAAATGAAGCAACGGCCTCCATCACGAAGAAGAAGTAGAGAAGTGAAAACTGAGATGTTCAGCAAATAAAACAAGGGTGGACGTAAATAAAAAATAATCTGTTAAAAGTTTGTACGTGGAAATACAGTCGCTAAAAAGAAAACAAGAACGACTGCAAAGGCATCAGTGGTCCAGTCTTTCTGAGAAGCAGCTCAGCAGTTCAGCCGATGGACCAAACCCCTGGCTGAACCTCTGTGGGCCGCCTGCTAGGCCCTGGGTGGGGACAGGCAGCACAAAGTCCCTTGGGAAACGAGAAAATGGTCAGGGTTGAAATGGAGTCACTGGGGTCAACCCCTAACAAACAACCCAAAAAGCCAGGACGTGACACAGGAGGCGCTCTCACACCTGACGCCCGAAGGTGACTGTCACAGAGGTGACTGTCCCCAGAACCACAGCCTGCACAAAGGCTTGCACCTCGACCTGACACCAAAATGCAAGGACATCCGCCCGTCACTGCCTGTTCAACCTCAGGCTGGCCCCGTCCTCATCTTTAGTCCTTGGGGCCATGGACTGTCCCAGCAGAGCATCTTCTGTGACCCTCTTCACCATCTAACAATGGCACCTTGCCTCAACTTCCCCAAATAGACCCAGTGCAATGGTTGTGTGTTCCCACTGCGATGGGATTCCCGACCACTCGATTAGTCTCTGTGGAACCTCTCTGATGGTTCTTTAGTTTGACCCCGTTGTAGAAAAGCCAAGTGAGTAGGAGACCAAGTCAAAGCATATACCTCAGGCCGTACAGCGTATCCTAGGAGATCTCTGCGAGGATAATGCAGAAAGATTAAAAAATGGAGAACGTGGGGCAAAAGTTAAGAGGCAGAGAGCTAGGATAGAAACTTCCAAACACAGCAAACCAAAGACCTGATTGAGGGAACGTTGCACCGGTGTCTCATGAGCCAGAGAAAAATGCAACGCTTCCAATTAAATGGAGATACCACATTTTCCTGCGACTTGGGATGTTCATTTTGGAATTAGCAAAAGTGCTCTTGAAGAGTTGTGCAATGTAATGAAATCTCCCCATGCATATGTAAAAAGGAAAGTATAAGCACAACAGCTTGTTAGGATTTCCTTAAATCTTCTTGACCTTCAGAATCACTTTTCCTTTCCACAGTTACCCCTGTGGGACATTCAGCAGACAGCTCTACCAGGTCCCTAAGGTTTGTCCCAAGCCTCGCTTCACTACGTGGGGGTTGACTGTCTCAATGTTAACCCAGAACACCAAGAGAAGGTTTGGGGAAATGAACAGGACTCACATTCCTCCCTCATGGTCTCCAACTGTTCTGGACTCTGATTTTAGTAATTGCAGTCACACAGTCTCCCACTGAAACTGGTCTTGAAAATCAGGATCGGTCCCCGCTCCCCTGGTGTTGAAGATTGAACCCCGGAGCAATGCCAAGGCAAGCACAAAGAGTTTTATTTAAATGGCAGAACAGAAAGAGAAAGAGACTCCTCCAGAGAGGAGGGGGTCCAGAGCTGGTGCCGAGGAAGTGGGGTGTCTTGCCTCTTCATAGACTTTAGGTTTCCTTTCTTCTCTTGGACCCTCCTCCCATCCTGCAATCCCGGGGTGATTGCTTGTGTTGGAAAACGTGATCCTTCTCCTCCCCTGGAGGTTGTTAGCAACCAGGTGATGGGGATGCCATCTACCCATTTCCTTTTCTTTGCTAATTAGCTACCTGTCCTTCTCCCATCTCACCACCAGAAATCACCACCCAGTGGAGCAGGCACAGGCAGAGGAAACCACTTCACAGCTGCCACTGGGCTGACGGCCTCTATAAAAAGCACCAATTGTCAAGTGCATCCCATTTGCATAGACATAAAAATGTGAAAATGCTAGTCTTGTGATTTACATACAATAATAGAAGTTTCCAATTAAGAGACTATAGAGAGATGATATTTGAGGAGACTCGAATTTTTCCAGTACTCATTAAATATATGCATCTCCAGGTTAAAACAACACCCCAATTTCTGAACAGAGTAAATAGAATTAAATTCACATTTATACACATAGAGGTGAAATTATAGAACATTCCAGAGAAAGAAAAAAAATCCCACAAGGAAAAATACTATCAAACTAAAGCATAATACCCATGATAAAAAATTATAATCTAGAAGCAATTAAAATACAAAAGGAAAATAACTGTCAATCTAGAATTCCATACCCAACTAAACTATCATTTAAGTGAGGATGAAATAAAGATATCTCCAACTACAAAAAGAATAAAATAATTCAGTATCTGCAGATCCTACTGAATGAAGGAACAACTAAAGGGTCTCTTCAGAAGTAAAAGTTAATCCAGAAAATAGTCGAATGTGAGGACAATAAAACGTTGAGCTAGACAATGATCTGGATGAAGCTGAGCGTGCTAGGAATAGGATTTGATTGCTATTCCGGGGACCTCTAGCTTGGACTTGGATTACTGAACCTGATCAGTTGTTTAACTCGTCAGCTTGAATGGGGACGTGCCCATGGAGGAGCAGAGTAAGAACCATTTCATGAGGAAGAGAGTGACAGGAACAGGAAGTGAAAAAGAGGAGAATTAACAGACAGGTGTTGGGATCACAGAGGGCCTTACGGGCTCCAAGGTCACATTTTCAGAGTGGCAGAGAAACACTCTTCTTTTAATTTTAAAAATATCGACCAATCTGCTGGGTGGAAATGCATGGGGGAGGGAGCAAGAGCAGACACTCGTTGGCTGCGGCCCAGCAAGAGGACATAACTCTCCCGGCAGCAGCATTCACGGCACCTCCCCAGAGACGGTGCAGGTGGGAGAGTCGTGGCTCTGGTATTTGCTGAGGCCCCCAGCATCCTGGTTCCTCAACAAGAGAAGCTTCCAGACACCGGGGTTCTGAGAGGAATCCATGACTCCGCACCGACTGGCTCCCTGCCTGAGCAATGAGCACCCAAGTGAGACTGGATTTCGCACCCAACTCTGATTTCCAGGACTTCAGGCAGCTCATCCTGTGCAGGGATCAATTGCCCGAGAAATGGAAGGAGAGCTCCTTTCTGGGGCAGAAATCTCTCCTCCATTGCTCCAAGCTATTACCCACTAATGGAGAAAATAATGAAAATCCCAATTATAGACACACAATGCCTTCGCAGCCTTGCCTCTCCATCACAGGAAGGCTCCAGGCAAGCCTCAGGCCCTCTCCTGCACCCAGGCTCCAGCTGGCCGCAGCCCTGGCCCCTCCTGACTGCCCCCAGCTTCTGCCCAGCACAGGCCTGGCTAAAGGGCGCTGGCAGCAGGGAGCTCAGCAGGGCAGCGTCTGCAGCCTTCGGAGGCTGGGCAGATCCAGCTGATGGGGATGAAGGAGAAACCCAGACCTTGCCTCTGGGGGTTCCAACATCCATCCAGAATGATCCGAACCAGATGGGGCAGGGAGTTTAATGGAAGCCTTCAGGGAACACTTCCTAATGAAAGAAGTGTCCAGAAAAATGGGCCCCTTTGGAGACCGTGGGGATGAGTCTGCTTCAAGAGTGCTGGGTTGCTGGCTGGTTCAGGACCGAACCATAGCTACAGGGAACTAGGAGGATTCCACACCCCACTCCCTGAAAACCCTGAGGCCCCCAGCATGTTCCCCACTGGGCCCAGGTCCCCTCCCTGTCATGGGAGAATGTGAACCCAGAACTCTAGCTCAGCTCTCTGGCTGTGGACAAGCAAGGAGCCCTCCTCCCACTTCCTGGGCCGGCCTGCTCATGAAAAGGAGGGAGCTGCTCTCTCCAGAAACCAGCCGGCCTTGCTGTGGCTCACAGCCATGGGAAGGGGCACACCTGGAAGGAACTCCAAACCCATCTCCTGCCTGGGTGACCTGGCCAAGGTGTCTCACTCTCAGCTGCCCACAGGCATGAGAGGTGGTGAGTGAGCCCGTGGCAGGGACACTGAACCGTCCACCCTCATGGGCTAGACATGGGGATTTACTTGGTGAACCCGGAGGACACCAGGAGAAAGGAAGAGCCCACAGGGGACAAGCAGCTCTTGGAGATGGCCCCAGGGGGCTGTGGGGGCTGGTATGGGCGCTGGGGTGATCTCAAGTGGTCCAGGGAACAAATCACCAGCCTGAGTGGCACGATCCGGGTGTGAGGTGCAGCCTGGTGGCTGCAGTCGGGCTGCACTGGGGCCAGACTCCTCGCCACACCCCCTCCCACACACACACACGCAGTGACGCCACGGGGGCAGCTGCCTGCATCCCAGTGAGCATCCAGGGAGGACAAGCAGGAACTGGGGCGGCAGAGCCAGCCTGGTGGGCCTGGAAACAGCAAGCTGGAGCCATGAGGGGCAGTAGGAGCTCAGGAGGTCGGGGTCGCCTGACGCCGGCCCTGTAAGCTCGTTAGACTCCAGCCTCTGCTGAGCGAGAATCGAGGAGGCCGAGGATGTGTTGAGCCGTGGGGACACTGACCACTTGGGTGAGTCCGTGGTGCAAAAGACAGATGGTGGGGCAGGGGCTCTGGGCGCCTCCAGCTCCGGCTGCCATCCCAGCACTGCAGAGACGGGGTGGCTGGTGAACAGCGGGAGGCATCGCTCCTGTCACCGAGGCTGGACGTCCAAGGCGACAGCGCTGGAAGACTCGTGGTCACCGGCTCTCCTCGGAGGGGCCTTCTGTGTCCCCGGGTATTGAAGGGCTCCACCCTCATGCCCCTGCCACCTCCTGCCTCACAGCGTCCCCTGGGGCTGGGATCTCCCCATATGAACTGGGCGGAGGGCACAGTCGGGCCCAGCACCAGGACCTGGCCAGGGTGGGGCCCCTGCGGGGGCGGAGGGAGCCGGTGGGCGGCGGGAGGCGCAGGGCAGAGCCCCGCGCGCCTGCGCAGACAGCTGTCCAGGCTCCACCCGGTCAGCACGCTCAGCTTCCGGGACCAGGGGAGAGCCCGCTCAGGACCAGAGGTGCCGGGGACATGCACAGGGACACGCTGGGCTGCAACGTGGTCCACTTGCTCGAGAGGCGTGGAGGACGATCATGGGAACAGCCGGGGGACCGGAGGACAGAGCTGCTATTAACTGGAAGGAGGACATCCCGTCCATAAACATTAGGGGCCCTAAAACAGCAGATGCTTTGACCTTGTAATTCCACTTAAGGGAATTTATTGTGAGGGAATAATCATAAACTAGGGAGGATATTTCAAATATGGCTCATTAAAATGTTTACAATAAAAAATGGTAAGTGGGCCACTCATCCAACAGAAGTCTGCCATGGGCAGCAGGGTCTGTGGCCCATCGGCTGACTGCAGCCATTCCCAGGCCACTCCTGCCAGCCCGTCTCCCACAGAGAAGGGAGAAAGCCAGGTACTCACTTCCCCAGGCATCTGGAGCGGAGGCAGCGGGCGGCCTGTCTGTAACAGGAACCCTGAGGAGATGCATGCTCAGGAGTTTCCACAGTGGCTCTTCCTTTCCCAGCATAAGGTCAGATGTAATAAAGGCATCATTGATATTATTCCTTTGACATTTTCTCTGCTATGGACACAAATGCATTGTCTGGAGCTTTGGCAGTGATCTTGGGTTATGAGGCAACAAGTTTGAGGAGGGAAAAATAAACAGCATTCCAAGAAAGGCAGAGAGGAAGGCAGGATCCCTTTGCTGGAATAACTGAAGACGAGCCCAGCCTCCAGCCACTGCCGACCTCCAGAGCTCTCATCACAGGAGGAGAAGGAGCTGCTGCTATTCAGCCGCTGTGGGTTGTCATCTCCGATATTTGTTGCCAAAAGTGTTCCATTTCCTGGCCACCGCTCACCCTGAGCTGGCTCTCCCCTGGGTCCCAGGAAGTAGAGCTGCCTTGGGAACTGATGGCCCGAGCTCAGGAGAGCGCATGCCTCTCAGGACCATCATGCAGCCGCACACCTGGGTCATCAGAGGGACCACGAGGCCCACCCACACTTCACATGCCGGTCCGGGAAGCCCAGGGAAAGCTGAGGCTCTTCCAAAGCAGTGCAGACGCCACAGCTTCCCAGGGTCAGGAGTGGGGCACATGCGGGAGCCCTCACTGCGACAGGTAGAGGGCACGGAGAGCACAGGGCAAGGCCAGAGTGTTGCCCAGGTCGCAGACTGGAAGAGGGGAGCCAGGCTCAGCCCAGGAGCCTCTGACTCCAGGGCGACCACGATGCCCTCTCCCCCCAGGACCTGTTCCCTGGAAGCCCAGAAGACCCTGGGCAGTGCTGTCCTTCAAGGCCGGCAGGATGCACTGGGGTCGCTCATGGATGCTCTAACCTGAAGACCAACCCCCCAAGATGCAGGTCAGAGGGACCAAACCAGCTGCGTGAACTGCAGATGCCTTGCTCTGAGCCAGGCATACAGTGGGTGCCCACTGCATGCACACAAGGGCCTTGTGGTGCCTCCAGAACGGTTTCTGACTGCTACCATGTATCCAAGGACACCCGCCGAGGGTTCGAGTCGTAGACCTCACACACAGCTTGCGGAATAAAAGGGAATATTACCCAGCCGTAAAATGCTATTTCAAGGAGCATTGTAACATATGCAAGCCACAGTTATCCTGCAGTGTCAGATCCACGTAAACCAAGAGCCAAACCTACGTGTGCAGCACCATCGCACCGTGCTGTTTAGACTGACTCGGAGGAGGAAGGAAGCAGAGGGGACGAAGGGCCTCCGCCGCCCTTGGAGCCGGGATCAAGGGCCCTTCTGAGTCTGCCTTCACACTCCTGGTGTTTCCTGGCTTTCTTATCCGGAGCACAGAGCTCTCTAACGCCAGGGGGAACCAGTTCCGTACTGTCAGGGCAGGACCCCGGGTGGCTGTCCTCACTTCCCCTCTTAAGGACCCGTCCTGGCCCCTGCTCCTTCCCCAGGTTGCAGGGCAGATGGGCATCCGGCCCCAGGGGGCACAGCTGGCAGAGGCCTGTTTCCTCACGTGCTCTGGTGCTGGGATCCGTGGCCCCCTCGGGACCTGACGCTTCAAAGCACAATTTTAATTGAAATGGCAATGCTGAGATTTCTTCTCCCGGAAGCCGGTGGAGGCGTGTGCGCCTGGAACACTGCGCCCGTCTGGAAGGTGCCCACAGGGCGGCTGGACACTGATCTGCAGGGCCTCTGGCTCCTGTCTGTGGATGCTCGGCTGGCACCACGTCCTGGGCCCCAGGGCAGCGGCACAGAAGTCACCCTGCCTCTGAGCAAGTGAGGGACCCACTCCAGGTCAACGGCAGCCCCCCGGCTCCCCACACTCAGCAGCAGGGTTTCCTGGAGGGCGTGGGGTGGAGGCACATTTGCCCTCAGCCCCACAGAGAAACCTGTGGTTTGCCAGCCCTGAGGGGACTCGGAGCAGGAGGGCTGCACCTGAGTGCCACCCCTCTGCCTCCGGGGCCTCCACCCTGGGACGCTGGCCGGAGTCCCTTCAGGAGGCCTCCTCGCTGCCAACAGACCAGAGTGCAGGGCAGGGAACCCCAGGGGACACCAATGGGAGGGCTGAGATCCCCCACCAGATTAGGAGTCAGCCTTGACGCCCCCTCTCACTGCTGTCCTGGGACCCGGGGTCCCTCCTGGCCCCGGCCCTGCCCCTGGTGTTTCTGGAAAAGGGATCAAGCTTCCCAGGGAACTGGCTGCCTGGCTTCCACCTCCACCTGGACCTGCAGCCAGCAGAGTGGCCTCTATGGGACTCGGTGTCCCTGAGCAGGGGCTGCAGGGTGGGAGCGGGTCTGCGCTCTGGGACGCTGCTGTCCCCCTGCAAGACCAGGCCTCCCGCGGTGGCCTGCAGCAGCTTCTCAGGCAGACTAAGCAGAGCCAGCCAGGCGCTGGGAGACTCGCCCCTACGTGGAAGTGGAAACCCAAATCAGCCACCTGACCGTGAAACAGTGGCCACTAGAGGTGGGCGGGTGGCTTTGATCAGCAGGTGCTGAAATGTCACACTGAACCGGTTAGAAAGCACATTTGATATGTGCTAATCAAAAAGTTTTTAATTAAAAATAAAATATTTCAGGCCTGGGTCACTTCCGAGAAGGGACTGTCACACCTCCCCACGCCACCCATGCCCTAAGGCTGGCCGGGCTGAGCCGGCTCCCTGCAGAGGAGGAGGACCCTGGGACCCCAGCAGCAGGCAGGGGGGGGACCTCCAGCCCCCAGTCGCCCCAGGTCCTGGAGTCGGCTTTGGCCAAGGTGGCCCCACATGCTGGCCGTTCCCTCCCCTTCCTCGGTCTCCCCTCTGCAAATGGAGTTGCACTGGAAGCCCTATAGGCGGCCCTGGCCTGTCGGAAGTCCAGTCAGCAGACTGGAGCCACAGAGAAGGCCTCTGGTCCTCAGAGGCTCTCGGTGTCCCTAGCATGCGAAGCTGCCCAGGCCCTCGTGGTCCAGCCGACACTCGTGCTCTGGGCTCGCGCTGAGCCTGCTTCTTTGCAGGGCACTGAGGTGACAGGGGTGATCAGGAGCAGAGCTCCCTGAGCCCTGGCCCAGGCCCAGCCCCCAGCTGCCCTTCCCAGGACCCTCGTTCCCTGCAAGGGTCCCTTCCTTTTCCCCATTTCCACAGCGAGGGAGGGGATGGAAGTGCAGGAAGACCCCCTCCCTGTAGCTCAAGCATGGAAGGTGGGTCCTCAGCCCAGTGGCAGGGGCTCCAGGAGGGGGAGACGCTCCAGCGCCCCGAGGGGACCCACAGTTGCTGCGAGGAGCCGCTGGGCTTGGAGTCAGCAGCAGGAGCACCGCCTCGTCAGCACCCAGGGTTAGATTTGTGGCCCAGGTCACGTTCCTCTGACCCCTTCCGGGCCAGACCCTCGGGAAGCGGGATGGGCTCCCAGGATGGGCTCCTTGGCGGGAGCTCAGGGAGAAGCCTCCAGGAAAGCAGGCCCAAGAACTGCGTCCGAGACTGACTTTTAGGCAGCATCCCTTTGACTTCCTTCATGAAGATGAGCACTGCCTGCGCTCCAGGCTGCGCTGGCCTTGCCGTCCATTGCCAGGCCCGCTGCACCAGCAGGGAAGGGAGACCAGCACTGGTTCACACCAGGGGGTCTCAGGCCCCTGCTCCACATAACTGTCCATCACAGCCTGTGCCCTGCCTGGCTGCCAGTGGGCACCGCCTCGGGCCTAGGCCTGGGCCTGGGTGATGGGCAGTGCAGACCCCAGCCCAGCCCCTCCCCAGCCCCTGGTACTCAGAGTGTCCGGCACAGACCGGAGCCACCAGGGTGCCATGGGAGCAGGACTTGACGGGTGCCCTGCTTCTCCAAGATGTCGCATCTCCAGCTGCCCCTGGGGACAGGGCTGAGGATGCCAGGTCTACGCAGGCAGAACAGGAAGCCTGCTCATCCGGGAAGCAGGGAAGGTAGAGCTGAGGGCTCAGGAGAGAGTGCGGGAAAGGAGGGAGGGAAGAGAGATGACCGCGGCCACACCCACTGAACTTCCTCCCAGGGAGGTGGGAATCCATGGAAGCCTGGAGCCACCCAGGAATGACGTGAGCTCGTTTTTATCTCAAAGAATTGCTCTGAGCACAGGGCAGCCATCAGCCCAGCCATCGACCATCATGGGAGGCCAGGGAGGAGGCCTTGCAGGACCTGTGCGAGAGGGAGGTGGCGTGGACCAGGGGGCAGCACCACCTTCTGAAGAAGCTCTGACCACGCTGGCTCAACCTCCAGTTCGGAGTAGGGGAAGGAGGAGGCGGGGCCCACGCCCGAGTAGCTCTCTGAGGAGGGGTTGTCACCTGCTGTTACCAAGCAGTGGGGCCATCTATCCCTCTGTCTCAGGGGGAGGACTTTACCCCCGACTTTGTGTTCTTAAAATTGTTGTGATAGATAGATTTCTCTGGATGGATGGATGGATGGATGGATAGATGGATGGATGGATGGATGGATATAGATAGTTGATAGATAGATAGATAGATAGATAGATAGATAGATAGATAGATAGATAGATAGACAGACAGACAGATGATAGATAGTGCTATTTATTTTCCCCACATTTTCATTGGCATGTTATAGTTCCTCCAATGGGACTTGCGGTTACATATCCGTACACACACACCATATAACAATATGATTTGGCCAATATCCCTCCCAGCACGTCCCCCTCCCTCCCTTTCCCTCCCTTGTCCCCCTCCTCTACTGCTCTCCTTTGACTTTCATGAGCTCCACTCCCGCCCTCTTTTCCTTTTTCCCCTCTGGCTTCCACACATGAGAGAAGACGTAACAGATCTCCACCGTGAGTCTGGCTGACTTCACTTAACACCATGGTCTCCCCTTCCACCCATTTTCCTGCGAATGCCATCATTTCGTTCTTCTTTGTGGCTGAATAAGCCTCTGTTGTGTGAATATACCACATTTTCTCTTTCTTCTTTTTTTCTTCCACCTTTTCTTTGCCCACTCATCTCTTGATGGGCACCTAGGCTGCTTCCATAGTTTGCCCGGCTTTGTTTTGAAACCCTGCCACTTGGCAGCGATCAGCAGCAGACTGACTCTGATCCACTGCTGTCATCCTTTTGAAATGTCCACAAAGCACGGGTTGCTGCCCCACAGGCAGGACCCCAGCCACCACTTTGCCCCTGGGGTGCCTCTGCTGCTAGGTGGACTGTGGAGCCGGTGTTGGAGGAGCCAAGTCCAAGTTCACGAGCGATCTGGACCAGACACTGCATTTGGGCGCCGTCTCACCCCGGTACTGTTGGACCATGAATCTGAGCATCACAACCCAGAGCTTCAGTAGAAGGAGACCCGGAGGGAGCCCTGGACTCTGCAAAATGAGGACTGAGAAGGGGCCAACGAGCAGGAGGAAAATCAGGAAAGCCTGCTGTCCACCTGCTGTCCCTGCAGGACGGGAGAGTGGCCAAATGGTCCAAGGCCCCTCAGTGAGAATTAATGATGCGGGTGGCCACGTGGGTGCTGGTGGTGGTCCTGGCAAGAGTGGAGTCAGCGTGGGAGCGGGAGGGACGCGTGGCCAGGCCGGCCTCTTGCTCTGAGGGGAGATGCTGATGGCAGTGAACAGGGAATGCAAAGGAGAGGGACCCTGAGTGACAGCCTTGCATAGACAAGAAAGGAGGTCTGGGGACAGAGCAGAGGTCGTCCTTACGAGGCCCGTGGAGAGGGGCAGGGGGGTGAAGAGGGCAGGCGCAGGAGGCGGGCCTGCGGGGCTCACAGGATGTGTGTGCTCGCCACTCTCCTTGGACAGTGGCTGTGTCGGCCTCGGGGTGGTGGGAGAGGGGTCAGGGGTTGGCCAGGACAGTGCTGGAGAGTGCGCCGCGTGAGTGACAGGCTGCAGGAAGTTGGAGGTCATGACCTTCACATGGGAGCTGTGGGTTCTGCCTCCGCCACGGTCACCTGCGCTGGTGAAGGCTTGGGGAGCGGAGGAGCCAGCTGAGGCAGAGGTCACCAGGAGAGCCTGCAGAGAAGAGCGCTCAGGGAGTCCTGGGAATGAGGGGTGGTGACGGGAGGGACCTGGGTCTCGGGGCAGGCAAAGCTCAGGGTGCGTGGCCAGGGCAAACGTGGACACTGGATGCACCACAGATCCTGAGGAGGCTGAAGACTTGGGCATCTGAGTACTAGGTGGAGAGCAGACGCCTGAACTGACATTACAGGGAGACGCGGCAGCTAGAGGAAGTTAGGCTCCAGGGTCTCCTGACAGGAGCAGGGGAGGGAGCGTGCCCATATTGCAGGGTAGAGGCCACTCTAAACTCGTGGCTTCAAACAATTCCTATGGGCTCTCGAGTGCTAGGGCTGACTCGACTGGGTCAGCCTCGCTCACTTGGGTCTCTCAGCCTGCGAAGGGGCTGAGGTCAAGCCAGGTGACAAGCTGGCACCCCTGGGCCTCCCCCTGGGCTTGGCGGCTGGCATGGCCAGCTGGTAGGTGTTCACAGTTGGGGCTGGTACTGGGTTCATACCCTTGGCCTCTCCATGTGCCTTGGGCCTCTCTTGGAGTAATGTCTTGACTCCAAGGATCCTCCCAAGAGAGGACATTTCAGTAGACCCAGGGGGAGCTTCTGGGCCTTTTCTGGCCTAGCCTCAAATGTCCCAGGACGTCATTCTGTTTTAGTCAACTTTTTCACTGCTGTGACCCAAAGACCTGACAAGAAGAAATAGAGGAGGAAAAGTTTATTTGGGGGCTCATGGTTTCAAAGGACTCAGTCTATAGACAGCCCACTCCATTGCCCTGGCCCACAGTGAGGCAGAACAGCATGGCAGAAGGGTGTGGCAGAGGAAAGTGGCTTGGTAAGTGGCCACCAGGAAGCAGAGAGAGACTAAGCTCAGTTCACAAAATATAAACCCAAAGGCAGGGCCCCCAATGACCCACCTCCTGCAGCCACACCCTGCCGGCCTACAGTGACCATCTTGTTAATCTATTCAACTGAATTAATCCACTGATTGGGTTAAGACTCTCATAACTCAATCATTTCACCTGTGAATTTCCTTGCATTGTCTCACACATGAGTTTTGGGGGACACCTCATCTGATGCATTCCTATCATTCCTACCATTTTCTATAGGTCAAACCAGTCTTTGCAGCAACCCCAGATTCAAGCGGAAGTGTGGATTAGACTCCACTTGGTTGAGGACCAGGGAGGAAGGAATAGACAGGGACGGTCTTTGGAGACTCCATGTTTTTCCGCTGACCCTCCCCTCCCTGAGCTGGAGCTAGGGTTCTGGGGACAGGGCCCTTAACATTCTTAGCAGTGACCTGAGATGGGGCACCAGGCATGCCTTTCAATACTCCTGAAGCCTTGACAGAGGACTACGTTCTGAACCTACCTTGGGGCCATTTCCTACTCTGAGCATCTTCCTTCTCGTGTCCTCAAGGTACAAAGTGCTCCTCTCTCTGTAGCCATACCTTATTAACTGTGGCAAAATGAAACCAGTTTGCACTTTGAACGTTCTCTCTGGGAATCTCCTATGCTCACTCCATCGGGTCCTGAGGCATATTTTCTGTTTCTCAGATGACATGTTGCAAACTTCCCAGAGTACGTGATGGTGGCCTCCTTCTCAGCGGCCTCTGATAACGAGTCCCTCACTGTCCTTCGAGCCTTCCCTCATGGGCTTCTGTGGCCTTTCCAGCTCCTTCCTGCTGCTCAGTCCAAAGGCCGAAGCCACATGTTCCAGGCTTTGATGCCTCCGCCCTCCACTTCCAGGTGCCCGTTAAGAGCACCCACCATGCCAAATGCAGAGGCTCAACCGGTTGTTATTATCCTTCAGGTTCCTGTGGGCTGAGAGGGCCCAATGGAAGGATCTTGCTTGTGGCTGCCCATATATTGATAGTCAGACAGCAACTGAGATTGGTGTCATTTGACAACTCCCTGCTTTGGACGCCCAAGACAGCAACTTACCTGGGGGGCAGTTGGTGGGAGCTAACCTAGAGCTTGATGGGTGTGTCCTCACTTGGCCTCTCCAGGTGGCGTTAGCTTCTCCCAGAATGAAGTCTGGTTCTCAGAAGCTCCTGCCATTTTGGGGTGGAGCAAATCCCTAGGACCAGCCGAGACGCCACAGGAAGGGACTGGCCTTTGCTGTTGATGGAGGCACAGCATGCTCAGAGGGGAGGGATGCTCCTCTGCAGACTCCACCCCAGGCAGATGGAGGAGACTGAGGAAGTGGGAGACTGTGTGTCGGGAGGGGTGTCCACGTGGATGTGGATACAGCCAAGGTGAGAGGCGAGGTGATGGAGAGAGCAGGGAGCCCAGCCTTGAGGGATTGTTGGAGGGGCCGGGGAGGTGGATGCCAGGACAGGATGGGAGGGAGCAGATGAATGTCAGAGCTGGGGTCTCAGTGGGAGAGAGGGAAGGATGGTCAGGATGTGCAAGGAGTATGGAGCCCACTCGGGGGCGGGGCAAGGGAGGCTACCTTGCTGTGACACTTCCCAGCGCCACTGAGTCCCATCTAGAAACCACAGAAGGAGGAATCATCAACTTTACTGAGACAGTCATAGTCAAGCTTTCAAAAGACAAGGAGAATTTTGAAAGCTGCAGTACCTCATCAGGTGCAAGGAGTTTCAATGAAATGATCAGCAGATTTCCATCAGAAACTGGGGCTGGAAGGCAGTGGGACCCTAGAGTCAGAGTGGTAAAAGGAAAAAACTCAACCAAGATTCCTCCCTGAACCAGGCAGGGTGGAGCACACCACCCCATGGGACTCGGGAGGCTGAGGCAGGAGGATCACAAGTTTGAAGCCAGGCTCGGCAACCACAGCAAGACTATCTCAAAATAAAAGCCAAACAGGGCTGGGATGTAGCTCAGAGGTAAAACTCTCCTGGGTTCAATCCCCAGGACCACAAAGGAAAAAAAAAAAAAAAGAAGAATCCTGTCTGGCAAAGCTCTATTTCAAAAATGAAGAAGAAATGAAGACATTCTCAGCTAAACAGAGCTGCGGAAGTTTGTTACGCTGGACGGGACCTGCAGACGTGCTCAAAGGAGCCAGGAAGGTGAAATCAAAGGACACGAGGCGGAAACCTGAAGCAGTTTGAAGAAATGAAGATCTCGACTTAGGTAAACCCCTGTGCAGTTATAAAAGATGGTATCGTAACAACATTTTATAGCCCCACCTTTTATTTTCTGTATAATTTGAGACCAATACATTTTTTAAAAAGCATTAGTCTAAAAGCTATTACTATTGTTACTTTAGTTTGTAACTCCACATTCTGTTTTGTAGAAAACAGAGATTTAAGCATTTAAGAGAAGCATTGATTTATGTTTGGGGACGTGGTATGTAAAAAGATACAATTTTGTGATATCGACGACCAAAAGGGGTAGGAATGGAGCTATTTCCCAAGAAGTGATTTTGCATATAATTGAAATTAAACTAGAATAAATTCAAATTACAGTTGTATAGCTTTAAGAGGTCTAATGAAATAGCCACAGTGACCACAAACAAAGGAGTTGTGGATATATAGAAAAGGAAATGAATTTAAACTTTTCACTACAAACAAAAATCAACTAAACACGAAAGAAGATAGTAATGCAGAACTAAGGGACAAAGAAAGGTATAATAGAAATAGAGAGCAGAATGTCGGAAGTCCTTCTTTGCCAGTAATGACTTCAAATGTAAATGGGTTAAATTCTCCAATCAAAACACAAAGATTAGCAGGATGGTTAAAGCCACGATTCAGCAGTACGTTGCTACAGCAGACTCACGTTCGACCCAAAGACAGAAACAGGTTGAAAATGAAAGGATGGAAAAAGAGACTCTGGCAAATATGGTAAGGAGAGAGGAATCGGCTACATGTCAGACAAAATCGATCTTAAAAATAATCAGAGACATAAAAGGATATAGTGTAATGATAAAAGTTTCAATATTGCAATGAGGCACAACAATTTTAAACATTTACATGCCAAGTAAAAAAATAAAAATAGGTGAAGTGAGAACTTGCAGAATTTAAGAGGGAAACAGAGCTTTTGATAGTAACAATTGGGGTATCAACATTCCAGTCTTGGTGATAAACAAACCAGATGGGAGGAAAGGAAGGAAACAGAGAATTTCACCCAACACACTGCCAGGCCGGACAGGGCAGCAGCAGCAGCACCCACGTCCTCCACAGCCCCGTCTCCATCAGCCTTTTCATCTGTGATCAGAAGACCTGGCGAGAACAATTGAGCGGAGGGAAAGTTCATTTGGAGCTCATGGTTTCCAAGGGCTCAGTCCATAGACAGCCGACTCCACGGCTCTGGGCAAGCATCATGGCGGAAGGGCATGGCAGAGGAAGTCAGCTCAGGACCAGGCAACCAGGAGGCAGAGAAAGAGCTCTGCTCACCAGGGACTAAGTATACACCCCAAACACACCCCCAGGTTCCCCTCCCTCCACACCTGCAGTTACCATCCAGTTAATCCATTCAAGTGGATTAATGCACTGATGTAGGATAAGGTGCTCATCACCCAGTGTCACCTGCCTCTACACTCCCTTCCATCACCTCACACCTGAGCTCTTGGGGGAATCCTCACACCTAACCCAGAACTACACCCGTGGAGGATTTTCTAGATAGCCTAAGTGTCAGGCCTCAGTTGAGTCTCAAAAGTTTCAAAAGACAGATATACAAGTACCTTCTCTGACCACAGTGGGATAAAGTTAGAAATCAATCAGAGGAGTAAAATTAATGATTTTCTTAATCTTTTCACTGGAAAATTCAAATTTGTAGAAATTAAATAACACAATGGACCAATGGATCAAAGAAAAATCCCAGGGGAAATTAGAAAATACCTAGAGAGAAGCAAAAATGAAAACGCACACAAAGAGGGGGAAGAGCTAAGGGGAGCCGGAGCTGTTAGCCTGCCTAGCAGACACAGAGGGGGAGCGCTCAGTCCTGGGGGGCCCTGGGTTCCACCCAGCACTGACAAAGAAGAAGGAAAAATAAAAAGAAAGAAAGGGAGAGAAGGAAACCTCATATCAGAAACTTAGCTCGATGACTTCAGGAACTAGGAAAAGAAAAACAAACTAAACCCAAAGCTAGCAGAAAGGAAGAAAGAACCAAGATCAGAGGAGGCCTGGGCGACGGAGAGTAGGAAAACAAAAGAGAAATCAATAAAACCAGGTTTGCTCTTTGGAAAGATCAACAAAAGTGACATTTAGCTGGATGAGCTGCATGGGTGGGGAGGGGGCAGGAAGGGGTGCAGCCAGCCCCGCCCTCAGCGCAGCCCCGACCTCAGCAGATCCCACAGGGAGGCGGGGAGTGGAAACTAGTAGAGACACGGCCTGGCCAGCCGATGGGGAGGAGCCCGGCTGCATCCCCGCAGCTGGGAGTCATCCCATCAGGGCTGCCCTGGGACATGTCCCACCAGGGGCTTCCTGTCCCTGCAAGTGGCAGGTGCTCTCAGAGTCCAGGGGAGGGGGACAGCCTGAGGGACAGGCATGGGGGCAGGGAGGGCTGTGCAAGAATGGGAAGGGGTGTCAGGGTGCTGAGGGTGCAAAGGGTCAGGGACAAGGGGCTCTGCTCCCTCCATGGGGCCCCGATCTCCAGGGAGGAGCAGTCTGGGGCTCCCCAACCCAAGAAGAGAGATTAGGACACTCCACTGCAGAGAAGGGGAGGGAGCAGCCCACCTCGCCCACCACGCCACTGAGGAAAGAGCCAGACGCCAGGGGTCCTCAGTCCCCGCTTGGACACTGAGCCTCTTTAAGACTCAGAACATGAGTGGACCCACCACCCTTTATTGTTCTGTGCTACAGTTTGTACCTTGAATGCCCCAAAGGCCATGTGCTGAAGGCTCGGTCCCCACGGGTGGCGCTCCTGGGGTGTGGTGGAACCTTGAGGAGGTGGGACTTGGCGGGAGGAGACTGGGACACCAGGTGCACCCTTGAAGGGGGTGTCCCCCTGAGTCTCCCTGTTCCCAGCGGCCATGAGCTGACGGGCTGCTGCACCACACGCTCCCCACACGGTGTGATGCCTCTCCACCAGCCAAGGCAATGGGGCCCAGCAACCATGGACTGGAACCCACAACTGCGAGTCAGAATAAACCTTCCTTCTTTATGACCGTATTATCTCAGGCGTTTTGTTATCATAATGGGACGCTGACTAACACATCTAGTAACTTACTCCACCCCTATTCCTGGGTGTCTCCTACATGCATGGTATCAAGGCTGCGGGGCAGATACCACTATTCAGTAAAGAAAAAAAATCTTCTAAAAATTTGTATCCATCATAGTTATTTTAATTGTACGTATTTATGAGGTGCAATGTGATAATTTGATACATGTACAATTGTGTAATGACCAGATCAGGGTCATTAGAATTTCCAGCTCCTGAAACATTTTGAAACTTTTTATTAACATTAATTACTCTGATTTGGTCAGTACACATGTATTGACACTGTACTGACATTGAATACGACACTGTGCTGCTCAAATATGCATAATTATTGTGTGTTAATCAAAAAATTTTAATTTTGAATTTTGTCCAAGAAGCAGCTCACTGGACTGAACTGTATCATCCCACAGCTCGACAGACCCAGACCAGAGCAGAACCTCAGTCTGCTAGCTGAGCTGCATGGACCACTAGCCACCGGCCTTCCGGGCCTTCAGGCCAAAGCTGTGGGTGAAACCCACCCACCCTGTAAGGTAGCTTTATCCTGGGGCTCGGACCCCTCTGCCCGCCCGGGGAGGTGCCGTGGGCTGTGGGCTCACACGCGTCCAGCCGTGACCAGGGCTCCTGTGTCCGATGTGTGGAGTCGAGTCAGCAGCAACAGCCACGCGCTCCCCCTGAGCACAGAGGTGCCCACGCGGGAGAGTCAGGCCTCCGGGCCAGCAGTGGGCAGCAGCGGGGGAAGCTGACCTCTGAGGACAGAGGGGCTGTGGGGACAGAAGTGAGGGGAGGCTCTGAGAAAACTCAGGGAAGTCTGGGATGGGGAGGGGTATTCGCCTCTGAGGCTGCTGCACATCAGCCCAAACCTGTGATTCCAACCCCGCAAAACCCCAAACGGCTCAAGAGACGGAGGCCAAAGGGGATCCCAAGGAGCCCAGGAGAGATTCCTCTCCTTGCCCTTTCCTGTTTCTAGAAGCCCCAGTGTCCTTGGCTCGTGGCCCCCTCCTCCATCCTCAAAGCCACCAATGGAGTCCTTCCGCCTTCGGCCACTCTGCCCTCCCCGTCCGCCTGCCTCTTCACCTGTCAGCAGCCCCGGATCAACTGGGCTCACCAGGTCGATGCAGGGCCATTGACAAAACTCAGTTCCACCTGCAGCATTGACCCCCCCATGCCTGGCACGTTAGGCAGATTCTCTCCCAAAATCAAATTGTTGGGGTACAGATACGGTGCGCGGGAGAGACCCACTGGGGCATGGCTTCTGCAGTCATGGAGAACAGGCAGTCCCAGGACTCGAGGTGTGGGACCAGAGACCCAGGTCAGCCGGGTGCCATTTAGTCCCAATCAAAGGCCCAAGAAGCTGGAGTGCGGGTGTCTGAAGGCAGGAGAGCCTGGACGGCCCAGCGAGAGAGACAGAGAGAGAGAGAGAGAGAGAGAGAGAGAGAGAGAGCAAACTCCACCTTCCTCTGCCGTTGTTTCTCAAGGGGCTGGATGGTGCCCACCCACCCTGTGAGGGGGATTTTGTGGTCTGGGTGTGAGGTGTCCCCCCGTGTTACCGAAGGACTATTCTGGGGTGAAATGATGACGGCAAGAGAGCTGCAGACTCACCAGTGGACTGATTCATTTGAGGGACTAATAATTCGAATGGACTGACGGGGTGGTGACCGTGGGCAGGTGGGGTGTGGTTGGAGGTGGGTCGCTGGGAAGTGCCCTGGAAGGGACCATCTGCATGTGGTGCCTCCCCACCCCCTCCGCTTCTCGGCTCCCATGTCCTGAGCTGCTTTCCTCCACCTGCCCTTCCGCCATGACGCTGCACCTCACCTCAGCCCAGAGCAGTGGAGTCAGCTGACCATTGACGGACTGGACCTCCAAAACCATGAGGTTCTTGTCCTCCAAACTGTTCTTGTCAGATATCTTTGTCACAGCAATGGAAACCTCACCAACACAGGCAATATTCCTTCCTCAGTCCATTGAATCAAGGTTAATCTCTTCTGGAAACACCCAGGACTACTGTCCTGCCAGCTCTCTGGTGTCCCTCGGCAATTCGAGTTGACAGGTAGTGTTAACCATCCCAGCACACGAGGCGATATTACTCACAGGCTCCAGAAATGGGTGGGAGACGCATGTGAGCGTTATTCCACTGACCACGGGGTGTCCGTGAGAAGGGGCCAGACAGCCAGCCACCTGGCTCTCCCCACTGGGCACACTGGGGGAGTACCTGGCAATGACAGGTGCGTGGCCCACCTTGGAAGGAGGAATAGGCTGAGCAGGGCTGGAGATCCGATCCTGAAGCCTCCTGAGCTTCTTAGGAAGGGGCCAGCATCCTGTGGGGCCTAGAACTTCCCAAAGTGAAGACAACGCTGTTCGCAGAAGCAGGAAGCTGGCCACCCGGCATCCTGACCTCGAGGCACTTCAAAATAGACACTCACACGCCATGAAAAGTCATGACACTGACAGCAGGGGGTCCCTGGGCCAGCACTGTCCCCACACTGCACCAGGCCATCCACCAGGGGCCCTGAGGTGACACCAGCATGGCCGGCCTCCAGGAGAGAGTCTGTGGTGCCTCCAGAGAGGCCGACCGAGAGCTCCTCCCTGGGCAGGGCCCTGGGCTCGAGGGCCTGGCGGGGTCAGACCCTGGGTGAAGTGCGGCCCTTCCAGAGGCGTCCTGGCCCTGATTCACGGCATCCCAGAAAAATGGGCTCCTGTACTGAATTTCAGTTCCATAAAGAGGTTCAAAACCGCTACCGGGCTTCCCGGCATCTGGGACGGATGTGGTTACCGTGCTAACTTTGTTTCCTTGGGGTTGCGGCAGGTGAATGAATGGAGAGATGTCCCTCAGGACCCGCTTCCTGTCCAGACTCAGCTGCTGCTGCTTCCCTCAGACCCCGCCTGCCTGGGCAGGGGTCCACGGCCCCTCTCCTGGGCAATAGGGTCAGGGCACAGGTCCCTGGGGGATTCGGAGCCAGACTCTGCTGCCCAGGCCCCAGTTAGCCACAGTATGGGCACAGGGGCCCCTTGTGGCCGCCTCTCCTCTTCATCCAAGGTGAAGCCACGAATCAACCCTGAGCTGGCCCCATGGACGCTGGAGTTCAAGGCCCCGGTTGTGGGATTCGGGCTCCTGGTGCTGCTGGGGCCTCTCCTGGCTGAAGAGCAGCTGCACCGCTGCCGCTTCTTGTCTGCGAGGCCGGCCGCCTCACGGGGAAGCCCGAGTCCCCTCTGCTCAGTGCCCAGGCTGAGCAGCGGCTCTGGGCCTGCCCTGTCCTGACTTCAGGGGGAGATGGCAAACAGGGGACGCTCACCTTGGGGCCTCACATGCCACCCAGTGCCCCAAAGGAGGGTCCTTTGGCCCTTGCACCTGGCCAGCCTGGGGGCTGCTGCGGGAAGAGTCTTGTCTTCACTCTCCAGAGGAGGGAGTTGGCAAAGCGGAGTGTCGGGGCTCACGGGCCGTCGCACTGCTGGTGTTGAAGCTGGGTGCGGAACAGCGACGGTGCCCCTGCCACAGGTGAGTGTGGCTGCCCCGTGTGAGTGCTGTACCATGTCCTCCCCCCGTGACCTCGAGGCTGACACAGCTGACACATTTCTCAGGGGCAGAGTCGGACTTGGTGGCACGATGGGGCTTGTGAGGTCACCCATCCAGGCAGAGACTGAACCCTCCACGTGACAAACTCCTTTTGTCCGATTTAACCACGGAGGCAGCACCACTGAACGGAAGACGGAGTGACCATTACTCAGATCCAGAGAGCGCGCAGCCAGCCTGGGGGGCAGCAGGGTCCAGTCAGGGAGTGGGGAGTGAGGGGCGAGGGCCTGGGCAGGTGCAGGGCGACCCCACAGGTGACCCCGGGGAGTGCTCACTGGTATGTGGGACCAGGACTGTCTGAGCGCCAGCCCCTTGGGTCCCTTCAGAGCCAGGTAGCCCAGTTCCCCTCCATCTCGGGATCTCTGGTGGCCATGGGAGAGGAGTGGGGAGCCAGGAAGACAGAGGATGGAGATGGGGAGTGAGGTGCCTAGTGTTCTCCCCAGGTCCCCTGTCCTTTGCAACCCAGGCATTCGAGCCAGAAGATCCAACAGAGCTCAGGCCTAGGTCCCCCACCCGCTCATGGGAACCCCCAGTGTGGGCAAAGCCCAGGAGGCACTGTGCCCCCCTCTCTCATTACTTCACACTTGCCCTTTCTTGTGGGGTGACATCATGGTTAATATCTCTGTTTTTTAGAGGAGGACACTGTGGTCAGAGAGGTTAGGTGACTGGCCCAAGATCACAGAGCACGTATTTTCCAGGCAGAGCCTCCCTCCAAAACCTGTGGACTTCCCAGGATATTGTAGTAACCAGCAAGTCCCCTGAGCTCTCCCTGGGAGGCTGAAGCCCAGGGCTGTGACGTCCCCCCTCCGAGCCCCCACCCCCATGCCTGCCCCAACACAGCGGCCTCCTGGGCGGAGGACATGGACACCATGGCCTGTGCTGGAAGCTGAAAGTGGGCTCCTCACTCCAAAGGAGAAAGGTTAACCTTCTGGGGCCTCTGGGGACACTCCGTAAAGTAGCATTAGCAAAATTACTGGCAATGATCTCCTCAAACCATGACTGAAATGGAACCGCCCAGGGTGCAGTGGGTCCCGGCACCTCTGTGACTCGGCGGGCAGAGGAGCCTGCAGACTGGGCTGCCCCCGCCCGGGCCCTGGATGCCACCTTCCCCTTGCCAGTGACACTCACCCTGCGGCACCTGGGAAGGGCCCGCGGGGAACTCCCTGCTTGACCTCCTCCTGGGCCGTAGGGTCACACCAGCCACCCACAAACTCTAATTACCTTCTGGCCCCACATTAGCGGGGAGCCGGGGAAGGGACCGGCTGCAGAGGCGCTGCCAGGCGGGCGAGGAGGAGCGGCCACCAGCGCTGATCCTGGCGGCTGATTGCTGGTTGATTGCGCAGGGTCAGAGGAAGCCACACGCATCCCGCTTTCAGGCCTGACATTGGTGAGCAAGAGGCAGCTGGGTGAGACTGAGTGGCGGGATGGCGGCCTCTCCCGTCCCCACTGCTAATGCGTCAAGGGCGGAAGGGAGGTGGCACGTCCACGTCACCAACTTGCTGCAGGTCCACAGCACTGGGGCCGGGTCGGGGCCATTCCAGGCCCTCGTGCACCTGGCACGTCCACCCCAGGGCTGACCTCAGTCCTCCGCACTCTGCCCCTCACTCCGTTCTCACACGGGGCTCTGGACGGCTTCCCTCTTTTCCCCTGGATAAATGGAGGCCCAGAGGCCTCCCCAGGGCCACAGGGGGAAAACCACCACTTAGGCCCAGACTCTGCAGCTCGGAGGCTCGGGTTCCTCTCCTCCCTGCCCAGCTCCCATGGTATTGGGGCCTCGCCACAACGCAGGCCCAGTCACCTGCTTGACTGCACCACAGCCCTGGAGGGCGGGCACCCTGCTGTGGGCATTTGACAAAGATGGCTGAGAAGGGGACTAGCAAATGCCACCCAAGGCACACAACCTGGGGGGCCAGGCCAGCAGGAGAACCAGCCTAGACACCTCAGGAGCACCTGGACCAGCTCGGAGCCGAGTTCGAGCCTCAGATACCCCTTCTGGGCAGGTGGCGCTATTTACTGTCCTGGGGCTTCAGGGTCCTTGTTTGTAAAATGCGGATGGTGACACCTACTCCCTGTGAAAGTAAATTGAGCTCTAGACATAAAATAGAGCGTGTGTGCCCAGCCCCTGGTGGGCCCCAAACTCCACCCCTCCCCCCACAAAAAGTAACTTTCAAAAAAGTGACTTTCAAAGTGAAAGAGCACAAAAATCAGACTCTTTTCAGAAAAGTTAAAGCTAAAATTGTCCAGAACTCCTAGTCCGCCTGCTGCAAGAGCCACCCTGTTGCCAGAAGTGAAGTGAGCTGGGGCTCTTGGGGAAGCAGAGCCAACGGCCCCTCCGGTCAGGGAGGACCCTCAGGCCACCACAGACCACCACAAACGAATGCAGCCCCAGGAACTTTCTGAGCCCAAATCACATCCCACCCTGGCCAGTCCCAGGGAGGCAGTTTAAAACCTGAGTGGGCTCCTGTCCCCAACCCCACAGCTCCAGCTGCAGAACCCAGGCTTGAAGCAGAGTCGGGCAGATGCTCAGAACCCCAGCAGCCTGAAGACAGCCGTCAGGCCAACGTGGCCGGCTGGAGCGGGGCGCAGACCAAGGCAGAGAGCAGAGTCCTCTGGATCCCAGGGCCCTGCAGGACCCTCAGCCAGGAGCATGGGTGATGGAACCTTCTGGGACAGGTGTGAGGGTCAGGCGAGATAAACCACTGCCCAGCTCTGTTATTGGTGCACAATAATTGGACCTAACTTTGTGTCCAACTGTGGGAAGGAGGTGTGGTTATAATATAACCATAAAAAAGTCTCCAGTATCAAACACAAAGTCGGAGGAGAAGAGGGTCCACCATAAATGCATTTCAGATGCCAGAATTCACATCTTCTTCTTTTATGCTCAGTTTGAGATGCACATCACTGGAGAGGACTGTCACTTCCAGCTCTATCAAAGGCCCCGTGGCTGTCCTAAGATGTGACCCTCCACATTGCCAAGTGGCACTGTTAGCCTAAACTTCTGGTACCCCCTCCCCTCACCCTGTGGCTTTCCGTTATGCGTGCATTCCTAAGCAAGATGATGATTCATTTTCTCCACTTCCAACTTAATTCAAATGGATTTCCTCCGTGTGGTCTCTGGCCTGCTCCTCCTGCCCAGAGTCTCAGGAATCATCCATGCTAAACACCACTGCAGCCCCAGCGCGTCTACACTGACGTTCCTGTGTGTAATGCACCATGATTTATTCAGCCACACTGTCATCGCTGGTGTTTGAGTCATTGTCTTTATCTTTTTGCTATGATGAAGACCGCTGTTAGCATTCGTGGGTCCTGGAGTTCCTGTGGGGCTACGAGTGTGGACGTGGACTTGCTGGTTTGTAAGGTAATTGCATCTGCAGATGCAGTAGATGGAAATTGTTTTCCAACGTGCTTGCCCCCGTCTACACCCCCACCAGCGGTGAACGGAGGCTCCTGTTGGGCCTCGGCCTCCCCAGTTCCTGACACTGTCCTCTGTATTGGTCATGGTTCAGCAGGAGGCAGACTGCTCCCTGAAGAAGACTTAACGAAGAGACAGTTTCCCAAACAGCAGCCAGAATTAAACCATGGAACGGAGGTGGGAGGGATGCTGGTGCCTCCCTAGGGCTGGAGGGCAGGTCCTGCCAGACCCAGGACATTGGAGCACGGAGCTCCAGGCGTGGAAGAGGTAGGAAGCTGAAAGTGCCCCCAGCTCCTTCCTGCCATGAAATCCATGTCAGTCAAAACCAGCAAGCCAGAGCTAAGCCACAGCCCACAGGTCCCTGGAAAGCGCAAAGTGAGGAAGGGTGGGCAGGGCAGAGGACTGGCCGTCCATCTGACCTCGGTGTTCATTCCTATGCGTTATGAGTGAGAGGATTCCTCATTTCACTTTAATTTGAATTTCCACATTATTAATAAGTGTGGACATCTTTTCATAAATATTATTGGAAATTCATGACATGCTCTCTGAAAGGTCTGTTCGTGGCATCTGTACACTTTCCTTATTGACTTGCAGGACTTCTTTGTGTCCCACAGGTACTAATCATTCATCAGTTACAAGGGCACTAAAGGTCTTCCCCATAGGGTGATATGTCTCTATCTTTGGATAAACAATAGTGTTTAGGTATTAATATTGCCAGCTTTATTGATCTTGATGATGTGGGGGAGGGTTATGGTTTCTTCCAAGTCTCATTTAGGAAATCAGCCCTCCCTGAAGTCACACTTCACACACTCATCGTCTCTGCTCATCTAAGAGTCTGAAAGTTGCTCTCTTCACTTTTAAGTGCTTGATCCAGTGCATATTAATGAACACCAGGTGAGAGGTGAGCAGGTAGTTTCCTATTTGCATAAGAATAAACCATTATTACAGCATTATTGATTGATCAGCCCTTTTCTTGTCTTGTGCTATCCATAAATATGCAATATATCCTAATTTAGGTATTTGAAAGATGTCTTCAACAAAGTTTGAAAACTTTCCATCTAAAGAGCTTGCCTATCTTTCATTAGATTTATTCTCACTTTACTTTTATTGTCACTGCTATTTGTATGAAGTATTTGTTTAATTGAAATGTTGACTCAATTGTTTCTGGTGTGTACAAATGCAATTAGTTAACCTTATATCCAGTAAGTTTACCTAAGATTATATAAGATCAATATAACTTTTAGTAAGGTCTAGTAACCTAACTGAACTCCACCTAATTTGTATAATTTGTCTCCAGCTTCTTTGAGATTTTTCTAAGACAAGAACATTGTTCTGCAGATGAGAGTATAATTCCTTCCTGATCTGCATCTGTTATTTCTTTTTCTTGTCCTATTGCATTGTTTAGTTCCTCCAAAATAAAGTTTAACAACAGCAATGATAATGGGCATTCTTGGATTAAAGAAATTTTATGATTATTTTGCCACTGGGTATGAAGTTTGCTGCAGTATTTTAGAATCTGAATAGCTATTTTAGCATTTAAATAAGAACTTCTATTATAAAGGAACACTGGTTTTAAGTAAATTCTTCTCTGTATCTACTGAGCTGATCATATCTCTTTTTTTCTTTAAGTTATTAATGTGGAAGAAATTAGCTAATGTATTTTCTATTTTTTGCTTTGGGGAATTAAACCTTCTTAGTCATGAAAGGTTGTCTGTTTTATACCTTGCTGCTGTATTTGGCCAGCATATTTTTAGGACTTTTGCATCCATGTTAATGTTTGAGACTGGCCTATAATTTCCTTTTCTCAAACTG
This sequence comes from Glaucomys volans, assembly GCA_020662805.1. Lineage (NCBI taxonomy): Eukaryota > Metazoa > Chordata > Mammalia > Rodentia > Sciuridae > Glaucomys > Glaucomys volans. The sequence goes on from JAJEJO010000549.1 coordinate 445,592, forward strand.
TCCTGGTTTTGATATCAAAATTATATACTTCTCATATGTTGATTTTGTGAAACTATTCTCTAAAAAAGTTTTGTGTGGGAATAATAATATCTATTCTTTGAAAAGTAAAACTCTCTGGGTCTGATGTATTCTTTATAGGAATATTTTAAACTAAACTCAATTTCCTTTATAGGAATAGTCAGGATTTTTCATTTCTCTTCAGGCAGTGTTGGTAATCTATACTTTCCATAGATTATTTTTTCCATTTTGTCTAAGTTTTCAAATTTACTAGCTTAAGAAGATATTTACCAACATAATATTCTCTTATGATCTTTTCTGCCTATGCTGTATCTAAACTTATCATGATATACGATGGAATAAAGTAGGCCAAAAAGTTATACTCCAAACACGAAGAGTGTTTACCGTTGAGTAATTATTGCTGAATAATCAGTGATATTTGTTTTCTTCTTCATACTTTGGGATTGCAAGGAGATGCCATAACTGGGCTGGAGGAGAGAATCCTGATGAGACCTGCTCAGGGCATCGCTGAGCACTGTGTGTGGGTAGACCTACAGGGGGCAGAAGCAGGCCGCCAGGTGAGAGCCCAGGACTGTGAGAGAGGGGGTTAGATCCTGGACATAGTCCGAAGGTTAGATTTCCTACTGGATGAGATTGTGAGGGACAGAAAGGAGTTTTGCATAACAAAGGCCCATTGTCAGCTGAGACAAGGAAAGATGTGGGTGGATCAGGGATTGGGGAGAGGTGGGGCTCAATTTTGGACAAGTTGAGTATTAAATGTCTAAAGTTCTCCAAGAGCCATCGGTGCTGAGTCACTCCTAGTGAGGGTGGGGTAGCTGGGGTCTCCATCCTCACTTTAATATAGTGAGGAGACTCAAGGGAGCCATGCAGAGGGCTTGGCACGGGCCCCCTGGACTGAGGGGCAGGTGGACTGCCACCAACCATGGGGACTATGTGTGCCAGCGTCTCCCCATTAGATGGAGACACTGAGAGGCAGCCTTGAGGGGTTCTCCCAAGACATCTGTCACAGAGACGGAGGGTCAGCCAGGTTCCCAGAGGTGGGGGAGAGAAAGCAGAAGTGTCCAGAGAGAAGAAAACTCGGTGTTGGAAGGACCACAGAAGTCCCAGTGGTGGACGCTGGTGTGGGTTAGGTGGGGGAGATCCAAGACGACAGGAGATTGTTGGCGCCTGTGTCAACCTCGTGGGACCCTCCACACTCCCTCCTGCTTCTCTGCTCCAGGTAGGGGGTGGAATCCCAAGCATACTGGGACACGGGGGTGGGTGGAGGTGACAGAGGCTGTGGTATCCCCATCCTCCACCCCGTCATCTAGCCTCCGGCTGGTCCTAAGTCTGGCTGGGGGTTTGAACCGTGAAGGATGCGTGGCGTTTGGAAGATCCCAACACACTGGGCATTTTAACTGTGGAGTGACAGGTCAGGGAGAGAGCAGGTCCTGAAAGGGCTTCCATGCTCTGCCTGCCAGATCCCGGCCTTCGTCCTTCTGGCCTCCCCTTCCTCGGCCCCACCCTGCAGCACTGGCTGCCCTGCCCTTCCTGGCTCCAGCCCTGACCCCACTGGGACATTGGCATGGTGGCTCCCAGCCTGGAGCAGACCTGGGGGCGAGCAGCTGGCTGGCCTGCCCACCCCTCCACATCTCCCTCCCTCCGTGATGGCCTTCTCGGGACTGCTCTGCCACCCCCGTTGACACCCCCGTTGACAGCAGGGCCCGGCCCCTCCACATGGTGGAGGCCGTGTTGGGGCTGCTAGGCCAAAACAGGAACTTGGCAGGGAAGTTCTGGGACTGTCAGAGGCGGGCTGAGGCACCCCTGCAGAGGAGCCGAGCCTGAGCCCCCAGGAAGCCGAGGCTGCTGGAGGGTAGGCCTTAGAGACAGAGCCCTCTGTGGGGCTGGCGAAGCCCCCTCCCCCTCCAGATCCCCATTCTCCGGGGCACTGCCTTCCCACAAAGTCCTGCAAAGAGCCACACCCCTGCTCCAGCATCACAGCTGTCCCTCGGGTAGGCAGGTCTCAGCCCTGCAGAGGAGGCTCACTTGGCCCCTCCCTGCTGAGGACCAGGTCCCCCCTGTTGTCCTCCCAGAGGCCTCAGGGGCGCCTCCTTGCAACCTGGAGAAGATGCACCATTTGCTTCCAACTCAAAGGTGCCACCGAACTTGTTGACAGAAAGCCCCCCACGGGCTCCCCCTGGGTTGCGTGATAAGTAGCTCCCACAGCCTCTACTCCTGGGTGATAAATCTCCATGCCAGACTCGCAACAGGACTAGGCGCCTCTTCTTGAAAAGCATCAATTTGAGCGCAATTCATCCACATCTCCTTACCCCAGCCCTCCTTCCTCACGCTCCCACCCACAGATGTGGGCAGCCCACCCGTCACCCAGAGGCAACCCCGTGACTCCACAGTGGCAGGAGCCCACACCCACGCCGAGGAGCAGACCCGGCCCCGAGTAGTCTCTGACACTTCAGGAACGGGCCTGAGCCTAGGAGAGCGATGGGAACCTCACCCTGTTTTGCTGGAACAAGCAGGAGAGATGAATCCGTTCTGAGGTTGGCCTCCTCTTTCTGGAGCTCCCAACCCAGAGGAGGCCCCTGAGCTGGAGGCAGGGGATGAGGGGGCTTGGACTGAAGCCACTCAGGAGAGAAGGGAGCTGAGAAGAGCAGCTTACAGTCCAGGGGCTGGTCTGAACCCTGGCTGCACCCACCCACTGGGGGTCCCCTGCCCAGTGGTGGATGATTGACTCCTAACTCCATGCTAATCTCATGATTGACAGATCCACCAGGACTGCAAGACAGTGGCGTAGGCTCCTTCCCCAAAGCAAAGCTAAATCCATCAGATCTCAGGGGAAGGGGCTACGGAGGGAAGAGGGATAGCAGATAGCGCTCCCCTCGAAGGTGAAGGTCAATGATGGCCAGGGCTTTATGAGCCACAGCAGGTGGCTGATGCATATGGCCCTCTCCAGACTTCCACCCAGGCTTTGGTGCAGGGCTTGTGGGGGATCCTGTGTTACGAGTCCACCAGGACACTTGAATGCCCGCCCACGTCACCCCTGAGGGATGATGAGCAGCTTCCCAATCTATCCCCAGCTGTGGAGTTTCATGGCCTGCCTGGGCACTTCCGTAGCCATTGCTCCATTTGATTCTTTTGGATTCCTGCCCACCTGCCTTGAGCTGGACCTGGACAGGGCTGCTGCCCTCGTTCATGTCAAAGTCCACGCAGCCTGTGCCTGGCGAGCAGAGGGAGGCCCTGAAAGGTGCCGGCTGTTACCACGGAGCAGACTGAGGCCACAGCCAGCCGGTGGCCGCAGTTTAGAAACAAATCACACGCACTCAGTGGCCAAGGCCGGGGGTGGTGAACCATGGCGGGTGCAGACCCCTACTCTCTGCTCTTCGGTCCCCACAGGTGACAGTTGCATCACCACCCTGGGGCTGCTGGGGCTGGGACTGGTGTCACTCTCCCCCTCCATCTCCCAGTCCCTCCCCTCTCCACACCCACACACACAAGCCCAGTCTGCTCTGGGCATGAAAGGGAAGCGCTTGGAAGCAGCCGGGAGGAAGCTCAGAATCCGTACCTTTCCACTGCCACGCACTGTAACCCAGAGAATGCTCCAGGGACGTGGGAGGGGAAATGGAGGGTCCCACCAACCTCAAGTGGAAAGAAACCCCGAGGGGGGCAGGGTTGGGGCACGGCTGCTTCCAGGCAGAGCAGACACCTCACAGGACGAACCCAGGCTCTCCCACCTCAGGGCCGCTGGGGTAGCGAGGGGCTTTGCGAGGGGCTTTGCTCACCAGCGAGGGCAAGGGAGCTTCCTTGAAAGCCACCACCTGCACTTTCCCTTCCCAAGCAGGTGAGGTCGCCTGCGCTGGAGGCAGGCCCCTGGCTTTGCGCCCCAGCCTGGCCAGCTCAGGACCTGGGGCTGTCCCTAACCTCCCAAGCCTTAGTTTTCTCATCTGTAAAGTGGGAACTGCAGTGGTACCTCCCTCAGAGACTTGTGATGCCGTCTAAAGGCAGCAATGGGCACAGGGTGGCACTGGGGTGCCAAGCACAGGTGGACTGACGAGATGCACCTGGATGGCCTCCTGCCGGCCTCTGGTGGCCGCCTCCCCAGCTCTCCAGGTGACTTGTTTTTGACTTATGACCTGCCTATGAAGAAAGAGGATGGGGATAGCTGGTCACCCGTCCTTTGGAGCCAGGATCCCATGGGCTCTCTCTGCTCCTCATTCCAGAGGTCCTTGAGCCTCCAGGGACCTCACCTCGTGCTTTCAATGCCAGAGGTTCACCCTGGAGTGGGGACATGACCGTGTGACCCCATCCTAAGCGCAGACCATGGGAGGGTGCTGGCCTGGGGCCAGCGCTCAGGAGTCCAGATCTGGGTCTTCCTCCTTCTCTGACAGTAAAGTGGCTACAGCCACATCCCCTGGGAAGGAAGCCCCCACCCCACACCGGGGCCCCTGCAGCTCCTTCCCTGACCCCCTTCCGCCTTCCCCAGTCGCATCCAGAGGCTCTCGGGTGGGGATGCTCCCCGCTCCTGACCCTACCTCCCTTCTTCAGGCATGACTTTGTCGTCCAGGCCTGGACTCGTATCGTCTCCTTCATGGGGTGAGATCTGTGTGCAGATCGGGTGGCCTCCGTGGGCTGCCCTTGGGCTTCATGCCAAGAACCTCAGATCAGTGTCCAGGCCCAAGAATGATACCTTGGGCTTCATGCCTGACCACTCGCCCTCTTTCTCTCACAGTCCACTAAGAGTGGCCTCCAGCTTCTGCTCCCTTGGGGTCCCTTCCCAAATGCCATTGTGGTGGCAGTTGTACAAACAGAGTCACCACCTACACGGTTCTTCCAGGGTGTATCTCTCCCCACCAGCTGTGTTAGATCTTGGTTAAGGACATATAATGTGGGCCTTCTCAGGGACGTGGGATGTGTGTGTGGTGTGTGTGTGTGTTTGGGTGGAGGTTGGTTCAACAGGATTAGCACCAGAGATCCACTCCATATTTCCACCTCCTTTAGCCTTTTAATCCCTTCCTATGTCATGACAAGAACTGAGGCATCTAGTCTTCAATTACTGAGAGCTATTTTTGAGCTCCGACTTGCAATGACCAGCAAGAAAATAATTTGATCCACTCTTGGCTGACCAGGCCGGCACATTCCATTACATCTATATCATGTTGGATTTTTGTTGCTCAAAAGTATGTGTCCTTGGTGCTGATGAATGTGACCTTTTTTTGGAAATAGGATGTTACAGATGTAATCAAGCTAAAGCGAGAGGTCATGCTGGATTAGGGAGGAACCCGCCCCCTGCCTGTCATCCTGGAAGCGGGACCTTGGGAGAAGAATGTCAGGGAGAACAGGGGCACACGGACAGAATGCACGTGACACTGGGGGAGGCCACTGGAGCCATGCGTCTCTGACCCATGGAACACCATGTGGTGCTGGCACTGCCCAGAGCTGAGGGGCAGGGGGACAAGGAGGGATGCTTCTCTGTAGCCCCCAGAAGGAGCGTGGCCTGCCACCAACTCGACTGTGGATTCTGAGCCACCAGAACCATGCAGAACCGATTGCCCCTGTTTTAAGTCACTCTGTTTGTGGATCTTGTTTACAGCCACCTGGGAATGAGCTCAGCAGCTTAGCCCTGCAACGCGGCGTCTGTATTTATAAACTACACCCAAAACAGACCGGGCTCTTCCTCCTGGGTTCCCACCCTCACATGCATTCCCACACACGTGGCCCCCATAGATACAGATCACACAAATAGCAGCTCTTTTTAAGCCTCCTGCTGCCATTTTGCTTCCCAGCCAGTCCCCTGGGAAGTGCCAAGCTCTGACTCTGGGTGGGAGTCTGAAGACAGCGTGGGCAGGAGGAGAGCAAATTTGCTGTTATGAGGAAGCCCCTCAGACAGGAAGGAGCAGGGTCCCCAGGAAAGACTGGAAGGGCTCCATCCACCAGTGCAGGGGCCACTTCCTCGGTCTAGGCCAAGGAGGGCACAGGACTCAGGCCCTCAAGGGTTGCACATGCTCAGCGCAGTTCACATCTGACTTTAGGTTTCCACCCTCTCCCCATCAGTGCCCTCCATTTTTGCACGTGAGACGTGGTGAAGCTGAGCTCATCGGGTGAAGCAGCTCAGCATTCTGCAGGTCAGAGGGGTTGTTGTTGTTGTTATTTACTTTGCTTTTTCTGCAGTTTAAACAGCTTCCCCCAGCATGGCCAGAGCACAGCACCCTGGGTTCCACACTGGGACTTTGAGTTTGCATCCTCTTGTCTTTATTTACTATGCATCACAAAAACCGGCCAGTTCAGCCTGGAGTCCTTAAATTGTCCATGTCGCCCTCTTTTATCGTAGCACCATTGTGGCCCTCGCCTCCATATCCTTGCTGCAGCAAGCAGAGATCCCTGCTGACAACAGGCAAGGATTCAGCAGCTGCTTGGGCCACTACCTTTCCGTGTGGTGGTTCATTTTTTAACTGGACCTTCTCTGCCCTCCATCCCATCCTGAGGCCATGCCTCGTGATGGCAACAATGCCCTGCCCCCCGGAGGAGGAGCACAGGGCTGACCAGCTGGCCACTGGCTTCTAGCCCTCCTTGCAGCTTCTCCAGGCCTGTGGCTGTCAGCAAGACTGTGGTGTGCCCTTCCCAGCCACTTCCTTCCTCTTCCCAGTGGCTTGGAAATGATGCCGACTTTGACCAGCAGCCATGTGGGAGAACGGCCAAGCCTTCCCAAGACTTGAGCTGGCGCAATGAATGGGAGCAAAGAGCATCTGTTTTGTTTCCCCTGTGGACACTGGAAACTTCATTACGGGATCTTGGAGCCATGCCCACAACTGATGATCGCCCTTCCCCACCCGAGGGTCCTCCACCTCCACTCCACACCCAACATCGATTTATACGCCAGAGTTTTGGCTGCAAGGAAGGAAATGGTTCCAGAGAAATTCACCAGAAACACTTGCCCACTTCTCCCTTCCTCTTGGGGGTAATGCCCACTGTCACTCCAGTTTTGCAATGTCCTTCCCCTGCAAGGGGTTCCAAATAGCCCAGGGCCACCTAGAAAGGAGAATCTCTGTCATCCTGGGAATCAGACCCAGGAAGCCCAGGTGACTTCGGACACCAGCCACATCCCCCAGGGGCCGGCCACAGGATCTCCACCTGCCTCAGTCACTCATCTCATTTCTCAGTTGATTCGTAACTTGAGTGAGGTTGATTTGGCCAACTCGAACCCCAGCATAGGCTCCGGAGGACAGCGCATGACAGGCCTGGCCTGGGGACCACAGTGACCCTGCCTTCTGTGCCTCTGCGGTGAGGACCCCCTGCGCAGACCAGCTCTGTGATTTTTAGTCAGTGTCAACTCCGGTGAGAGGACAGGACAGAGCCTGGGTCTGTTCTGTGTCTTCACAGAAACCTGCATATTGCAGCCCTAGGGTAATGCAGAAAGACAACGTTCCACATTCTGCGGGGATCTCGCCACTGGCCTCCCGGGCCTTGAGTGCTGACTCAGCAGCTGAAGGCAGCTGGAGTTTGGACTGCCAATTAGAGGGAAGAGGCAGACATTTCTTGAGGGCCACCTTCAGCTCCACCGTAAACTATCCTCGCCAATAGCTTCATGAGTGGATCCCAACTGCACTTGAGAATGGTCAACCAAACGTTGCAGAAGTGAAATTGTCTCTGGAGGTGCTAATTATGAATAATTATTATGTTCAGTAGCATGACTTGAATTACTGCACATTCTCAGAAACATTAAAAACTTGGTTTCATTTAAGGAAAGAATTCTAAGTTAGGATTTTATTAATACCTTTGTTCTATTTCCCATCAAATAATAGGTTGTTGATGTTGCATGTACTGAAATATGTATAAATAACCTCTCTGCTTCATGAAAGAATCTAGTTTGAGGCAATCCTGGTGTAATTACAGACCCTCAGAGGATTTCGGTCAAAATTTGTCATAAGAAACTAAAATGGTAACTAAATAATAATCGATGAATCAATTCATCAAGAAGCAATAACTGCAGGTACACAGGCACCCAATACACAGGCACATAAATACATAAAGCAAACATTATCAGAACTGAAGGGAGAAGCACATATAAACACAGGAATAGAAGGGGACTTCAATACCTCACTTTCAACAGGGAAGAAATCTTCCAGGCAGAAAATCAATAGGAAAACAGACTTGAAAAACACTATAGATCAAATGGACCCAATGCACATACAGAGCACCCCACCCAGCAGCAGAATACGTGTTCTTCTCAAGTGCACATGGAACATTCCCCAGGCTGGATCCTACATGAGGCTACAAAACAAGTCGGAACATGTGTAACAAGACAGAGAGCATATCAAGTATCTTTTCTGCCCATGATGGTATGAAATGAGAAATAGATATAGGAGAAAAATTGAAAATTCACAAATAAATGGAAACTAAACAATTCACCCATGAACAACAACTAAGTCAAAGAAAAGAGTCAAAAGGAAAGTTAAAAGTATTTTGAGACAAATGAAAATAAAAACACAGTATATCAAAATTTATGAAATGCACAAAAGACGTTCTAAGGAAGAAGAAGTTTAGAGGAAGGAATGCCTACATTATGAAGAAAAGAAAGATCTTGTTATGGGTTGGATATGAGGTTCCCCCAATGCTCCTGTGTAGGAATATTCAGGGTGAAATGATTCGGTTATTAGATTATCCACTGTAGCCTTGTCAGTGGATTGATAATCTGAATGGACTACTGGGTGGCAAGTGGGGTGTGGCCAGAGGTGGTTCATTGGGGGCACGCCCTTGGGGTTTACATCTTGAACATGGCTCCTTGTTCTCTCTCTCTCTCTCTCTCTCTCTCTCTCTCTCTCTGTCTCTCTCTCCCCTCCCCAGTTGTCATGAGCTGAGACCTCTACCTCACCCTCCTTCCACCGTGTTCTGTTCCACCCTGGGCCCAGAGAAATGAGGTCAGCTGAATCAAACTTTTGAAACCATGAGCCAAAAATTAACTTTTCCTCCTCTAAATTGTAAGTTGTTCCTGTCAGGTATTTCGGTCACAGTGATGAAAAGATGACTAACAGATCTCAACAACATACCTTTACATCCCAAGGAGTTAAAATAAGAACAAACTAAGTCTAAAGTTGGCAGAAGGAAAGACAAAGAAGACTAGAGCTGAAACAAATGAAATGGAGACTAGAAAGACAGTAGAAGGTTCAACAAAACTCAGGGATGGCTTTTTGAAAAGAGAAACAAAATTGACAAACCCTTAGCTGGACTAATCAAGAAAAAAGAGAGAGGAATCATAGAAATAAAATTATAAACAAAAAAGGAGATATTGCAACTGATATCACAGAAATGCCAAGAATCTAAATCATGGCTTATGACACAAAATGAATGATACACCAACCAGCTAGGTAATCTAGAAAAAATGGATAAATTCCTAAAAAAACACACAACTTTCCAAGATGAAATCATGAAGAAAATTTAAACAGACCAATAGTGAATGAAAAGATTGAACCAGCAGTCAAAAACCTTCCAAATAAGAGAAGGCTGGTACTAGATGGCTTCCTGGGTGGATTCTACCAAGGTTTTAAAGACTTAACATCCAACCTTCTCCAATTCTTCAAAAAAAAAAATCAAAGAGGAGGGACATGTCTGAACTATGCAACCAAAGAAGGATAATACAAGGAAAGAAAATTATTGGTCAATGTACTTGATGAACATAGATGCAAAATCCTCAGCAAATGCTAGCAAATAAAATTCAAGAACACATTAAAGAACATTCATTATGATCATGTGGAATTTAGCCCTAAATAAGATAAAATAAGATTGGATAGTTCAACACTCACAAATCAATAAATGTGATTCACAACATAAAGAGAACGAAGAATAACAATCATACAATTATCTCAATAGATGCAGAGAAAGAATTTTTTAAAATTCAACATCCTTTTGTTGTTAATTAAAAAAAACTCTGAGCAAATGAGTATAGAAGGAAAGGATTCAACGCAATATAATAGGCTCAGCTAAAATCATAAACAAGAGTGAAAAGTTGAAAACTTCTTGAAGATCAGAAATAAGATAAAGCTGACCAGTCTTGCCACTTTTATTTAACATAGTCCTGGAAGTTCTGGTCAGAGCAATGGGATAAGAAAAAGAATTAAAGGCATCCAAAACAGAAAGGAAAAAAGCAAATTTGCCTTTTTTTCCAAATGACATGATTTTTATATATAGAATGAATTCATTAAACAACTGTTAGAACTAATTAAAGAATTTAGTAAAGCTGCAGAATACAAAGCTAATGTGTAAAATAATTAGTTGCCTTTCTATACACTAGCAACAAACTATCCAAAAAAAATTTAAGAAAACAATCACATTTCCAATAGCATCAAAAAGAATAAAGTACTTAAGAAGTACTTAATAAAGTACTTAAATTTAACCAAGGAGTGGAAGATCTCTACACTGAGAATTGTAAGAAATTGGTGAAAGAAATTGAAAATACAAATAAATGGAAAGATATCCCATGTTCATGGATTGGAAGGATTAATATTACTAAAATATCCATACTACCTGTGTTAGTGAGTTTTAAATTCCTTCAGTAAAAGTCCAAGAAAATCAACTTAAGGGGTTTTTCAGGATGATAGAATAGAGGTCACTTTTCTGGCTGCTCTGTGGATTGAAACCAAGAAAGCAAACAGGCAGCTTCTCAACAAGGTGGATAAACAGAAAACAAGTGGGGGGACTTTGCTGAAATTTAAAACTGGACATTCAAAGCATATCAGGGTACAGGAGGTTGGATATAATAAAATAAGGGAAAATCCCCAGCAGCACAGCCACTGCTGCAGCCAGGCCAGAGGTTCCATCCAGAGCAGTTCCTCCATGAGCATAGAAGAGGAAAAAGGGAATTAAAGGAACCTGCATTTTGGGGAAGCCCAAGGCATGTCTGGGTACAGAGCATTTAGAGATCAAGGACGTTGCCTGGCAAACCTGAAAGGTGCACTACACAATACCCGTGTGCGGGGAAAGAAGCTGCCACCTCTCCAGGTGGCATGCCGAGAACAAAGAAAGGAGCCATTTTACAGCAGCTGTGGGGGTGGGAGGAGGGCAGCAGCAGAGGGGGCTGATTCCTGCAAACCCAAGTTTGGCCCAAAATACAGGCCCAGTAAAAACACACTCCTGACACTGAATATGCTTAACCGACGAGGAGAAAATCAAATGTGGAGAGAGGTTTACACAAGGGGTCCACTGGTTGTGGAACCCCGCCCCACCCCCAGTTCTATCCCTCCCTTCCAATCTGACTGCTTGCTGGACATGCTGGGAGAGAGCATCTGACCAGGGACTTGGAAAGGCAGGGGTGGGAGAGATTGTTTGGAGACTGAACCCAAGACCAGAAACATGGGGTCTGAAGGTGACATAGATGGCTAAGAATCGGGTCCCCATCACACTAGTGGAACCCAGGGGAGACCCCCGGGGTAAAGTCTTCCAGCATGGACCAGCAAGTGCTGGGCGCTGGGGGTGCACTGATTTAAAATCTCCAGACCAACTGGCATTCAGCCAAGAGCCTGGAGCCCACCGAAGCCTAAGCCCAGCCTCCAAGAACCCCACCAACAGGATCACCTCTCACTCCAGCAATCCAGAGGGTGGAGCACCACACTCCAGAAGACCCCTCCAACCCTGCTGAGAAGAGAGGCTGAGAACCGTTTGAACTTCACCAGAAAGAATCCTTCAACCCCTCATCATGATCACTTGTTTTTCTTTTTCTCTGCCTAATTGGGACCTTAATGGGATACGGACATTCATATCATTCATATTTGCTTTTCTCTCGTTTCTAGCATTTTGGAAGCCAGTTATTTTCCATGGATTAGTTTTCTGTGAACTAGGATGTTTGATTAGTGTACTTTAGTTTTGTCTTCTCTTATTTTTATTTTAAATTTTTTTTTAATTTTTACTTTACATGTATTTTTCCTCCTACCTGTTTCCCTTGATTTTCTATTTCCTTCTGCTAACAGCCAATCTCTATTGTTCTCTCTTTCCCTCTTCCTTTAATTTTTTACTTCTTCTTCTCTCTTCCTTCCTCATAATCATCACACCCCATATCATTTTTGTTGTCTCCTGTCCATGATTTGAAATTATAAACCCTTCCACGAACTTGCTATTTTTATTGTAGGCAATAACGGATCATATTATTTCTGTTTATTGCAATAATTAACATTGCAAGCATCATAGTAGGAACTATTTGGTTTAGTGCTGTCTGTTGTTTGCATTGGTTATCGTTACTATTTGTCTCCCTCTAAATAGTGAGGTACTGGACACGTTCATGGACACTCTAAGTCCACAGGGTAGAAACTCTACTGCCTCACATCCATATTGTAGATGGATAGATACACAAACAACATGAAAAAAGGGGAACAAATCACCCCAAACAAACCAAGATGCTACAATAACAGAATCCATCCACAGCACAGTGGAAGAAATGTCAGAGAAGGAGTTTAGAATGTACATAAACTGATCTGCAAAGTAAAGGATGGTATAAGGAATGAAATCGGAGAGAAAATACAGGAAGGGAAAGATCACTTCAATAAAGAGGCAGAGCCAAGTGCAGTGACCTATGCCTGTAATCCCAGGGGCTTGGGAGGCTGAAGTAGGAGGGTCACGAGTTCAGAGTCAACCTCAGCAAAAGTGAGGTGCTAAGCAACTCAGTGGGACCCTGTCTCTAAATAAAATACAAAATAGGACTGGGAATGTGACTCAGTGGCCAAGTGCCTTTGAGTTCAATCCCCCAATACCCAAAAAACTAAAAATAAAAAAATAAAGAGGCAGAGATTCTAGAAAAAGAAAAACTAGTAGAAATCCTCAAAATGAAGGAAATAATAAACCAAATTAAAAATCAATAGAAAGCATCACCAACAGACTAGAACACTTGGAAGACAGAACCTCAGGCAATGAAAACAAAATGTATGATCTTGAAAATAGAGTTGACCACAGAGAGAAAATGTTAAGAAGCTATGAACAGAACTTCCAACAACTATGGAATAACATGAAAAGACCAAATTTAAGATTTATGGGGATAGAAAAAGACATGGAGCTACAAACCAAAGGAAATAATATAAGAAAATTTCCAAGACCTAAAGAATGAAATGGAAATCAAATACAAGAGACTTACAGAGTCCCATATGTACAAAATCACAACAGACACACAACAAGGCACAGTACAATGAAAACACCTGGCACACAGAATGAGGGTAGAAGTTTAAAGGCTGCAAGAGAAAATATCAGATTATATATAGGGGAAATCAATTCAGATCTCAGCTGATTTCTCAACCCAGACCCTCAAAACCAGGAGGTCCTGGAATAACATACACCAAGCACTGAAAGAACATGGATACGTGGATGCCAACCAAGTTTCCTGCATCCATCAAAAGTAAGCTTCCTATTTGAAGATGAAATAAAAACCTTCCATGATAAACAAAAGCTAAAAGAATTCACAACCAGAAAACCTGCACTAGAGAACATTCTCAGCAAAATATTCCATGAGGTGGAAATGAAAACCAGCAAAGGGAGGAACTACACTAAAGGAATATCAATCAAAGGAGAAACTAATTCAAACTAAAAACTAGAAATAATCACAAATGACTGGGAATACAAATCATATCTCAATAATAACCCTGAATGTTAATGACCTAAACTCATCAATCAAAAGACACAGGCTGGCAGATTGGATTAAAAAAACAAGACCCAACAGCATACTGTCTCCAAGAGACCCACCTCCTAGACAAAGATATCCACAGACTGAAGGTAAAAGGTTGGGAAAAAACGTATCACTCACATGGACCGCATAAATAACCAGGGGTTTCTGTCCTCATATCAGATGAAGTGGGCTTTAAGCCAAAGTTCATCAGAAGGGACAAGGAAGGACATTTCATACTGCTCAAGGGAGTCGTACACCAGCAAGACATAGCAAGCATACTTACGCCCCAAACAGTGGAGCATCTACGTTCATCAAACGCGCCCTTCTCACTTTCAAGAACCAAATGACCACAACAGAATCATACTGGGTGACTTTAACCTGCCTCTGTCACCACTGGACAGGCCCTCCAAACAAAAACTAAAGAAAGAAGCTATAGAAGTAAAAAGCACAATTGATATTTGGACTTACCAGACATGTATAGAATATTTCATCCACAACGACTGAATGCACTTCCTTCTCAGGGGCACACGATCTTTCCCTAACGGAGACCGTGTTATGTGAACTATCACATACGCTGGCATGCAATTCTAATGCCACCTTAACATATTAGTAGCCCCTGTAGGGTTGTTTTGGTAGCTCCTTTGCCATTGACATTAATTTTTGTGTTCTTCCTCTTCTCTTGATTAGACTTGCCTGATTTTTGTCAGATTTTACCTGTATAATTTCCCCTCTAGTTCGTATACTTCCGCTCCTACTCTTATTTTTTCCTTCCTACTACATAATTTGAAAATAATTTGATTGTTATCTGAGCTTCATTCTGGCACAAGTACTTTAGGTTATAAATGTTCACCTCATTGCTGTTTCATCCCGAGATGCTGACATTTCAAGCCTCTATTATCACTTAGTTTGAAGCACTTTGTATTTCCTTTCCTTGTGCTTTCCTCCTCGACCTCTGAGGGATTAGTAAGTGTGCCATTTAATTTTGGAATAGCTGACAGGTGGGGGTGGGCTCTCCGTATCTTAAGGAGATTGATTTCTAATGTAATGAATCATGCAGGAAACACAGTCTGCACGATTTCAATTTTTAAAAAACAGTAATGGAAATGCTTTTTTATTGATTATATTGATAACATACTTGTCAAAACTGATCGAAGAGCATACTTCACATATGTGCATTTTATTGCACTTTAATTTTACTTCCATGAAGCTATGGGAGGAGAGAAAGAAAGCCAACTTAAAGGAGCAGAGGCAGCTTTTGCTCACAGATTCGGAGATCTCAGGGCACGGTGCCTCTATGCTTTGAGCCCCGAGTCACGCGGCAGAGGAGGCTGCTCACCGTACAGTGCCCCGGGAGCAAAGGGTGAGGGGCCAGGGTCTGAATGTCCCCTAAAATGGCACACCCACAGTGGCCTAACTTCCTTCCACCAGGCCCCACCATCTCCCAGTAGAACCAGAGTCTGTGAACCCAGCCCTTGTAGCACACAGGTCTGTGGGGAACGTTTTGAACCCACAATGCAGCAGCTAAAGCAATCTACACATTTGGTGCCGACCAGAACAGTGTCGGGGGAAAAAGAGCGAAGCTTTGAACAGCACACCTCCTGATTTTAAACCACATTACAAAGCGGTGGAAGTCCACGAGCGTGGCACTGGCACGAAGATCATGGAACATACTAGAAAGCCCCAAAGAAAATAAATCAATATACAAACATCAACTAATCTTCAACAAAGGCGCCAAGAGTGCACAAGGGAAAAGAGGTCCCTTCAGTAAATGGTGCTGGGAGAACTGGATACCCACCACCCACACTATGCATGAAATTAACTTGCTGGGTTTGGCGAGGCTTGTCCCCTCTGAAACTCATGCTGAAATCTTCCTCCTGATGTGGGGGTGTTGGCAGGCGGTGGGACTTTGTAGAAGACACTCAGTCGTGAGGACAGAGATTAATGCTGCTCTCCCAGGACAGAGTTAGTCCTTGCAGGAGTGCGGTCTTGCTCGCCTGGGACTCATCTAGACACCTCAAGAGCAGTGTTATAAAGCAAGGCCGCCCCTCGGGCATTTCTCTCTCCGGTACGCTCACCTCCGTTTCCTCCCCCACCATGTTACAATGCAACACAAGGCCCCCTTACCAGAAGTTGGCACCAGGCATTCAGACTTCCCAGCTCCAGAACCATGAGCCAAACTAAACTTCTTTCCTGATAAATCACCCAGTCTCAGGCATTCTGTCATAGTAACAGAAAATGCACTGAGACATGACTAGAATGGATTGAAGACTTAATGATATCTTGTGATCGGAGTCACACACTCCAGCACCTTTCCTGTCGGGAGGCTCCCGGGGCTGAAGCAGCAGTTCCATGAGCCTGAAGTTCCTCCTGCCTCCACAGGTTGGCCCTGTCTTAGCTCCTCGTGAGCTCCTTGCTCAGGAGTTTTCCTATATTTCTCCTGCATTTCTAGAAACACCCAAAGTTGTCTGGTAGGTAATTGGCCCTGATCCTTGACTTCTGTTGGCTTCTTCTTTGGGAGAGTCAAGAGGAAAGCGGCCTGGAGCCTGAACCCGGGAGCCAGCTCTGGCTCAAACCTGGGTCTCCTGGTGCCACCAAAATGTCCTCAGGAAAGTTGCTCAGACTCTCTGGGCCACAGTTTCCCCAGTAATAAAAGAGCAGTGGTGATGGCATCTGGTGTCACAGAACATGTCACCGGGTGTCCAGAAGGACATCCACGCTGCCCTGCGTGTCCACAGGTGCTTCAAGCATGCCTCCTAACAAGTGTGGCTCAGGGTAGAGAGGTGACAGGGGACGGGGCAGCCATTCAGTGGGGAGGGGCAGGGCTGGCACTGAGGTCCTCGTGGGGGGATCTGGTGACCAACTCCACAAAGGTGACAAGGACAATGGACCTGCTAGTGACTTCAAATGCAGTCTTGGTGAAGCAGATGTCACTCCAGGAAGGATTTGTCCTGCCATCTGGGAGAGGATGCAGTGCTCCAGGAGGACACGTGGGGAGGCAGAGCCAGGCCGAGGTGGGCCAGGCAGGCCAGGAGACGGCCAGGGAAGGGCCGGCACGGACACTGAGACCTCGTGGAATCAGCATCGGGAAGGCCACCAGGAGAAAAGGCTGAGGTCCTGGAAGGACAGCAGAGGGCAGGATCTCGGCCCTGCCAGGGCTTCGGCTGCTGAGGATGGTGTCCCATGGCAACCAGAGAGGGTGACAAATTGGTGTCACCAAGCCTCAGGTCAAAACCCTAACACCCGAGGGGTGGCGTCAAGTGGCAGGCCTGTGGGAGGTGACTGGGTCCTGAGGGCAGAGCCTCGTGGGGACATCAGTGCCCTCACAAGGAGAGACCTGGAGGTGACGTCCCTCCCTCCTGTGCACAGAGCCAGGGGACGGCTGTGTGCCCCTCTCCAGTTGCCAAGTCTCCTTGGCAGGCCCCCAGACAGGGCTTTGTTCCGCAGCCCTCGCTGACTAAGACGCCATGGTTGGTGCAGAAGGCGGCGACCCCAGGACTGAGACGAAGACAGCGACGGCACAGGAGCCGGAAGGAGCCTTTCCCGTGAGCAAAGGCGTGATGACGCGGCGCGTGCTCCTGGGGGTAGCTCAACCTGAGCTGTGAGAAGGGACGATCTAACCTCTGTGGCCCCTGAGAACTGCCAGGTGGACCTCCCAGGGCACGGAACTGGGGAGAGGTCAGCTTCTGGCCAGGCGCTCAGCCCACATGCCGCCCTCTATCATGACACCCGTCCATCAAGTAGCCTCGAAGGACTGAGGCACACACAGCGGAGGAGCCACGATCCTCCTCCACAGAGGCCAGGTGCACCCAGCTCCTCCAAGGGAAGGTGCAGCCCGAGGGGTCGAGGTGGCCGAGCTCCTGGGGGTGGAAATCGTCACCTGTGGACCCCCAGAGTCCACTTTCTGGCCCCAGGAGGCTGTGAATGTGGCAAAGGTCTTGGTGGATGCAACTGAATCAAGGGTCTTGAGATGGGAGTGAGCCTGGGTCATGGGTGGGACCTGCGGGGGTCACAAGTGCCCTCCTGAGAGAAGGGCAGAGGGATGTTTGGCACAGAAGCTGAGAAGGTGGCTGTGTGGCCCAGAGACAGGCAGGTGATGTGGCCATTGGCCGAGGAAGCCCAGGAGAGGGCAAGGGAAGACCCTCCCCTCGAGCCTCCAGAAGGAACCAGGGGTCAGTGCAGACCGTCCTCCAGGCCTGTCCTCTGCCATCAGATTGGGATAAGGTGTCACAGCAGCCATGGAACCTAGGACCCTGAAAGTGGGCTAAACCCCGGTCCCCAGGCCTGCGTCCAGCGCCAACGGCACCTGCAGCACAGCACGCTCCCCGGGGCCACTCACCCGGGCGAGGCAGCCAGAAGAGGAAGACCCGCCATGGCCACTGCTCCTGACTCACAGGGCGGGAGAGGCCAGCCACGGGAGGGGTCAGCTGGAAGGGAGGCCGCGGGGAGTGTCTTGCTGACATCACGAGCTGGCCCATTCCTTTCTCCAGAGACCTCCACCGGCGGAATCTTAAATGCCTGTTTCATCCCTTGAAGAACTCACGGGAGCACGTGTGGCCTTTTTGCTCAGCTTCCCTGTTAGTGAAGAAAATAAGAATGTCCACCCCGGGCCGAGCTCACAGCACCCCGGGCCAGGAGCCCATCTCTGAAGGTGGTGCCCAGGGAGGATTCAAAAGAGTGTCCTCCTTCGACTCATGGCAACTCCTCCCTGAGGCCTGCTGGTGGGAAGGCTGGAATCTGCAGCCCAGGAACTGGCCAAGGTCATCCTCCCAGCGGAGACGAGGAAACACTGCCAGGGACCTTGAACTCCAGGTCCAAAGGCCTGCAGGGCAGTGGGAGGTGCAGGCGGAGGGGCCAGCCCAGCCCACTGCACTCCCTGGATGTCCTCAGTCCGGCACAGAGGGGCCTGCGTTGGTCTGCTCGGGTGCCAAGGTGCAGCACCCAGGCTGGGTGGACTGGCTGCAGAAGCAACTTTCTCAGGGCTCTGGAGCCATGAGACATCCAAGGTCACAGTGCCCTGTCCCCAGATGTTCCCAGAGCTCTCCCTCCTCGGCTACGCCCTCAGGTGGTCTTTCCCCTGTGCAAGGGCTCCTTGGGGGCTCATCCTCTTCTTCCAAGGACACATGGGTCAGATTGGATTAGAGGGCAGAGTCCAGCCCAGCACAGTGCCCCAGGCTGTGCACCCTCCCCCAGGCCCCCGGGGCTTTCTTTCCCCCACACCCAGTGGCCCAGTCGCCCAGTTGCCCAGTTGGGGGCTCCCACTCACATTGTCTTGCAGAAGAAAGAGAAAGGACATGGACACAGGCATGGAAGCAGTGGAGCTTCCACCGCAGGACGGGCTGGCAACTTTCTGGAACTACGTGGACTGGCTGTGCCCACCCTGCTTGGGAGAGAGAGGCCCCTGACCAGCTGACAGGGCCAGAGGCTTGTTTGAAAGGACAGCAGGGAAGGGCCTGCCCTGGGCCCGAAGCCAAGCAGCCCAGTGCCCCACCTTCTCGAATCCCCAGAGCCAGGAGCTGCCTCCAGAGCAGAGCGTGGACCTGACAGCCTCCACGCTGGTCCAGGGGACTGCCCGAGGCAGGAGGGGCAGCTGCAGCCCAGCAGTCTCTGAAGACATCTGTAAACAAGACCTTCCTTCCCCCACCCCAGTCAACCCCGAAGTGACCAGGGAAGTTAATGAAGCAGAAATCCTGTGCCCTGGGCGTTCCAGGGACCAGAGACCACCCTTAAAGCCGATGAGGGTGGTGGCAGGCCCGGGGCTCCTCGGGCTAGTGATCCAGCTCCCGGGAAAGCGATTCTGCTCTCAATTCTCCTCTGCACAGCTGACGACCGGGCCCCCGTCATCATCGTCGTCGTCTGGCTCCCTGGCGTCTCTCAGAATTAAGGCACAGGTTAGCTGAGCATTTGCAGATCAGGGGTCTCCCAGGATACCCTCGAATACCACCATGCCTGGGCTGAAGACCCCATGGCTAACCCTCGTCACCCTGTCACCCTCTCAGAGGCAGCTGGCAATGACGAGGCGGAAGCACCACCTGGGGACTCAGGTTCCAACTCTGGAGCTGGAGCCCAGAGCTTGCTCTGCATGGAACAGGGAAGGGCATCCGCACTGAAGTCCACGGGCCACATGAAACCCCCGAGGTGGAGATGGAGCCCCGCAGACGTTGCTCAGTGTTCCCCCAGGCGGGATGAAGATGTCGCTGTCCAGCACAGTCCTGCCAGCGTGGCCTTGGATGGACGCTCAGTGGATCTGGAGCTGGCAGGCCCTCGCTGGTGGACTCCGACCTGCCTGGAGCACAGGGACACAGGACTCGGGTCGCCCGCTCTAAACCACGGAGCCCGGACGGAGAGAATGCACCCCGAATCGCTCCCTCGGGCCCCCGGCAGCTGGGGCAGGAGGAACCTGCAGGTAAATCCGATAACCAGCCGCCCCAAGAAGCACAGTCTACCCTGCAGCCTAATGAAGGCACGTCCTAAGGACCCGGAAGGCCAGGGTCAAGCTCAGGACCCGGGACTCTCTGAAGTTCAGAGTGGGGACACGCACAGTAGTGCATGTCCTCCTCCCACACACCCTCAGCTCACAGCCCCTCAGTTGCCCGGCTGGTCCCAAGAGAATGGATCTGGTGGACCCTGGAACCGGTTCAATCTTTAGGCTGGACTCCTGGGCCCAGGGTCAGTGTGAACTAAATGATATGGGAAGGGGGACTTGCCTCCAGATAGCAGGTCCCCTGGCCACGCAGACTCCTCCCTGGGCCACAGAGGTCAGTGGGCTGCCCGGCCCAGCCAGCCTGAGGCTGGACATGGTTGTCTTCCTCCATCGGCCTCTGCTGGCCGCCTGCAGACCAAGACCATGTGAGGCACAGAGGCTGGCGTCCCAACTCCTCACAGCAAACCCTTCGGGCACAAAAGTGAGATGTAAACAAATTAATAATGAGAATAATGAAAATAACCACTCCACACTTCCTTGCCGCCAAGAAACACATTCTCCGTTCTCCTTATGGCTTGTCTGGAACGGGGACGCGCTCTGTAATTATGATGAATGCCGAGCGCTCTGGTGTCACGGCTGCTCCCGGTGCTGCCCTGCAGGCAGAGGCACCCTAGGACAGAGGGGCAGGCTGCTCTGGGCCCTCACTCAGCAGGTGGACGCCCCCTGTGGGAGCTGGAGACCAGAGGTGCCAGGTGAGGCACTGGGAGCAGGGGGTGGGGTGGGCTGGAGGGGCGGTGGGCTGCTGCCACCCACCTGGGGGCAGAGATCCTCCCCGAAGCAGGGCAACAGGAAGATGGGGAATCAGGAGTCCTGGGCACTTGTATACCAGCGGTGGCTCCCGGCCGTCACCCATCACTCCCCCGGTAAATATTCCAGAACGCAAGGAAGTTCATTTCCCCAGGAGAGGGCTGGTGGCGTGACTCGCCCTTTCAATCAATAACTGATTATCTTGCCTGCGGAGTCAGTTCCCCACCTGCAGCCAGCCGTCCTTGACGGGTCCTGACAAGTCTGACTGTTTTGGTGGAGCCCATCCAGGGAAGGACTTCGAGGGATGGTGGATTAGCTCAGGTCCAGGCTTTTGGGGGAGCAGAGGGAGGACCTTCCTGCTCCATAGCTCCATCCTCCCAGATCTGCCAACCATGAGCCCCTGCCCTCGGGGCCCCTATGAAGTCAGAAATCACCTCAACTAAACTTGACCTTCATCTCAAAGGCAAGGGCTGCACGCAGGAGAGTCATTAGTGCCTGGATAGGTGAGCGAATAGACCTGCCTGGGCACCAAGAAGATTCTTGCTTGGGTTGGTTCCTCCAAGCCAGTGGGCAAGGAAGGGTGCATCTGGGTTGCAACTGAGGTTTGCAGATGGCTGATTACACAGATGGTCTTCTAAAGCCAAGGACAGGCACCATGGGAACAGGGCCAGCTTCCTTTCTTTTGGTGTAGAGGCAGCAAGGGACAAGGAACCATTTCTACCCATCTCCCATCCATCCACCCCTCCAGCCAACCAGGCAGCCATTCACCCATCCAGCCAGCCAGCCACTCACCCATCCATCCATCCATTCAGCCATCATCCATCCATCACTCAATCTTCACACACACACACACACCCCACCTACCCAACCATTAATCCCCCATCCAGCCAGCCAGCCAGCCAGCCATTCACCCATCCATCCATCCATCCATCCACCCATCCATCCACCCATCCAGCCAGGCAGCCATTCACCCATCCATCCATCCATCCATCCATCCATCCATCCACCCATCCATCCACATGCTCACTACTGTCTCCCAGGTCTTATACAGAGTTCCCTGGATGGCACAGAATGGCAGTCCCCTGACCTTGAGGAATGATCATTCAGTTGCCCACTCCCCAAATACTTGAGTCTGATACAATAACCCCAGAACGTCGCTCATCTCCAGTTTAAGAGTAGGACTCAGTGCGAACCCCTCAAATGAATCTTAACTCCTAACAAGAATCCAAGGCAGAACGAGATAAGGGTCTGAGGAGGGATGTAAATGGTGAACTTTCAAGCCGTGGAGACAAGACCCCTCAGAAATCATTCAAGGATTCCAAAACACAATTACACAAAATTTCACTGTAATTATATTTAAACAACTTTTAAGAAGGAATGAAAACACATTCGAAAAGGTGTTAAATGAGAAGTTTCACACGTTGGAGACCAGCAATCTGCTTCTTGGCTGACAGGCCACCTCATTCTTGGGGAAACTTGGAATAATGTCCCCACCGGCCTCTCTGTGGATGCGTGATTGACTAGCTGTGTCACTGATGAGGGAGCCATGGGCACACTCTCACAGCTTCCACACCAGGCTCCACTGCACTGGGCCCGGGCGCAGCAAGCTCACGCTCCTCTCAGGGCAGCATCAGCCTGTGGTGCAGGAGATGCAGGGCAGGGAGAGGGGAGGATGCATCGCTCTGGAGATGCTTCAAGTCCTTCCTTAAGACCCAAGGGCTCCTGTCCGACTTCTGTCTTCATAAAGAGCACAGATCTTTTTCTCAGGCCTTGGTGCTGGTCTGGCCGATAGAATCTCGAGGTCCCAGGTGGACTTCAGCAGCTTGCTCCACTGATGGCCGCATTCCTAGGGGAGTCGCGGCTTCCCTGGCATGGTCCAGCGGGAAGAGCTTCTGCAATAAGCTGGATGCTGAACTTTCATATTCCTTGATTTACAAATGTCACACGTATCAAAGTGGCTCCACTGCTTGATTTGAGAAGCAGGTGGAAATGAATCTGCACCATTAAGACTGACGTGGACATTCATAAAACAATGATTTAATCCCTCATTTTTTCTGATTTTTGTTATGGAAATTGTATGAAAGCATACAGCAAACTAACAGTGTAGGGAACACCCAGAGAACCAAATGGGTCCAGCCCAAGCATGGGTGCTCCGCTCCCCAGGAGGGGAGGGACTCTGCAGCCGGCGCCCTCTGAGGCCCCTCTTGTTCACGGTGAGCGTGTGTGGAAGGAGTGATTGGGGCCAACAGACGTTACAATTTTATGAGGGAAAGAGGTCTAGTGACTACGACCTTGGCCTCTAGGGACAGGCCGGCAGGGTTCAGATCCCGCTTCTGCCTCTTGTCAGCTGTGTGAGTGAGGGCAAGTGTCTTGACCTCTCTGTGTCTTCCATCCAGTGGTTCCCTCTGTTGGCACTTTACCCAAATTAATTATTCCACAGGGGCTGAGAAATGGTATGTTCTACTTCTAACAATCTGTCCATACTGATTGGCTCAGCTTCTTAAGAGCTGCCCCCCATTGACCAGGGCTGCTGCGGCCTTCTTGCAGGTAAGGAAGAACAAATGCCTAATTATTTCCCTCTAATCGCTGCTTTCAGAGTGAGACCCCTGTGTCTGTGGGAGCTGTTGGTGAGGTGTCCTCCCCCTTCTCTGCCTGCTTTCATCTTAAAATGTTGCTCCTTTATTTATAAATTTAATTTTATTATGTACGTGATGCCAAAGTTAAAAAAAAAAAAAAAAGGAAAACGGAAAAGAAGCGACAGTGCAAGACAGCTCGGGACGCACAGCCTGCCTCCAGTCCTCTCCATCCTCCACCCTCGCCTCTGAGGTGGCCATTTCTATTTTCCTCTAACAAACCAGAAGGTTCGCATCTCCATTTGTTCCATTTAACTATACATCTTGGACCTCACTTCCCATCGTGAGTAGATATCTCGCTCATTTTTTATTTAGGGAGAGGTTAAGCTCAGTAAATTGCACAGATCTGAAGTGTAAAATTCAATAACTCTCACTAACTCATGCATGCACGTATAAATCACACACACACACACACACACACACAACCATGTGCCAACCCTGCAGTCGAGGTGCACATAGCCATCAAGAGGAGCCTTTCGGCCATCTCAGAAGGCTGCCCTCTGAGGCCGGGGCCACTCTTGTCACCAACCAAAGGCAGCCACAGTGTGATTCCCATGGCCATGGATGGCTTTGGCCAAATTTTGAACTTCCTGTGAAGGTGGAACTGCAGGACTATGGATCGGCACGACAGTCCCAAAATTCAAAACGCACTTCACTCTTTGGTCATCTATGCTTTCCGACTGCCAGGAGGAATTCCGAAGCAGAAACAGACCACAGTTTTCCCGTTGATCTATTAAAGGGTGCTTGACCCGTTGCGGGTCTGGGTCGTCATGAATGAAGCTGACCCTGACGTCTCGTACAGGTCGTCCGTGAGCACATTTTCATTTTTCTCGGTAGATGCCAAAGCGTGGGATTGCTGGACCACAGAGTAAGCTTGTGTTTAACTTTCAGATAAACTAATTAAATATTTTCCCCAGGGCCTGTGCCTTTGGGCCTCCCTATGGGTGACGCATTCCTGCCAACATGTGGCATCGTCTGACTTTTTCCTCTTAGCCGTTCTAAGAAGTGCTCCGTGGTACCTTGCTGTGGTCGAGTTGTGTCCCACTCATAACTAGAGACATGAGACGTTTTCGTTCACTTTCCACTTACATGCTGCAGTGGATCTCTGTTCAGTTGTTTCCCCCACCATTTTTGTTTTTTCGTACTGGGAATTGAAGCCAGGGCTGCTTTTCCTCTGACCTACACCCTCAGCCCCTTTAATTTAGTTAGTTTTAGGGTCTTGCTATGTTGCCCCGCCTGGGCTTGAACGTGCCATCCTTCTGCCTCAGCCTCTGGACTGTGTGGGATTACAGGCGTGACCACCCCACCCAGCTGACTTCCCCATTTTTAACTGGGTGATTTGTTTTTTACATGTTTGGGAGATCCTTAGATGTCCTGAACACAGGCCGTTGGCCTGACACAGGATTTTCAGTCATTTCCTCCTGATCAGTGACTTTCCTTTCCATTCTCTTTTAGGAGTCTTTCAATAACCAGAAGCTTTTAATTTTGATAAAGCCCAAATTCTCTTCTTTTTTTTTCCTGTGTCGGTCATGCTTTTAGTGGCAAATTTAAGAAATCTCTGTCTAATTCAAGGTCACAACGTTTCCTCTGTATTTTCTTCTCAGATTCATTGTCCAACATGGTTCCACTAACTACACACGGTTAGTTAAGTCTGGGTTGATCAGAATGAAATAAAATACGAGGCCCGTTGTTGGAACACACTGGCCACGTTGCACACGTGCCCCTCCTGAAAAGGCCCGGTGCAGAGCAGGCCTGCCGGCGTGGACACACCGTAAAGCATTCTAGGAGCTTCGGAACTTTGGGTTCTACATGGAAATCATGAGGAGCGAGTCTCGTGGAGGTGGTTACTCGTGCCTGGGGTCCCACTGTTCCGCCATCGCTGTGGGACAGAGCTTGTGTCTCTGCAGAATGGCTTTGCCTCCGTCAAAATCGAGCGACTGTAGACACGTGGGCCATTCCCAGGGTCCCATGTTGGGAAGTGTCCGCTCCTCTTCCGTGTTCTGGAGGAGTCTGTAGCGAGTTGATATTTCGCTGCTGTTGTTCTCTGAATGTATTTCAGAATCCTCCCGTCACGCCAACCAGTCCTGTGGTTGTCCTGGGAAGTTTCTGACCTACAGATTTGATTTCTTCAATAGACAGAAAGACTCCTCAGACTATCGGTCTCTTCTTCAGGGAACTTCATCTGTGTCTTTCCAGGGAATGCTCCGTTTTCACTTTTTAAAAGTCAAATTGATGGACATAATTTGTGGGTGACCTTCCTCTGTGATCTTCTGGGTTGCAGAGTCTGTACTGAGGCCCGTTTTGGCATGAGGACACTGGCCGTTCGTCTTTTCTCTTTTATTCTTGCTCAGTCTGGCTTGAATTGTGTCAATTTCATTAATCTTTTAAATGAAATCAGCTTTCAGCTCTATTAGCTTTCTCTATGGTGTATGTTTTCAATTTCATTGTCGGTGTTCTTTACGGTTTCCCTCCACCTGCCTCTCCTCCATTTAATTGGATCTTTTTTTACTTTCTTGGGGTGAAAGGGCTGGTGGGTTTGAGCCGTCTTCTGCCCGCCGGGAGCACTCAGTGCCTGAACTCTGCCTCCCTGCTCCGCTTCAGCCACATCCCGTGGCTTTGGGGTCTCATTTTCACCCAATTCAAAGTATCTTCTAGTTTCCTTTTGGTCCCCTCTGCCCCAAGAATTATTTAGAAATGTGTTTTTTAGTTTTCAAAATTTTCCACACCTCTTTCCATTATTATTTCTGGTTTAAATCTTTTGCATTAGAAAAATATACATATTTTTAAATTTATTTTATTTGTTCTAATTAGCTCTCCATGACAGTAGAATGCATTTACACATTTTGATAGATCATACATAAATGGAGTGTGATCTCTCATTTTTCTGATCATACATATTGTAGGATCACATTGGTTTTTATTATTTTAATTATTGATATCATTGGAATCTTTTACCTGTGGCCTGGAATACATTTGTTTTGGTGAGGGCGAGTCGGGCTGTTTCTTAGCAGAATGTTCCGGCTGTGCCAGGTCACGTTGGCTGCCGTGGCGCTCAGGCCTTCTAGAAACTTGCTGTTTGCTCTACTCACTGAACGAGGAGGGTGGAGTCTCCAGTCGTAACTGTGAGGGTGTTGACCCCCGGGTTCCGTCAGCTGTGGCCTCCTATATCTGAAGTTCTGCCGTGGTGTGGATAGTCACAGGGCTCCTAGATGCTGGTGGAGTGGCCCGGGTGCCACTGACCCTGTCCCTGGAGGCACCTCCTCCTTGGAAGTTTGCTTGGCCAGGTATGAGCACAACCTCTCTTTCTTGGAACTGGATTTTGTGTGAAACCCTTTGTCTAGGGTTTGTGCTTGTGGCCTGCTCGTCTGCATGTCTGAGGCAGCTGTTCAGGCAGAGGAGACGGCTGAGTGCTGTGTGTCCATCCAGTCTGACGATCTCTGCTTCTTACTTGGCATATTTGGACCATTTACATTTAATGGGACCATCGATGGGTTGGGCCCAGGTCACTGTGCTGTTCTTGATTTTCTTTGTCCTCTCTGTTTCGTGTTTATTTCTTCTCCTTCCTCGCCTTGTTTTGGACAATTTTAACTCTTTGGAGTTCCATCTTAATTTTTCTCTTGGACGTTCAGCTGTGTCTCTATGTCCTACTGCCCTGCTTGCTCAAAGGATCATGGCATTCACCCCTAGCCTAGTGTCACCTCCTCGGAGCTGGGCCTGGGTGGGGTCTCTCCACACCTCACTCCCTTTTCATTTCAGCCAGGACGGTGGGGAGCGTGATTTCTGAGCCAACCTGGTTTCCCTCCTTCTGTCCGCGTATGCTGGGCCTTTCCCGTGTGCTGGGCTGCTGTTACATTGTCTTGGGCTGCCTGTTCAAACCCTGCCCATTCTCTATGGGGTTGTTTATTATTAATTGTGTTCTAGTAATTTGTTACCTGCTCTGGACATGTGTGCTTGGCAGGTCTGTGTCCCAACAGCCCCTGGCTGCCTGACGTTTGTGACATCGGCAGGGTTTTCTTCTTATTATTTTTTCACTGTATTTGTTCTGGTTAGCTGTACCCGACAGTAGGTGCATTTGTGCATTTTGACAGATCATACGTAAATGAGTGGACTCCCTCATTTTTCTGATTGTACACACAGCAGGATCACATGGTCATGCAGTCACACATGTACATGAGGTAGTGATGTCTGTTCAATCTACTGTCCTTCCTACTCTGTGCCCCTACCCCTCCCTTCACTCCCTTCTACCTAATAGAAAGTAACTCTATTCTTCCCTGTCCACTCCCCTTATTGTGAATTAGCTTCTGCATATCAGAGAAAATTCGGCCTTTGGTTTTTTGGGTCTGGCTTATTTCACTTAGCATGATATTCTCTAGCTCCATCCATTTACCAGCAAATGTCAGAATTTTATTCTTCTTTACAGCTGAGTAATATTTCATCATATACATATATATGTATACCACATTTTCCTTATCCATCGGCAGGGTTTTGCTGTTCTCCCCTCATTCCTGGTATTGGCGATGAGTTCTCCCTCTTTTGTTCCTTTAGGGGTCTGGCAATCTCACTGACCTCAGATAACATGCTCGGTCATCCTGGGTTTTCTCCATGCTCCATTTGCTTCCTAAAACATTGATTTTTGCATTTATCCTGATCATCTGTTTCCTTCTATATTCTTTAAAGTTGGTTCAACTTTACTTTTCTTGCTTCTTCAAATGAAAGCTTAAAATGTTGATTTTCAGTCTTTCTTCCTAAGTCCAAATGCACATATACATACATACGGCTGAAAATATACACAGACTATATATACAGAGCTCAGAGAAATGCTCTCTCTGAGCATTTCTTTGGCCATAACCTACAAGGATCATATAACTTCATTATCACTTAGTAAAAATGTCTTCTAATTTCCCAATTTCCACTGCAACCTCATTTGTGAACCACAGGTTAGTTAGACGTACATGGCTTTGTAACCAAGCGGTTGGAGACTCTCTAGTTACCTTCCTGCTCTTGGTTTCTGGTTTAATCGCACTGTGGCCACAGAACACACTCTGAATTCTCTCGTCTTCTGAGCAGTGCTGCAGTGCGCTGCCTGAGCTCCTGCGCTGACAGCTTTGGCAAACGCCCCGCGTTCATTTCCTGGAGTGGAAGGGGCGTCGCAGGCAGCACTTTGTGTCAATTAGGTGGCTTTGATTTGTTGTGCTGCCCAGGTCTTCTCTCCTGACCATGCCGTCCGCCTGTCCTGCCCACTATGGAGAAATATGTCCCAAAGTCTCCTGCCGAGAGGGCCATGTTTTCGCAGCAGCCTGTTCTTCGCCGTCTCAGCTTTTGCTCACTTCCGCCGTGGGAGCTCACAGTGCGTCCTGACAGGGCCCCGTCTGACCTGCTTCAGCTCCTGAGTTCCTGAAACCTTCCATTTGGGAAAACACAACCCCTTCCGATAGAGGCGCATGTTTGAATGTTGGCAGAGGCTTCAGGAGAGGAAATGCGAATAAGGGCTTCTCTCGGCCCAGATAAGAAAGAGTGACGAAGAGCACCCAGGTGTCCACCTAGCCGGGCCCTCCCGCAGGAGCGTCCCTCGGGGCACCTAGACTGGGAGCTCAAGGCTTTCCTGACCCTCTGGAACTGGGATAAAACACCCAGAGTCGACCCTAAGCTGACGTCTTCTGTGGTCAAGTGACATCAGGAGAGTGTGGGCTGGCAGGGAGGGGAGCGTCGGGGACCCAGAGCAGGAGGAGGAAGCTGCCGAGGCCGAGCAACACGAGGGAGCTGCCTTGACCACGGCCTTTCAAATATCAGGCCTCGAGGGACAGAAAACCATCAGCTCGCCAGGGTCAGCCCAGACCGCTGCGGAGGGGTCCTCGGGTCTTCACGCAGCTGGGAGCCCAGCAAAGACGGACCTCTCCGGGTAAAAGGTGAAAGCGGCCCCACTCACAGAACCCGCGGCTCAGTGACTCACACAGGAAGCAAGCTGCAGGCTCCGGCCAATAGCTGCTCCCTGGGGTGGGGGCAGGGATGTCGCCTCCTCGGGAGACAGTGAGTCAAACCATCAAGGATGTGTGCACACCACCCACATGCCCTGCCCTCAGCAGGTGTCAAGGCTGGAGGCAAAGGGCTGTACCATCCTAGCTACTGAGGGACCTGCATCCAGCTGCAGAGATTCACAAAGCACCAGAGGACACAGCAAGGTGACCCACAGAGACTCCATAACCAAACTCCTCAGTGATGCAGAAATGCAGGGAAGGAAGGGCTACAGAGGGCAGAGTCACCAGGAAAGACTTCGTGAAAGCGGGGGGAGCTTCACTGGACCCCAGGAGGGGGGTAGGACCACAGAAAGGTCAAGAAAATCCCCCTGGGAGTCACCAAATGGAAAACTTCTGCAAAGTAAGGGAAGTCAAAGCATGAAGAGAGCCTGCAGAGTGGGAGGAGAGCCTCTGACAGGGGACTAAAACCTAAACCTGGAAGAACCCAAAACCTAACCTGGAAAAATCAGATAACCCAATCAATAAACAGGAAAAAGAACCAAATGGTTCTCAGAAGAAGAAACACAAAAGGCCAACAAATATTCAGTTTCTCTTGCAGTCAGGGAAATGCACAATAAAACTATTCTCAGATTGCATCTCACTCCAGTCAGAATGGCAATCATTAAGAACCCAAAGAATAAATGCTGGTGAGGACGTGGGGGAAAGGTACACTCATGCATTGTTGATGGTTGATGGGACCACCCCTCTGGAAAGCAATATGGAGATTTCTCAAAAAATAGGAATGGAACCACTACATGACCAGCTGTCCCACTCCTGGGTATTTATCCAAAAGAACTAAAATCAGCATACAAAGTGATACAGCCACTTCAATATTTATAGCAGCACAATATACAATAGTCAAATTATGGAATCACCCCAGGTGCCCATCAATGAATGGTTGAAGAAAGTGTGGTTTAGTGAGTGCACAATGGAGATTTGCTCAGCCATAGGAAGAATGATATCACGGCCTCTGCTGGTAAACGGAGGGAGCTGCAGAACACCTTGCTAAGTGAAATAAGCCAGACTGGGAACGTCAAGGGTCAGATGTTCTCTCTCCTATGTGGGATCTAGAGCAAAATGGGGGGTGGGGATTGAATGTCATAATGACAGAGGGTTCATCAGTGGAGTCAGAAGGAGATGGATAGGGAAGGAGGAGGGACAGGAAAGGGGGTGAAACGCAGAATGAATCTAACAAAATCTTGCTGCGTGTGTGCGTGAACACACCACAGGATGCCACCTTCCTTTGTGTGTGGAAAGTGCCAATCAAAAATGAATAAACGAGCTGAAGGAAGACCAGGAGGGTGGACGAGGAGCAGGGCAAGGGGAGAGGGAGGGAAGCGGAGGACCGGGGACTGAAATGGAGTGAATCACAGTCCAGCATATGCGACTTTCCCAGCCACTATGGACAACACTAACAGTCCAACAGAAAAGAGAGAAAGTCTCACTCAGCAGCAGGAACGGCGTTCTCGAGGTTCCAGGGGCAAAGCAGCCGTTGGGAAGGCTTGAGGGAGCCTGGGGCTGCCAGGAGAAAGCCATGATCAATGTTAGACTGTCTCCATCCCCTCCAAGGAAGCCTTAGCGATCACCCTCACTTCCCGCCATCCACCACCCCAGGCCTTGCAGCTGCTGATCCACCTCCTGTCCCCATGGATCTGATATCCTGAATACCCCATATCATGGGCAAATGTTATGAGTTGAGTCGTGCCCCCCAAAATTGACGCATTGCTCACCCCTATGACCCAGAATGTGCCCTTGTTGGGAAGCAGGGCCGTTGCTGTCGTGGGGAGCTGAGGAGGGCATGCTGGAGTGGGCTGGCATCACTCGGGGCCAATCTCAACCTAGCGCAAACGCACTGAGGGAAGGTGGGTGAAGGCCCAGGGAGAAGACGGCCGTCTGTGAGCCAAAGGGCACCGAGACAGCCCGCAGGGCAGCCTCGAAGGACCAACCCTGGCGACACCTCAATTTTGCATCAGACTTTGAGTGTCTGTTGCAGCCACTGGGTTTGTGGCACTTGGTTCCAGCAGTCCCCACAGACCAGGGCAGGGTCAGGCAACACAGGGACTCATGTGGCCGTCTTCCTTCACTCGGGACGCCTTCAACATCCAAAGACTGTTCGTTCCTTTTGATGGATGCCTGGCATCCAGGCAGGCAAGAGCCACATTCCTTCCTTCCCTCCATTCACCCGCTGGGCATCTGGACTGCTTCTCCATCGGGGCACCTAGGAATGACACCGCAAGCACTTGTGTGCAAGTTTACACGTGGACACAGTTTCTAGTCCTCTCCGGTGCTGCCCGGGTGGGGAATGGTGGGTCTTTGGTCTCTGAGGACCTGCCAGACTGTTTTCCAAAGTGGCCACTGCATTTCGCACTCCCACCCGCAGAGCACAGGGCTCCGGCTTCTCCCATCCATCCTGACACTTGTCACTGTCTGTCGTTTTTGATTGAGACCATCCGAGTTGGCATGAAGTGCCATTTAAGAATCTGTTTCAGCTTTTCCTACAGCAGCCGTCCCGAGAGGGGCCAAGCTCGTTCCAAGCACAACAGCCGTGTGCTCGCTGTGGAATGCTACCTTGATCCCACTCTCAGAGCCTCCCTTCCTCCCGAACACAGGCAAGCTGAGGCAGGATGAGCGCCCGTGTCACCCAGCTCCGGGTTCCCAGGTGCCCTTGCGTTCAGGGTGGGGTGGGACCCAGAGCTCACCAGCTGAGCCTCACTTCCCTCCCCGAAGTTACCATGGTAACTGCCTAGCCACCGCTCCCACTCGCTCGCTCCATGTTAATAAACAGCCTCATTATTTTGCAGAAAGCACTTTGGAAAATCACCAGGCCCACAGATTCATCCTGGTCCAAATTAATGAGGAAAGATTGTGGGGATTTTTTTTATTGACCATGAAAGGAGAAAGAGTTATGCCTCATTTGTGCACTTTGGCTGTATTTATGTGTTCTGCATTAGAGAGCGATCACCGCCTCCATTACCCGTCGCTGATGCCTCGTTACACGAAGCGGGAGCAGAGTGCTTCCCACCAACCACCAGATAAACTGGGGCGAGAGAGCTGAGGAAGGGTGGCCTTCACGGCCAGCCCACGGTGCCGCCCAGGGACCGAATTCACTGCTTGGCCAAATGTCACCAAGGAGAGCGAGGCCCCGCGTCCTCTTTGTGACCAAGGACTCAACCAGGGATGTGGTGGCCTCACAGACCCAACTTTAAGTCCAGGTGACAAACAGCCATGAAACACTGAGCCAGGTCCCTCGCCGGCGAGAGGAGGCCTCACGGAAGCTCCTGTGCCCCATTGCTGGCTCCCTCCAACCGGGAGCAAACGCCCTGCTCCGGAGCTTGCCATCAGCGGCCACTGCACAAGGTCACTGCGGGGACTAAACGGGTGACAAACTCAAGGCTCCCAGTACACAGAAGGTGCTGAATGGATGGTCAGTGCCCTCTGGTGACCAGGAAATTGCAGGCCCAGAGAGCTGTTGCAGAGGCTGGTGACAAAGCCTGACAAGGGGTGGGAGCAGGAACCTCGTGGGAAGGGTCCAGCAGCTCCACGGCCAGCAGCCAGGCCTGGGGACCAGCCCTGTCCTGTCCTGGGTCTGCAGGTGAGCCCCAGCACACCGAGCAGGTGCCTGCAGCCGCTGCTCCTGGGCATCCACATCCAAACACTGGAGGCCATTGCCAGGGCTCGGGAGGGGACACATGCCTGGGCTTGCACACAGTGACCGCCGGGACACCTAACAAGTGCTAACTGGTGGTGTCAGCAACAGCAGCGAAACAGCCACCAAAGGTGCTTTTCCAGCCAAGAAGGCCGGGAGCCAGCTCCAGCCTGGAAGTGTCGCCATGGCAACTCAGCTGATGCCTCTGAAGGCTGGGGACACCAGCTCCTGCCGCAGGCTCCGACAGTCGCAGAGGCAAGGGTGTCCTGAGTGGGAGAAGGGGTCCTTCACTCTCTCCCCGGACCTCCTATGGAGAGCACCCTTGTTCCTAGTCCTGGAACAGGTCTGGGGGTCGGATTGCCCTCCCGCCTGCCAGCCCAGGACGCTCTCCTGAAAACTCGCCGCAATTCCGTGGAAGAGTGACAGAGCCCTTCTGAGGAGAGTCCTTCCAGAGCCTCACAGGGCAGCCCAAGGACAGCTCTGAGCACGTAGGGGGGAGTCAGGGCACCGATCGGGCCTCCATGCATGTGCTGGAGTTGGTGATTATGAGGAGTCTCAGGAGAGGAAGTGGTGACAGAATGGAGGACACCCATTCAAGGGTGGCAACGGCCACAAGAACCAGGACTTGGGAGGCCACTAGGGGAGCAAAAGAAGATTCCAGAAACATTCCAAATTCTAGCTTGGGGACCTTGTGCACTCCACTATGCAAGATCCTAGAAAACAAGCAGAGGGGGTGAGGGGGAGCTGGGCCCCCTGGGCGCCATGTCTGTGGGAGTGCCAGGGACAGTGAGCAGCCCCGCGTGGCTCAAGGGCAGGGACACCTGCAGAGGAAAGAGCCTCCTGGTGGTTGTGCCACGGTGTGGACCTCACAGAGTGCAGTTCCACAAACTAGGACAGCCACAAGGTCACCAGCAGGCATGACATTATACCCTTGTCCTCAAGCTGTTCTGGGCCACGTGGCTCCATCTGGTCACAGCTCCCAGTGCTGGACACCAGCGTAGCTTGGAGGCAGAGCCTGACCCCATGTGTAAGGTGAGTGTCTGAGCCGGGAGAGGAGCTGGGGAGCAGGAAGTCCAGTGGAAGGGAAGGTGACCCAGAAGGTCAAGTAGGAGTAGAAGCAGAATTTTCCCCTTGGGCTTGGCATCAAGAGGGTCCCTGTGTCTTCACCTCAAGAGCAAGTGGGAAGCAGGGAAGCAGAGGTGACTGGGCGACATGCCTTCCACGGGGGAGAAGAGGAGGGTGTGGCGTCGGGCAGACAGTGGAAGGCAGGAGCCAAGGGGAGGAAGGAGACGGTGGGAGGCCAGAGGGGCCCAGGGAGAGCTGCACAGTGTGGGGAGAGTCAGGCCTGAGCCCGGACCAGCTCCTGCCCGCGGCCATGGCCTGGGGAGTGGGGGGAAGGCTTTTGTGGGGCTGGGATTGGAGTCCCAGGGGCAAGTCAGAAGTGGGGGGCCCTAGGCCATGACCACAAGGAGCCTTGGAAGGCTCCACAGGAGGCCCGGCCCTCAGCCAGATAGGGGCGGGCTCTGAGTCCCATCCATGGCACAGTCACCTGCCAACCCCCGGCCTCCGCCCTGGGAAATGACAAGGACTGTTTCTCAGGCTCAGACCAACAGG
Organism: Glaucomys volans; assembly: GCA_020662805.1. Classification (NCBI taxonomy): domain Eukaryota; kingdom Metazoa; phylum Chordata; class Mammalia; order Rodentia; family Sciuridae; genus Glaucomys; species Glaucomys volans. The sequence continues at coordinate 480,372 of JAJEJO010000549.1, forward strand.
CCAGAGAGGGATGCAAACAGTAGGAAGCAGCCAGGGTGCTCAGGGAGCCTCTGTGGCCCTCCCACTGCCCGCTCCCCCCCGCCCCGTCACCCTTTCCACCAAAGCCACTGAGGAGCAGTGACTTGGGTCACTCTGCCCACCCCGCTGCCAGACCCTGCCTGAGAGCGATGCTGGGGAGCGTGAGGAAGTTCCCCAGCAAGGGCCCAGGCCATGCAGGACCCCAGACCCGTGTGCACAGGCACGGGGACCTTACCACCTTCACAACGACACCCCGTCTAGATCCGCAGTCGCTCGCCGCATGTGCCTGCTCGGGCGCTGCGTGCTCCCCGGAGCTGAGAGGCTGCCCTCGCCGCAGGGCTGCATCCTCCTCAGGTGAGCAGAGCTGGGCTCAGACTGTAGGTGGCCCAGGGTGGGCTGGGCGTGGAGGGGCAGCAGCCGTGCCCTGCGGTGCCTCCATTCCTGGGCGGGGAGACGGTCGACAAGCAGCCGTGTGGAAGGCGGGAAGCGTCCGCAAGGAGGCTCCAGAGGGAGGACGTCGTGAGAAGGTGGTGACAGGGCTCTGTGAACAGGCAGCGCTGGGCAGGGCGAAGCCCCATGAAGCATGAGCGGCACAGCGGTGCAGGCAGGGGATTGCAGGCAGAGGGCCAGGGGGTCCCTGGAGTGACAGCCAGGAGAGCAGTCCCGGGTTTTGTGGTCACTGGAGGACGCGGGCTTTCTCGAAGGCCCCCGGGATGTCCACGTTCCCCGCTGCAACAAACTAGCACAAACCTAATGGCCTCAAATAACAGGAAGAGCCCCCCAGCTCTGCAGGCCACGAGTTCGAGAACAAGACGTGGGCAGAGCTGCGCCCCCCACAAAGCCACCAGGAGAGGTCTCGGCCTCCTCCTGTGCCTCCCCCCGACCGGGAGGCTTGGGCCCTGGGCTCAGGCCTGCGTTGCCCAGCCTCTCCCTCCCCTCTCGGGGGCTCTGCCTCTGCTCCGTGTCCTCGTCTCTCATTAAGAGGACCCCAGGCACTGGGTTGAGGGCCACCTCGATCCAGCGGGATCAGATCCTTAACTGCATCCACAAAGACCTTATTTCCAAATAAATTCATATTCCGAGGTTCCAAGTAGACAAGAATTTGGGGGGATACTAAGCGGCTCATTAAGCAGAACCACCAGAGGGCTGGGAGGACAGGCAGGACGGGACCCGACGGGTTTTCAAAGAATCCCTGAGGCCGTGTCCGGGGCTGGCTGCAGCAGGGCCAGGGTGGGACAGGCGGCCTCGGAGGTGTGGGAGCCCCAGTCGCTGGACCAGTCCTGAAGGTGGAGCCCTGAGGCCTGCTGACAGATGGGGCCCCTTCCCCTGCTGGCCCCCACTTTCCCAAACCAATGCCCGTGCCCTGGTCTGAGGTCAGTCCTTCCTGCTGCCTGGCCCTCCCTCGAGCAGCAGATTGCAATGCCATTAGCTCTCAATCTGTCACCGGGCTGCCCAGGAAGCAGCTCCTCCTCCACACCACGGCCCGCACGGCTCCGTCCCCTCGCCATTGGTCAGGCCAAGGTGAGGCAGCAACTGTGAGTCTTGGCCTGCCCACAGCCTAGCCCACCTGTCCCCCTTTTGTACTGACACACACTGGCCAACCAGAGGTGCAGGTAGTGACCCCAAGGGCATAATGGTCCCTCAGCATCCTCAGTGTCCCCACCGGCCTCATCCTGACATCTCACATCCACTAAAGAGTCGTAGGTCAAGGGCGTAAGATGCTATGTGAGACACCCGCTGAACTCCTGTGAGTGCCCAGAACTGAGCCTGCCTCCGCGTGCCTGCAGGAGCCCTGGGGGAGACGGCTCGGGGCCCTTCAGGAGCTCTGAGCGAGCTCACTCCGCCCCCTTTGGAGGTCGCCATGAGGCCCACTCCTGACAAGTCACAGAACGTTCTCTTAGAGAGCACTGGGCTCTTCTCAGGGAAGAAACCACAACACAATCATGGAGACTGGGCATCGCAGAGGCGGGTTTAGACCCTGAGACACGCAGCGGGCAGGAGCCCTGAGCCAAGCCAACTCCTGGATTAGGCCCTGATTCCTTCCTCCCCTTCTGCATGGCTCTCGGGGACAGCCAGACCACGTCACCTAAAAGCCAACTAGCAGCCCACAGTTGGGTAAAGAATGAACTTTGCATTAAATCTATCCCAACGTCAAAACAAAGACAAGGAGCTTCAGAACAGCTTGCCTCCACCAGACCCCCAGGGAAACTCAGGAAGGGCACTCCCTCCTGGCCATGGTCTGAAGGTGGCCCCCAAACCACATGTGAAAACGTCACGCCCGACGCAACAGTGTTGAGGGGTAGGACTGTGGCAGGGGAACAGTCCCTCGTGTCCCTTACAAAAGGGCTCAAGGGCTGACTTGGCTGCTTCCAGTCTTCACGTAAAGGACCTTGTCTGTCCCTTCTGGAGGAGGCAGCCACAAGGCACCATCCCAGAAGTAAGGATGCAGAACCTGCCAGGCCTTGAGGCTGGTCTTCCACCTCCAGAACAGCGAGAAGCAAATTTCTGTTGTTCATCAGTCACCAAACCTCAGGTATGTTGTTACAGCATCAAAAACAGACTAAGGAAAACCTCCATCCCCAAAGCAAAACCTCTGGCCAAAGAGCTGAGCTCCCCTGAGGGCTGGGTGGCGGTGGTGTGGCGTTGGTCCCCCCATGTGAGGGCTGGGTGGAGGTGGTCTGGTTTGGGGTGTTCCAGCAACATCACCCACAGGCAAGCAGATGGCAGCTCTGGCGACTATTGGCCAGTCAGGGAGAGGCCTGCAGCAGGACTCCGGCCAGCTTGGCTCCACCAGGGGCAGAGCTGACCAGCTCCCAATTAGCTTGGCCAAGAGTCACGTGCCTGGGACTCCTCCTCTGGGCACCTGGGTGTTTCCAACCTCCTCCCTCTGAGGGAGCACCCTTGGCCTCCCTGGGCATGCACAGGGTGTGCGCGGGCTCCTGGAGAGGAGGAATGGACCCTGTTCACTGCAGACAGGCCGAGCAGTTTGTCACCTGTCACCATGGCAGACAGTGGGTAGACAAAGCGCCCACATCACCCCGTACTGTGGACAGTGAAGGCCCCACCTCGAAGCCCAATACTGCCCTCCCCCTGGTGCTTGGGCAGAGAAGCCGCGGTCGCTGTTGTTTTGCATCAGCTTTTTTCCGACGTGTGAGACCATACACATATTTGCACAGTTTGTCTTAATTCTTTTTGGAACAAGGTTGGGTTTCAATGAATAAAAATAATAATAATACAGTCACAGAGTAAGAGTCGCAGGTCACCTGTGCTTTGATCCTGCCTTTTCACTTAATATCATGGTGCAAGCATTCGCCCATGTCATTATGAATTCCTGAGCCTAATTTTTAATAACTATTATGTTTCTTCAAGCACTGTAATTTATCAAAGGCTTTTTCTGTGGTTGGTCATTTGTTTCCAGCGTTCCTGGGTTATTAATGTTTCAGGGAACATATGAACTAAATTATTAATTATCAAGGAAAGTGTTCGTGCTTCCTACCCCCCGGCCCTGTGCAGCTGAGGCCACAGGAGGAGCTCATCCTCCTGACCCTGAGCAGTCAGGGATGTGGGGGGAGGGTTGACCTTGTGCACAAGAGGGGGGAGCAGTGAGCCCCTGTGAGCGAGGGGACAGTGGCACCATCGGGAACCCGTAAGTACACAGAGAAGAAGGGTAGTTCCTGCCCGAAGTAAAAGTGCCCATGTGTTCCAGAGACCTTGGCCTGTCGATGAAGAACCACTGGAAAGACCCTCCCGATCCTCCTCTGCAGTGCGGTAGGAGGGTCCGGCCCAGCCGGCTCTGAGCACTGGCCTCCTGGAGAGCCTGGAGGGCTGGAGGAAGGGCAGGCTGGGGGCCCTCGGGCCACAACAGCCGGGAGAACCCAGGCTCTCTCTGCACCCGCCCTGGTCCTCCAAGAAGCCAGCCAGCCTGGCGAGGATGGTGGAGGGGTTGATCTGCAGGCCTGCCTCACTCCCCCGGGGTCCCCGCTCCAGACGAAGGCCTGGCTGGCAGCCCGAGCCGTCCCCGGAGCCGAGCAGGTTGGAACACACGGTGCAGGGCAGGTTGTCTTGCTGGCTGTTAAGATTCACAGCTGCACATGGAGCACAACAGACTGAAATGCCAATGAATCTGGAGTTGCTTCTCAATTTCACCAATAATAATTAGCAAATTAAAATGGAAATGTCACCACCAACCCATAAAAATTCTTAAGTGCAGCCTGGAGAACTCTCTCAGGAGCAGAAATGGCTTTTGTCCGTGCGACACCCAGGACAGACGTGCCGTTGGACGCTGCTCAGGACGGCCATTGTTCCCAGCGAGCCCGGCGCGGGCTGATTAATCACGGGGTCGGCTGTCTGCATGTGTCAGGGAGCTAACGCGGCTGTGTAATCACGCCTGCTTTATGGGCCCTGAAACACACGAACAGGGGCCGGAAGCCATTCCTCCAACAAGACAGCCGGGAGCCGCGGCAGGCCAGCCACACCCCAGCTTTCCAGGCATCCACTGGCCACCGGGCATCCATTTGGCCAGGAGCGGAGGGTCAAGGCATGATGAGTCAATTGGGTACCAGCTGTCCGGAACCAGAGATGGCAGACCTGACCATGGACATCCAGTCGGCAGGCCACTTCCCCTGAGTCCCAGGGACCCTCCCCGAGGAGGGCCAGGAGCCCCCACACAGCAACACCCAACCGATGCCAACCCAGCTTCCCAAACCAGACAATGACGGAGAGTCGTCCACATTATGCAAAGCGATTCTTAGCATCCGTGAAGAGTGGGCTCCAGCACATCCTCTTCTAAGCAAGATGGAGCAGCAAGGCCCAGGTTGACCATCCTGACCACATCGACACAACGCCCTCCCACCAGGGTTCCCCAGAGAGGCCGAACCGCAGAACGCAAATAGAAACGTGGCGTGGGGAGGAAAAGACTCCTTATACAGAATTGGCTCACGTGATTCCGGAGGCTGGCAGGTCCACGCTGGCCAGGTCAGGAAGCAGCAAGGACTCACATGGCCGATGTTTCTGTTCAAACTAAAGGCTCCCCCTTCAGAAGCCAGAAAAGGCAATTAAACCCAAAGCAAGTAGAAGAAAGAAGACCCCCAAAAAGCAGAAATCAGTCTAGGGGGAAAGTGAGACAAATCAATAAGCCAACAGTTGGTCTTTGAGAAAACCAATCAGGTGATCAGCTTCTAGCCAGGCCGAGCAGAGTGCAGACCTGAAGACAGGTCACCACGTCACGGAGGGAGTGCCTGCCTCAGGACGGGGCTGCCGGGGAGCCAGCGGTTTAACAAGGTTGCGGGAGATGGATGGGTTGGCAGAAGTCAACTGCGCTTCTACACGTGAGCACCAAACCACGCTGGACGTTGAACTCGAAGAACAGCACCACCTACGATGGCGTCGGAAGATGAAATATAATGAAAAATGGAACACGTAAGGATGAATCGTATAAAATGAACAGAGGGATCAATCCCGCGTCCGGCATGAGACATCCGCATGCTGAAAGCTATAGAACTGGCCAAGGGGGTGAAAGAAGCCCAAATAAACGGAAAGATGGCCCATGTTCATGGGTGTGCAGACACACCAGGGCCTGTGGCCGTCGCCCCTCGGGGACCTGCAGGTGCGGGGCCACCCCATCCAACGTGGGATTGTGTATAAATGGACCAACTGATTCTAAAATTCATATGGAAATGCATGAAAAGGAGCTAGAGTGGCCAAAACCATTTTGAAAAATAGCTGATTGATTTCGAGACTTATTGTAAAACAATCAAGACGGCACGACGTCGGTATCGACGAACAGATCGAAGGAACAGAATAGAAGGTCCAGGGATAAATCAGCACCCAGGTGGACGCCTGATCCCTTTACAAAGGAGCAAAGGCGATTCAATAAAGGATAGCTTTCAACAAACAGTCCTGAAACAATTGCCTGTCCATATGCCAAAAATAGATCACCATTGATCACCATCGATCCCCGCATTGCATCGGACAGAAAGCTGAGAGCGAGTCACAATCAAATGTAAAACCTGAACGCCTGAGACTTCCAGCAAGAAGTGTGACCTGGGGTGAGCAAGGAGGCCAAGATCACAGCCCTGGAGACCAGCTGACCACCTGGACCTCACTGAAAGCTGATTTTTAAAGGATTCTGCTCATCAAGTAAGGGGAGGAGGCAGAGGGAGCAAACAGCTGCAAAGCATGTTCTGAGCCTGGTCTTTGGAGCAAATAAAGAACATTAAAAATTTAAGAGACCCAAGTTGTTTAAACTGACGAACTATTTTAATTGATACTCGACCCAAAAAGACATCCAAGGGGCAAATGAGCACCTGAAAAGAGACTCCACGCAATCATTCCTTAGAGAAGTGCAACCAAAACCACGGCTGGACCCCACGGCCCATGTGCCAGAGCACTGACAACCAGAAGGACTGGCCACAGCAAGCATCTGTGAGCAGAGGGAACTGGGGCTTCTTAAAACTTACGTCATACCTACCCATGATTCAGCCACTTTGCTTCTAGGTGTTCGTGTCTACACAGGAGGAAGGAAACCATATGGTCATGTGGAGACTTGTACACAAATATTCCTGGCAGGAATTCTATTTGTAGAATTATTCTATTTGTAAAGGTCAAAAACAGGTGAACAGATAAATAAATCCTGGTCTATCCACACAGCAGAATACTACTTGGCAATGAAAAAGGAACAAGATTGATACTTGTTCCAACACCAATAAATATCAGAATAATTGTGCTGAATGAAGGGGGCCAGTCCTCTCCCCTCTAAAATAAGAGCTCATCCTGTCTGGTTTCATCTGTGAAATTCTAAACTGATCTGCAGTGACAGAGAGCAGATGAGCAATGCCCAGGAACGGGGGATGGGGGGATGCAAGAAGGAGGGGTTGCAGAGGACCACAGGGAAGCCCATGGGCATAACGAGGCCCTCTACTGGTGGCATGTGTTCACTAGGGCTGGGGTAACGAGACGCCACAGGCTGGCAATTGCAACAACAGAAATCAATTCTCCCACAGTCCTGGAGGCTGGAGGCCCACACCCAAGACCGAGCGTCTGCAGGGATGGCTCCTCCTGAGGCCTCTCTCCTTGGCTTGTTTTGTTATTTTGTTCTGTTTTGTTTTTTCTTGGTACTAGGGATTGAACTCAGGGGCACTTTACCACTGACCTACATCCCCAGTTCTTTTTATTTTTATTTTGACACAAGATCTTGTTAAGTTGTCCAGACCGGCTTCCAACTTGCGATCCTCCTGCCTCAACCTCCCGAGCACCCGGCTCTGCTTGACTTGTTGATAGTCTCTTCTCCTGTGTCCTTATTCCTTCTTCATGTTCCCTCGGTACACGTCTGCCCTACACCCATCACGTTCCACTAGGGTTCATCCTAATGACCTTATTTCAACTCACCCCTTTAAAGGTCACAACTCCAAATGCAGCCGCACTCCGAGGTACCAGGGGCTAGGTCTTCAGCATGTGAATCTGGGGGCGCCCCGACTCAGCCCGTGAGAGACGGTTTCAGGAGTGTGTGCGTAGGGCCGTGTGGTTTATTCTGCACTAATTAGACCTGGATGAGGCTGACCGTTTTAAAAGATGATGCTCAGATTGTTCTGTTGTGTGTTTCACCACAAACTCCTTCAGTACCTGGGATTCGCTTCCTCCAAGTACCTCTGAGGAATGGAATGGGTTCCTGGACAGGCTGCTTTTCCCGGGCAGTGCCGTGCGCTGTCCGAGGTGCTGAAGAACAGCGGGCAGGAGGGCAGCCGTCTGGCACTCCCCAGCGCTGGCCGTCTCTGTCCCCTGCCTCCGCCTCACTCCTCCAGTGCTCTGGGAGCTGAGCAGTCTCCCCAAGGATCCTCCTCGGCCACATCAAGAGTGCAGAGCTCCTGGTAGTGAGGATGGCTGGGCTGTCCTGAGTGACCGCCCACAGATGCCACTGGGGTCTGTCTACCAACCACCTTTGCTGACGCCGCATGGTTTTCAGGAAGACTGAGCAGGACGTCCTGTGGGGTTTCTCTTCTATCCGTCCTTCTTGTAAGGAATCCAGGGGCACCTGAAGGCCCCTCTCGGGAGTGCTGGGGCTTGGAAATTGAGCAATCCAGGGACATCAGGACACTCCCTAACTCAAATGGGTACGGAGATCGGTCCCTCCAACGCTGCCCTGTCTCTGCCTCCGTGTACCCGCTCGGCACGAAGCACAGTGTGCCCACATCCTCACAGGGTCTCAGCCTCTACCAGAGGGACCTTGTTCTCCTTGCCCATTGCTGACGTGCCCTGCCATAGTGGAGGCCCAAGAAATGGCAGCTGAACGGTCAGTTGGGCTGTGAACTCATGGGCAGCTTGGACCACCCAGGCCACAGCCTGGAACAGCTCTGCTCACTGCCCCCTCTGTTTTCAGCACTAGGCTCCATGTCTGCCCCAGGAGCCGCCTCTGGGCACATGGGCACAGGGACCTGGGCCCTGCTCAGTCAGAACCTCCCACCCGGCCCGTTTTCCCTGTAGTGTCTCCATGGAAGTTCATGCTTGGGAGGACAGTTTATCACCTTTCTATAAACATCTGCAGCCCTCTTGTCCCTATTTACAAGCCTTCGGGATGGTGCCCACCTCGAGATCATTATCACCCCATGTCAGGAAGGTCTGCGAGCCAGTGGGGCTGCGGGTGAGAGGCAGCCAGAGTCTTCTCCTGAACTTGCCTGTTCGTCCTGCCCCCTGGGGCCTCTCCTCCTCTGCCTCCACCCAGGGCTGAGTGGGAGGGTGCAACGCTGCCCAGGGCACACGCAACAGAAAAGCGAGTGGGGGCGAAGACGGGGCAGGAGCAGCAGAGAGGAAGCCAGGCTGCCCATGAGGCATGGAAAGGTCTGGAAGGGGTCCTGGGAGTTGCTGCAAGACACCGGAGAGCAGGGACCTCACCGGCACAGCGAGAAGGGAAGCGAGTGAAGGGGCTTCTTGTTCCCCAGCAGGCGGCTCCCGCTTGGCCCCCTATTCTGCTCATCACAAGCGACTTGACTCCCCGAGTGGCGTCCTCACCGCAGAGCAGCTCGGCCACAGCTGCCTCCAGGGTGACCAGCTGGGGCTCAATGTGCTGGCCTCTCTCCTGGGATGCCTGCCCTTGCCTCCCAGGACTGATGGCATGCACTCAGACCAACCTCCCCTCCCACCCTGGCCCGGCTGCACGTGGGACAGGATGCCGGGCACGGATTCAGGACAGGGTGCAAGGGGCAGCCCAGGACCCCCAAACTGGGCACTGAAACAGGGCTGAGGGGAGCCTGGGCCTGATGTGAAGGCAGGGAGGTCGTCCAGATGGGGGTGAGATCTGCCTCCGTAACATGGGAGAGGACAAAGACGGCCAGCAGGAAGAGGCACACAGGGCTCCGTCAGGAAGGTGCCGGAAGCTGTCCCCAAGAGGTCTCCCTGTAGAACTGTCCCTGCACCTGCTCGCCCACCACCTCAGGTCTGTGCCCCACCCCACCCCTGCCCATCACGGCCCTGCAAGGAGCCCTGCAGGCCCAGCCCTCCCTGGGACCGGCCCAGGGACCAGGTGCGGCCTGTGGAGTGGCCTGTCCTGACTTCGCACAGCTCGGCTTGTGAGAAGCTTCTGTTTTCTCTCGGATGAAATTCTACTTCTCTGAGGCCTAGGCTCTGCCCCGTGGGTCCCGCAGAGAAATGCTCTTTCCCCTCCGTAGAAATGCCCGTCCAATGGGCAACGGCGGTCCACACCAACACCCACGTCTACTCCACGGCAAGCGTTGCCTTCTGCCTCAACCACTCCAGAGCCCACCTGTTTATAAACCACGCCTTTAAAGCTCAGAGCAGTACAACTGTGTGTGACGTGGGACACGGGAGGCCGTGGGCTCCCGGCTCTGGTCACTCCGCGTGCCTCCTGGCTGCGGGTTCCAGGTTCTGCCTTTGGCCCCGTCTGGACTGGAACGCTCTCTTAGCTCCGATTTCCTGGAGCCTCTTCCACCCTCCACGATCCCGATGACCGAGCCTATAATCAGCCCGAGGCCCACAGTGAGGCTGTGACTGGCTGAGGTCTGGGGACACACATCTGCCCAAACAGCGCATCGGTGTCCTTTATCCTGCTCAACTTCAGGATCAGGCACAAGGGCCTCCTCCCTCCAGGGGAGCTCCCCCTGGGGAATGGTCTACTCCCCAATCTCCTGATCCTAAAGTGAGGCACCGCATCTTAGCCATTCCCCGGGGGCCAGGCCAGCCGGAGATGGACCCTCCATTGCTCCCGGGTGCTGAGCCCCGTCCTGAGAAGCAAGACTCCTCCCCATTCCAGAATGTCCCTCCCACGGGGGCAGCTGCCAGTTATCACCTCCCTCCCAGACGGCCCACCAGGGAATGCTGGGAGGTCACCAGGGAGACTGAGTCCTGGGAGGAGGACTCCCGCTCTCGGGCCCTGCCTGGGTCACTCCAGGAGACACTCAGGATCCAGGGGGAACACTGGCTTTCTCCCCAGTCAGAGTCCTGAGGGACGGTCCTCCCCGTGCAGGCAGCGGCCCGAGCCTCTATAAACAAGAGTCACTCCATGGCACCGGCCTGGGCCTGGGGGTGGCAGGATCAGGACTTGGCAGTGACTCGTAGGTCCCTCTTCAGACGGGCTGTGAAGACAACAGGACATGAGACACCTCCCTGTGCGATGCGAGGGTCTACTGGGGGCCCATTGCTTTTTCCAACAGCAGCCCAGAGTGCGCCTCATGCCCCCTGGGGACCAGCACTGAAGGCTCCCTGTGGGGCCCAGAGCCCAGGGAAGGGTGCCAGGGTGCCCACGCCCTCGGGCGGGCAGCTGGGAGGCGGGCAGCTCCCTGAGGTCCCCCTTAGTGGGGCTGCGGCGTGGGGTCCCACAGCCCGGGAGGCAGAGCGCAGACCTGCTCCAGGGTGAGCTTCCAGCAGGGTGTCCACAGCGCCAGAGACGCAGGGCCTGTCTGCCCTGACCACGGGATACGGAGGCCGCCCTGGGCCACGCGTGCTCCCAGACCACAGGAAGCCGCCCGCTCTGCTGATCTCCATGGTGTTTTTGTGGCTGTGTTCTTGGTTTTGGTGGCGTGGTTTGGTTTCATGCGGGGCTGGAAGTCACCGGAACACCTCGCTAGCGAGGGATTCAAATAGTCCCACCACCTGCGAGGATTTGCTTCACTACTTCATGTTTACATTAATTTGCTACATTAAACCTAATTTATTTTTAATATCAAATTCAATTAGTACAAATTTATTGAGTTCAGGAACACGTCGGGGGTTCAGCTGTCAGTCGGGGGTTCAGCTGTCAGTCAGGGGTTCAGCTGACAGCTCGCACTCACGTTCGACATCATCGTAGGCTCCTGGGAAGGTATGAAGCCGCAGGCGTCCACACGCCCCTCCCGGCGTCCCCAAGGGTGACATCCTCACACCCCTGGGACAGCCAGTGCACTCCCCTGGACCTGCAGGGAGTCCAGGTAGTCCACGCCCTCCTGG
>JAJEJO010000549.1:496822-568443 GCA_020662805.1 Glaucomys volans
TGAATGGACGATTCTCCATGTGCACAGGTTTCTCAGCCTCTCAACAGCCTGGACCTTCACAGGCTGGAGGCAACACCTGGGATGGTGTGGTGAGGGCTGACTGCAGGCAGCCCCGGGGCCTCCACTCCACCTGCCCCACGCCCCTTACCTGCCAACCCAGGAACAAAAGACAACAAGACAATGGGGACATTTCACAGTTGGAGTCGCTTCCCATTATGGTTTGGACAGGAGGCGTCCACCCCCAACTCCAGTGTTAGACAATGCAAAGAAGTCCAGGGGAGAAATGATTGGGCTGTGAGAGCCTCAACCCACTTGATCAGTGGACTGATCCCCTGCTGTGTCTTAGCTGGGCCCTAAGTGTAGGCAGGGGTGTGGCTGGAGGGGGTGGGTCACTGGGCGTCCTTCAGAGCCCCTTCTGCTGGCTGCTGTGATGTCCCGAGCTGCCGCCTCCCCCACACCTTCTCATGGTGTGGTTCATCCTGGACCCAGAGCTGTGCAGCTGGTGGCTACGGACTGAACCTCTGAGACCAGGAGCCGAATGAACTCCTCCTCCCTGTGTTGTCCCGTCGAGTCTTCTGGCCACAGTGACAGAAGCTGACTAGAACTTTCCCGGGTCAACTCGGTGCAGAGAACGTGACGACCCCCAAGGGGCTCGTCCCTCTGGGGCCTCTGGGCTTTCAAGCACGACTGGAAGGAAGGCAGCAGTGAGCTCCCATGACCCACGGCTTCGTTCCTGTCTGCCCCGCTTCTTGGTGACGTGACTGGGGACCCCGCATCTCCACACTCATCAGGTGGCCTTGGAGGACATCCTCCAGGGTGCCGTGGGCCCAGTCAGAGCCACGCCATGCAGCTCAGACTGTCGGGGAGCCCAGCACCCCCCTCCTGTGCCCCTGCAAAGCTCCTGCTCGTCCACTGTGGGCTGGACCCCTCCCAGCTCCGTCCCCTCCTCCTTGACCAGCCGAGGACCCCAGCTCCTGCCCCACCTCAGCAGGCTTCCAGGGGGAGGCCACAGCTCTGTCTGTGGCTCGTGGATTAGGGGATGGTGTGAGGTCCCCCTGGCCCCCTGTGTCCATGGCAAAACAGCGCCCAGGCGTCCCCTCAGCTGGCCTTTCTGATGTCAGCTTCCAAAGGGAACGAAGACCACAGGCCCCTCCTGGGTCTCACCGGGCTCCTGAGAGCCCTGCAGGGAGAGGAGAGCAGAGGGCCCGTAGGGTCACGGCCCTGGCTGTGTGGCTGTGACGGCTGCCGGGGTCACAGCTCAGCTCCAAAACGCACACGCCACACGTGCAGCAAGCAGTGCTGGCCTCCGGGCGGGCAGTGCAGGGGAGCTCCTCCCGCGAGCACGGGCAGGGACATTTGGAAGCCCCGTCCCTCATGGGGGCGGACAGATCTGCCTGATGGCCATTTCTACCCCAGCCACGGAGTTGTCACTGTCAGAGCTGAGGCGTCTGTGAGAGTGACACCGTACGCTCCACCCTGCAGGGGGCCAGGGGACAGCCCCGGTCTGCGGCCCACAGCCCTCCGCCCCCAGGATCCTCCTGAGCCCAGAAGCTTCCTGAGGGCTGAGAGCCGCATCAACCGAGTCCCGGCCGGACCTACGGAATGTTCTGTAGAGACAGTGCCGTGAACGGAAGTCGGGAATGTCCGTGGAACCTTGGGACGGACATAGCCGTTCACAGCTGATCGGTGGACCTGACGCTGCCCCTCTGCCCCCCAAACTTCCAGGAACTTGGTCCCCGAGATCGGGGACCTCCCGTCTCTGCGGAAGAGCCTCACTGCCTCCCTAGGACGCGCTGCGCTGGGGGCGCCAGGGATCATAAAGCTGTTCTTCGCGTTAAGCCGAATCCCACACACGGAGCCTCCGAGCCGCGAGAGTTCGGGAAGACGTCATCGTGTGGCTTGACGTGCTCGGCACAGAGCGGCTCCGATTGAAAGGTCACCATCCTCTCAAACAAGTTCTGACGACAATTTCTTTTTTTTACGTTTTAATGTTGTCATTTTGCCTTTTCAGAGAAAGCGTTTCTATTTATCAGGGGTGACGCCTGGCTTGAGATCTGGGATTACTGGCTGTGACCTTTTCTTTATCAGCAGGTAATAAAACGAACGGGCAGATGACAGGACTGTAATTTGAGGATTACGGAATTTACGAGGAGGTGGCCGCGCGGGGGACGCCACGGAGAGAGAAGGGCAGAAGGAGGGAGTTTAACGGAAACCGCTTCCCACGGACTCTGGGCTCTGGAACGATGCCCCGCTGTGTCCCGTCTGGGCGGTGTCGGGAGAGGAGGCGGAGGGCTGTGCTCCCACGGCGGGCAGGGGCAGGGCTGAGCCTCGGACACACGGCAGTGCCAGCCCCAGGCGGTCACTCAGTGACCACGGGATGATTTTTACCATCACCTTGTCATCCCACCCAGCGGGAAGACTGCCGCGGACACACGCCTGCTGCTCAGTGGGGGCTTCTCAGATGCCGCCCCTGAGCAGGGGCCTCTGTCATTTGTCCAGCGATGTGGGGGATTCGACGGAGTCCCCCCAGAAGACATGCCGAGGTCCTCACTCCTGTGAATGTAACATTGTTGAGGAGGAGTCTGCAGATGTGACTGGGTAGGTGAGGTTCAGGTGGCCCTGATCCAGTGACCAGGTCCTTCAAGAAGTGGGCAGTTTGGACCCGGACATAGAACTGCAGAGAAGAAGCCCCACGAAGATGGCCACAGGGATGGGAGTGAGGCCACGAGGAGCCCCGGCACCCAGACGCAGCAGCCTCCAGAGGCTGGAGAGGCAGGGGCCTCCTCCACAGCGTGGGTGGAGAACCAGGGCCCCGCGGACCATGACGACCCCTCTCTGCTGTTCTTCCCCAGTTCGAGGTCACCAGTCCCCATAGCTCCGGAAACACGGCTAGGTGTGCACCCGGTCACCCGGGTCTCACTGGCCGGGAGCTCTCTGGGGCACTGGGATCAGAGCAGAGGAAGGGAGCTGTCCATGCCCTGGCACCCATGTGTGCCCCATGCCAGGTGCTCAGGCACCAGGGTGAACACAAGGACAAGGTGGCAGTCACCGTAGAGCTCGCAGCAGGGATGGGACCAACCCACTCACCAGTGATGGAGACCCACCCACGGGAGCTGAGCTGCCCAAGGATGGTGGGCCTGGTCCCGAGGGGCCTCTTAAGGGAACTAGCCGATCCACTAGGGGCCTGGGTGGGGCGCGTGGAGACAACGGCTCCATCAGTAGGACAACTCTGGGGAAAGGCCATTTGGGGTTCCGATAGCCAACTGACCGTCAGGCTCAGCAACGTCCCTTCAGCTTTTGAGGAAATCAAACATGGTGAGAGGTCCCCTCCCTGCCACCTCAGGGACATGTCCCAGTGTGGGCAGGGACCCACCCTGAGATGTGCCCACTTGCCACAAGGTCCCCAGTCCACACAGCCTTGAGGAGCACTGACCGCTTGGGACCGGCTCGAACACCAGGGAAGCTGCCTTCTGATGCCAGCGCCGTCCCTTATCACGAGGGCCTCCAGGACGGCTGTGCCTGCCGAGGCGCAGTGGACCTGAGCCCCGCCCAGCACAGGAGGAGGGACAGCTGTACTACCCAATCAGAAGGCAGAATCCCCCCACACCCTCTGGGTCTTGGGGCCAGTGTGGACGTGGACTTCTCTATGCCCTGGGTCAACGTCCAGGGGCCAATCGCCTTTAAACTGCGGGGCTTGTCATTTAAAAACACATTTTCAGGGACGTCCAAGGCCCTATGAATGTCACCCGACTTTGGGAAGTGACAAGAGGAATGTCCTAAGTCTCCACTTCTGCCACACGTGTGAAGGGACCCAGGGAGGCTACCGAGGCGGAGGCCACCAGAGCCCTGGGGAGCCCTTGACTCATCTCACCGGAACCCAGAGCGGAGCAGCCTGGCAGGAGGTCTTATCTGCCACCTGGGTGAGCCCCCAGGTCACCACCGTGACAGGATTCATGACACAAACAGCTCAAAGGTTTCCAGTGGGTGACAGGGTTTCTCAGGGCTCATTTAATCATTTCAAATCAAAAAGGAGGTGGCTGTTGCGTTCCTCCTCGCAGACCCGCTAACCCCGCGGCCGTGCCTAGTCTGACGGCAGCCTCTCTGGCCACTGAGAGACCCTATTCTCAGCCGGGAGCTTGCTGAGTCTCCTGCGTCCAGGGCACTAGACTGGCCAGGCAAGGTGTCAGGGACAGGGACAGCAACTGACCCTCAACCAGGGTCCGGAGGGAGTGGGGTACCTCTCAGTGGAACACGTCACTGATTTAAAATACCGAGTGCCTGTTGTGTGCGAGCAGGCTCTACCTGGGTCTGCAGGCGAATTAGCGAGCACAGCAAAGCCCCTGACGCTTACCCGGGACTACCAAGATCCTCCGGGAGGGAGGACAGAGCCCCATCCTCACGTGGAAGGCCTTCTAACTTAATGGGAAGAAATAAACCTAGCATTTGCATTTACAAACCAGAGTGAGAGTTGGGTATTTCTTGGCCCCTTTGGATGATCAGGAGTGATCTTCAAGCTGAGGCTCATTGCAAAACGCCTGGAGTGAGGAGGTCCTGCTCATCACAGAGGGCGGGCGGGGTGCACTATCTCTCTTGGACAGGCCGTGTGCACGAGGCGGGATCGCAACAGAACCAAGGAGATGCGTGAAGAGCAGGCGTCTGAGTGTCGATCCTGGGACAGACTCTGATCTGCACGTGTGCGTGAGGGACCCTTGGGCACAGGGGTGGCAGGTGACCTCTGTTTCGTGGTCTAGTGGTGTGCCAAGGGTCAGACCCGCCTCCTTCCTTCCAGGCTGTAGAGCTCCAGCATAAGGAGGCCCCGGGAGGGCACGGCCAGCCCCTCTTGGTGGACAGTGTCCGCGGTGAGCCACGGGCCCTCCTGCCTCGTCTGTTGTGCACTTTGCAGACGCCTCCGTAAGGTCGACCCAGACGGTCGCGTCCGCACCAAGGGCGTGTGCATCAAAACCATGACAGCTCCCTGCACACAGCCCTCCCCAGACAAGGTGACTCCAGGTCATGCTGCCACCTCCAAAGAAGTGCATCCCCCCACGGCTGCCAGGGTAGGTGACAAGAGCCCCTCTCGGGACACCTTTCAGGCTGGGCCTGGGCCCTCACCCAGCCCTGCCTTTGGGCGCCCCTGCTGTTCCCTCCTCTGCAGATGATGCGTTGCAGTCCGGCGACCACAGCCTGAGGAAGTGGAGAGTACAGCCACGTCCTTCCTCCCACCAGCGCCTGCCCTCTGGAGCCCAGGGGCCACATGGCTCGTCTTGAAAGTGAACTGGCGCAAAGCTGCTGCAGTGACTTGGTGTCCTCCTCAAGACAGCCAGCGCTTGCCAGCGTCTTTCAAGATCAGGGTTTGAGCCAAAAGGTCTGGCAACGTCCCCACAGCCAGCTGGAGGAGGCAGGGCGGGGGCCAGCAGAGGACAGGGGAGAGGGCAGCTTACTGGCACACTCGCGCCCCTTGCCTGCTCCCCACCAAGCTCAGTGGGGTCCTGGCGCCCACCACTGCCCACTGCAGGAGAAGCTGGGCCATCTGTGCTCAGGTAGGGGACACTGCACCATGGCTCCAGGACACTGACACCCGGGGCTGCTGTACTCCAATTGTGCAGGACCCAGAGGGTCCAGGACCAAAAGCAGAAGGCCGTGAGTCTGGTCCCCAGCCTGGCCGCAGACAGCACCTACCCTGTGGGTTGGGCGCACCAAGGGCTTGGGAGTGTCCTGCCAGCGAGGTGGCAGGCCTGGCCTCCCTCCCCATGTAGGCAGCCCGAAGCGGTGCCTTTGTGGCTCAGCCTCTCTGCCCCCCGATGCTGCGGAGAAATGACTCAGGAAACCACAGCACCAGGAATGAACCCCAGCGCGAGCCGCGGGCTTAGACTTTCCTGGACGATTTCGCTTTAAAGTTGATTTATTGTTGCCTCTAGCCCGTGTCTCCACGGGCTCACGCCACACGGCGCACTTGGTCCTCCCTCGCCGGCCAGGTCAGGCTGCGTGGGTAGGGACAACGGTGTCCACCTTCAGAGAGGACGTCCAGGGCGGCAGGGACAGACTGCAGCCAGCACTGCAGGGACATCAGGGCAGCTAGCCAGGCCCCCCAGGCTCCTGCAGCACCAGGCCTGTCCTCCGGGAGCACCTCACCTCAGTCACCTGACCAGGGCCCCCAGGGACCACTACCAGGACCTAGTCCTGGCCACCTGCACCCAGTGCCCACATAGGCTGCACGGTTAACTCAGTCCAACAGCCTCCTCCAGCCCACAGCCCTCAGTGAGAGCTCAGGGCGCCGAGGCCCTGGAGGCAAGGGACACTGGCCAGAGTCCTCTGGTGCAGGGTGTCCACAGGGGCCCAAAGCCAAGGGCCCTGTTTCCCAATGCACAGAGTCCTCTCCCCTCTACCAGGTCACTTCCCATGTCCCTGCTTTCCCTGGCCCATCCAGCCCTTACCGATGCCCCTGGGTGCCAGGATCCCACCAGGCCTGGGAAAACTGCAATGAGCCAGGCAGCGGTTGTCCTGCCCCTCCGGAGCCTACAACCCAGAGGGACCCCGTGCTGGGTCCAGGCACTGCTCATCCCACTGCCGCTGGGGCCATTTGCACCCCCAGGCGGGGCCAGGGGCAGCGCCTGGCCTGGGGCACAGCTGGTAGGAAGGGGTGCTGCAGAATTTCACTCCCTGGCTGGGCAGGACTGGGGGACACCCCTGCTTACAGGACGGAGTGGGGAGGGGCAGGGCTTTGCGTCAGCAGATGGGCAGAGGAATCCAGACAGGAGGGGAGGAGGTTGACCAGGGGCCTCAGCGAGGGCTGGACCTGGGCCAGGGCAGCATGAATTGGCTCGACGCGCCTGCTCTGCTGGGCGGGAGGAGCCGTGTGTGAAGACAACCCCGCCCAAAGGAGCGTGGCCTCTGCCCTCCCCTCCTGGGAGGTAGCTCTGCACCCCCAGCACCCTGCCCTGTGTCCTTGTGTCCCCAGGCCCTCAGCCATGCTGGCCAATCTAACACGAGATACAAGCCCCCCGGGAAGGGCTGGGATGGGGGTCAGCAGGTCCCTGGACACTGAGGCTCAGGGAGCTTGTCCACCTGGGGTGCCACCAGGCATTAATGCCAGTAGGAGTTGGTGCCCCCACAGCTCCATGGAGAGGAGGCTCAGCCACACTCTGCCCTCGGCTGGGCTCAATCTGGGTCCTTTCACTGTAGTGACCATCACCTAAGTGGAGTGACCCAGTGCATCCTGTGAGTCCCCCAAGGGGACCGCCCAACCCGGGGTGATCCTGGGGACACCTGAACCCATGCTGCTGTCTGCAGAGAGGGCGAACTTGGGCACTGGGACTAACTTCACGATACGGAGGCCAAACTGAGGCCAAAACTCAGGAGGCTGGAGGGCGCCCACCAGCACAGGGCAGCACACGTGGTGGTGAGGACTCCGTGTGGAGGGATGATAAGTTCCAGGTGCCTTGGGAACATTCTAGAAAAGATGGCTGGAAGAGAACGGTGAGCCACCTGTCCACCCTTCATGCGTCCCTCCACCCCTCAGCTGGGCAGAGAGGGGATGGGTCACCAGGGACCATCCGCGAACAGGGACCAACCTGGGAATAGAGGGCCCTGGCACGCTCGCAGGTGCCCGCTGATGGACGTCAGCGCTCAGCTGCACACTCGGGAACAGGAGTGAAGCGGGTGGGGTGGATGAGAGGACAGCTGCAGTGCCAGTAGCCGTGGGGCTGGTGGACATGGCATGACAGGGCAAAGGGCACTGGAGCTGAGGACCAGCCAGGTGGGGTCCCCAGGCCTTCGATGGATGGTGCCCGTGAGGGTCCTGGAGGTTCCCCAGTTGAGTCCAGGAGGCAGAAGTGACAGGAAAAGGTGAGTCCAGGGTGCAGACCTCTGTGCCCAGCAGCCGTCCAGGGCCACTACAGCCGGGGCTGTCCCTCGGCTCTCGGGGCACCAGGGTGGGAGACCCGGGACAGACCCTGGAACTCCCTCACCAGCACTGTGACCCTGAGACCCACAGGCCGGGTTCCAATCCAGACTGACGCCCCCTGCTGGGCGGCTGGGCTCCATCTGACCTCCTCTCCTCTTCAGAAAGTCCCGCCAGCGAGGGTGACAGTGACCAGAGCACAGAGCTGGGCGGCAAGGCAAAGCCACCCCTGCCGTCTAGTGGCACCTCTGCAGCCTCGATACAGCCCCTCAGCCACTGCCCTGTTCTGGGTGGGCAGAGAAGGGGCAGGTGGCCAAGGAGGGGCACGTCCACTGACCGTACAAGGGAAGCCTCTAGGCACAGTGGACATGTCTGGGCTTTGTGAAGAATGTGGACCTGGAGTTGCTGGCGGGGCTGAGGAAGGGCGCTGCCAGGGACACTCACACAGCCTATGCTGAGACCAGCTGACCCGCCCCCAGCGCCACCCAGGGCCCCGCGGGGCCACCAGAGCTGGAGGACGGTGCCACCTGCCTCAGGGAATCAGAGGTTCCAGAAAGACCCATGGGTGGAAGACCCCTGTGGGCGAGTTTCCCCAACTGTCCCCAGAGGAGAGTCGGAGGCACCCTGCAAGGAGGCTGCGATTCTGGACTTGGTTCAGGGAAGGTGGGTGTGACCCTGAGCTGTGAGCCACCTCTGCAGGGACCGCCACACAGGTGCAGGGACAGGGACACCTCGATGAAGGCAGTGCCTTCCACCCCTTCCCTGTGTCAGGGGGGCCCTGGGCTGGGCGCCTCTGACCTAGACGACACCCCACAGGCAGTGCTCTCCCTGTTGTGCGTGGGCAGAAACAAGTTCAGAGAAGTGTAGTAACTTTTCCCAGGTCACTCAGCAGCTCAGTGGCTGGGTGGTCATTCTGACCCTAGATGTCACAGCGCTGCTGTCACAGCCCTCCTCTTCCCAGCAAGCCCTCCCCCTGCCCCTGGTGACGTGCTCACAACACCCTGGCTGAAACATCCCCCTGGCTGGGACCTGGCAGAACACAACCAGTCCAACTCGTCACTGATGCAGTCCGACCTCCTTCCCCACAGAGTGTGGCTGGATGGGCACAGTGACCCTGGGGACAGGCAGGCACCTCAGTTCTCAGATGCAGAGACGAGGCACAGAGCTCGGGTCCCTGCCCAAGGGCACCCAGCTGGTCAGTGCAGAGCGCCCGACCAGGTGCCCAGTATGGAGGCAGCTGGAGACCAGGGCGGCCGAGCGCCTCCCACCCCCACAGCCCCTCCGTCCCGTCCAACACCACGGAGCACGAAGCAGAAGGAGCCGATGCCATGGGCCCTGAGACACACCTGTGCCCTCCAGGGAGGTCCGGGCACTGATGCAGCTCTGAGTGCACGGGCCTCCTGGCTGTGCTACACCCAGGACACAGGACAGGGCCTCGTCCCCCTCCCCTAGGGCTCATCGCAGCCAGTCGGGCCTGACAACGGGGCTCCCTCCCACCAAGACCAACGTTGGCAGGACCTGCTCCAGAAGGACCCTGAGCACACAGGGGAGGGGGTGGCCAGCCAGCGTGGCTAGGATACAGGAGGAGGGTCCAGGGTGTCAGGGCCGAGGGCCCCCGCGGAGCAGGAGGAGACGGGAAGGAGGCCAGGCTCTTGATCTCGGTGCGCCGGGACCTCCCCAGCATTGACGGAGGGCTCAGAGGATGATTTGAAATCTAATTGGCGGGTGTTTGGGTTTGGTATTAGGGACGTTCCGCTCGGTAAATATCACGGAGCTGGAAGCCGTCCCTGATCCTCTGGGCAAAGTTTACTGATGTTGCCCTGGCAGTGAGCGGAGAACTCGCAAAGCCAGAGAGAGAGAGAGAGAGAGAGAGAGAGAGAGAGAGAGAGAAAGGAGAGACAGAGAGAGAGGAGAGACAGAGAGAGAGGACTTGCACTCCTCCCAGGAAGAAGGAGCCAGCAGGCCCGGCCTCTGGCATGGCCGCCGCAGTAGCCAAAGGTTGGTTGCACATGGGAGAAGAAGATCCATGGCCTGGCTCCCAGGGACCCTGCCTCTGCCCCGCCCACAGCCCACCCTGCAGCCCAGGCCCACACGCCCAGACAGAAGGACAGGAGACCCTGCTGGGAGCCAGCACTGCGGGGGCTGGACAGAGCTTGGCCCTGGCAGGGGCTGCGTGAGCCTGGTGGGCCAGGGTGTCGGGAGGTGCCTACGGCCAGGGTGTCGGGAGGTGCCTATGCAAACGTCTGCCCGAGGAAACGGCGCTGTCAGATTCACGTGGTAGAAGTGCGACCGGAGCCATCAGGAGAGAACCAAACCATAGAAGGAAAAAACCGAAGCTCCTTCCCTCGTCCCTCATTCCAGAAAGAGCCACAGGACGACCTCTGAGCAGCCACGTGAAGACGCAACGTCCCCGCCGGGTCAAAGCCACCATCAGTCGTTCTGTTTGCTTCCCTAAGGATGAACCTCAAGAGCACCTGCAATTCCCATGGTGTGCTGGGCTTCATTTCTCTATTAAATAAATAAAAATCAATCAGGAAAAAGTCCAACAGGCCAATAGAAAAGAATCCTTTAGAGAAAGGGAATTCTGCGTGGCTCTTAAACACGTGGAAATGTGACCAACCTCAGTCCTAGGAGAGAGAAGCGAAGCCGAGCTGCTCCACGTTCACCGTCAGCCTGGTGGGGCAGCCCGGGGACCCAGTGCTGTGAGGTCGGACGGGAGTGGGACTTCCAGGCACTCGCGGCTACAGGGGGCACAAGCTCATTGACATGGCTGGACAATTCCAACACCGCAAGCGGGCACTCTTCAATTTCAACAACCTCACCTCCAGAAATCCATCCCACAGAGAAACTCCGGGCACCTGGAATCGCCTCTGGACCCCGTCTGAATGGGAGTGCTTAGGACACCGCTGTTCCACCAACAGACTCTGGTGTTCACGAATCCAAGGCTGAGGCCAGTGCCTGGCCCTCCAGATATCAAGTCCACCCCACACACATGGTGAGTGTGTGTCCACATGGCTGAGGCCCTGGCTTCCAGCCTGTGGTCTTCTCTGACATCCTGGGGGATCAGGCCCTTCTCCCCACTGGCTGGGCCTCAAGCCCTGGTCCTAGGCTGGCACAGGGCCTCATCACCAGCTTTTCCACAGCCCCCTGTTCTATCACGGAAGGTTTGAGTCCCTCCTGGGTGTGACCCTCTGATCCC
Organism: Glaucomys volans; assembly: GCA_020662805.1. Classification (NCBI taxonomy): domain Eukaryota; kingdom Metazoa; phylum Chordata; class Mammalia; order Rodentia; family Sciuridae; genus Glaucomys; species Glaucomys volans. The sequence continues at coordinate 507,922 of JAJEJO010000549.1, forward strand.
TGAATGGACGTGAGTTCAGGTGACAACTCCAGGACAGAGACTGACTGGAGTTAAGAAACCAGGCGGCCTGTCTTCAGCTTGGGGCGTGTGTGGACGACTCTGGCCCTCGATCTCACCGAACCTGAGCTGAGGGCTGTCTCTTCAGGAGACGGAAGCCCTGTCCTTCCCAAGGCCTCCTGAGGGGGAGGAGGGAGACGAGGAGTTGGAGTGGGTTCAGCAGACAGTGACACGGGGACCACACCAGGGGGATTCAGAAAGGGAAGGCGGCCCAGCATATGCGGGCAGGGCTGGGTGTGCGGGGAACGGAGGCCTTGGACACACCCTCCTCACCACCTCCTCCGTGGGAAGCTGCCGCTGGGCAATCAGGCCAGGTGACCTGAGGCCGATCCTAAACTTCTCTGTACCTTGCTGGAGAGCAGGACCCAGCACTCAGGCCAGACACCCTTTGCAGGGCTCCACGCCCATCAGTTAACCCCCATGTCCCCAGGAGTCCCCGCGAGGTGGAATGCCATCTCTTAGCAGAGGAAGCTGAAGGAGGAGAAATGGGGAGCTCTCCAAGGTCACAGGACCAGAGAGACTGCTCACAGCTCAAACCCAGGCAGCTCGCACCAGGGTCCCTGCTCCACCCCACACTGCTCTTCCTTGGCACAGAATTAAACCAAATAAGCTGAGCACCGAGGCCAGCGCTGGCACACAGAGAACGCCAGCAGGGGCGGCGACTCTTCCTGATGAATCAGTCCTTCCTCCTTCCTGCTGGGCAGCCCCAGCCCCCTCTGAGCTCCAGGCTGACCCCATCCACCCAGCTCAAGGCCTGCGGAGCTGGCAATAGCCAACCTCATGAGGACATGAAGGAATGACAGACTCAGGGGAGCCTGGAGGCCTGCAGAGCCTGCTTATTAGGAGGTACATGCAGGTCCCTGCAGCCAGGCTATTACCAAGGAGATAGCATTGATTAACACATTAATAAATAACACTGCTATTAAAGCCGGTCTCAGACGGCGGGGGATAATTGCCCTGGACAGGGAAGGCTCTGCCTCTTCCTCAAGCTGCCTTAGTCTTCCTTCTGTCCCCAGTGACCCTTTGCTGAAGCTGTGCAGCCAACCCTGGCCCTGGGGAGGCAGAGGCCCAAGCCGGCCCGTAGCAGAAGGAAGAACGGGAGGATCAGGTGCAGCTGAGCCCCGGGAGGTCTCCTGGTGCCAGACTCTGAAGCGAGGAGCCCTGGACCTTCTACTGGTCAGCTCGCCCTCCATCAGAGTGCAGAAGCCACCAAACCTCCCCGGCCGACGCAGCGGGGTGACCACTGAGGCTGTGTATTGGCTGAGGTACAACTGAGCCCTGGGCACCATCTCTGTCTCTGGGATTCAGGCTATAGCAATGCCACCTGGGACACACTCCACCTGGGATATACCCACCTGGCACATGCCCCACCTGGGACACACCCCACCTGGGACATGCCCCACCTGGGACATGCCCCACCTGGGACACACCCCACCTGGGACACGCCCCACCTGGGACACACCCCACCTGGGACACACCCCACCTGGGACACACCCCACCTGGGAAATACCCACCTGGGACACACTCCACCTGGGAAATACCCACCTGGGACACACTCCACCGGGGACATACCCACCTGGGACATACCCACCTGGGACATACCCACCTGGGACATACCCACCTGGGACACACTCCACCTGGGATATACCCACCTGGGACATACCCACCTGGGACATACCCACCTGGGACATACCCCACCTGGGACATACCCACCTGGGACACACTCCACCTGGGATATACCCACCTGGGACACACCCACCTGGGACACACTCCACCTGGGACATACCCACCTGGCACATGCCCCACCTAGGACACACCCCACCTGGGACACGCTCCACCTAGGACACACCCCACCTGGGACACGCTCCACCTGGGACAGGCCCCACCTGAGGCACACCCCACCTGGGACTCGCCCACCTGGGACACACCCCACCTGGGACTCACCCCACCTGGGGACACACCCCACCTGGGACTCACCCCACCTGGGCCTCACCCCACCTGGGCCTCACCCCACCTGGGACACACCCCAACTGGGACTCACCCCAACTGGGACTCACCCCACCTGGGACTCACCCCACCTGGGACTCACCCACCTAGGAAATGCCCAGCTAAGACAAACCTACCTAGAACATATTTCGCTGGAACACACCCACTTGAGACAGGCCCACCCAAGACAAGCTCCCCTGGGACAGGTCCACCACCTGGGATATGCCCACCTAGAACACTTCCCACCTGGGACACCCCAATCAGGAACTCCCAGCCTCGTGACAGAAGGTGAAAATAACAAGGTGACAACTGAAATGGCTTATAGGCTCTGCTCAGACAGGGACTGCGCCTCCTGGCCTCCCCAGCCACCAGGCAGAGCCCCTCCAGCAAACCCCCTGTCCCTGACCAGAGGGATCTCAGGAGCTCTGGTCCTGTCCAAGCATCCTGGTACTCAGCCACCATGTCAAATCAGCATGAACTGAGCCAGGCAACATGGTAGGACCTCAGTTCCCACAGCCCCAGAGGCCAGAAGCCCAGGGTCAGGTGTGGAGGGTAGGTCCTCCTGAGGCCAAGGGTGCAACTGTCCTCCAGGCCCTCTGTGTCTGGAGGTTGGCTGTCCTTGGCATGGCCCAGCCTGGAGAGGCATCCCCTGCCTCTGCCTCCATTGTCTCTCGGGCATCTCCCTGTTCCCATACTCCCCCTTTCTATAAGAACACCAGTCCTACGGGATTAGGGGCCACCCTGTGACCTCATCTGAGCTTAACTAATTACATCTGCAAGAACCTTTCTTCCAAATAAAGCCACACTTGGGGAACCGCAGGTGAAGACCTCAACATGTGAATCTAGGGGACGTGGTCCCCATAACAGGCAGCAGCTTGGGACTTGCCCTCCTCCTCACCTGGGGTGGAGCCCTGGTGGCCCAGAGCCTGCCCCTCCATGGCCCTGACTGCTGGCCCTGCTCCACCTGCCCCAGAGTACTCCCGGCAACTTCCCGCAGCTCTGAATCCCAGCCCCTGCCACAGGGCCCTGAGTCACTGGCTGCCGGCTCTGATCTGCCACAGCCACACCTGTCCCTGTGGGAGTCAGGGGCTTGGTTCGAGGAGTTCAGACTCAGGTTCAGGCCTCAGGTCCCCTACTCGGACCCGCTGACCCAGGTGAAATCACCCCTGCTGAGCGCCAGCATCCCTGTGCTCGTCATCCAGTTCCGAGGCCAGCCGTCCAACCCCTCCCAAGATGGGACCCCTGCAGGGCTGGGTGGCCTACCGTCCAGGGAGACCACTGCAGGACCCCAGGCCAGGACCAGGGCTGCCTGTCTCCCGAGCCTGGGCCTCTGTCCCGGGTGCTCCTGACACCCAGGCTCATGGCAGGAAAGGGTGTCCCAGGATGATGACCCCCACTGCCTGGCTGGCCTCTGGGGAGTCCTCCCGGACCCCGGGTCCAGGCTTGCAGACACCCCTCTCCCTGGGTTCTGTTCACCAGCCTAACCTGGGAGATCCCACTGTGCTGACCTCTGACCTCTTGTCACATATCAGAAGCCCTCTGCCCTCTTCAGCTAGGGACTTCAAAATTCCTTCCTGATGGCCCCCACCACCATGTGGAAGCTGTGGAAGCTCCCAGTGGAGAAGCCATTTCCTTGCCATTTCCCTACACCTGTCACTTGAGCAGGTGACATTAAGCCAGTGAATGACAGGGGCACCTGGCCAGAGCACACCGGGCCCCATCGGGTCCACCTGGGCCAGCCTGACAGCAGGGCCCTGACCTGCAGGGAGGAGGCCTGGGGAGCTCAGGACCCCAGGGAAGAGGGCCAGGGGAGCAGGGGCCGGGGACGGAGGCACCTGTGGGTTTCTGTAGCTTGTTGCTTCTCAGAACTTTGGCTCTTGTCCCCACGTGAGGAGACAGTGCAGAAAGGAGCTGAGGCGGGAGCAAGTGGACCCCAACCACAGCAGAAATAGGTGCTCAGCTGCTGGTCTGTGCGGGGGAACAGGAGGGCACCTCCCCCGTCCCCCCAGAAGCAGACTGCACAGAGGGTGTCACAAAGTTGGAGGGAGACCCATTGTTGTCCCCAGTCCTAATTGGAGTAGGGGGCACCCCTGGCCTGTGAGCGTCACCACCCAGCTGGGAGTGTGGGGTGTGCCCTGCTCATCCCCAGAGTGGACTCTGAGAGTCGGCCGCGCTGTACCAGAAGCTGTGCTTGGCATGAGGACACTGCGCGTTGGTGACAAATGGCAGAAGGCAGGCCAGCAGGGTTGAAGCCATCACACGAGGAAACTCACACCTCAACTCAGCCTAGCACAGGGGCTGGAGAGTGTGACCTGCTGATGGAGTGTGAGCAAACCGCGCAGTGGGATGCCAGCCGCAGGGTCCCGAGGATGGTGCCCTGAGCCTGCTTCCTGGGGACCAGAGAGCCGTGTCAGCGCACGAGGTCTGCTGGAGCCTCCACCAGAGGCCAGACCAGGGGCAGAGGGCCACGGAGGACGTTGGGGGACCTGCAGGAGGACATCCTGCCCTGAAGAGCTGGGCTCCAAGGTCCCCAGCACCATGGGGCTGCTCTCCATGGTGGCAGCCGGTGACACCTGAGTCACTCTCCCAGGCACCAGGTGCAAACCCAAAGGCAGCTGTCTCAGAGCTCGCGATCCCGCCATCCGTCTACCAGGACACCATGACTGCTCAAGAAGAGTGGCGACACATTCGGGTTAGGAACATCTCTCAGGTCCCTGGCTAGGGCGAGGCAGCTGCACCAGCCCCACCCCAGGACCTGGGGGACCTGGAGGAAGCCAAGAAGCCTCGCCCTCTCCGGAGGAGCAGCGAGAGCTCACCCCAGCTTCTCCCCACCTCCTCTGATCTGCCTCCCCGGCCCTGCTGTCAGGAGTGAGCGCTGTTTGCCTGGGGCAGGAAGGTGAGGCCTCTGTGCTGGGCAGGGTGGTGTCTGCTGGGAAGGAAAGGCCACCGTGTCCCTCCGCAGCAAGCAGCTCGTGGCCAGCACACCCCTTCCACTGGAGCTTGAAGCAGCGGGCGGGTGCTGACACTCAGCTGAGCCAAGTGGAGCGGCTGGGCCAGCGGAACTCGGGGCCCTCGTGGCTCTGCTCTGGCCCCGGAGCCCGGCTCTTGACAGCTAAATTAAAACCACCCAGGAAAACAAACACTGCCTATAAAATATGAATGAAAGGCTCAATAAAGTCTGGGATTGTGCAAAATGGCCTTTCCCATGGGGGGTAGAGTGGACAGACAGGAAGTGACTCCAGAGAAAAAGTCACTCCCGAGGGCCCTCCCTCCCGCCCACCCCCATGAGCGGGTGTGTGCATGTGTTTGACGGGCGTGTGGTTGGAACACGTGCTCACATGCACATGCGTGTTTGTGAGCAGTGTGTGCACACTCGCCTGACCCAGCACACACCTGTGCTCACACGGGGGGCCAGGCAGGTGCCTGCGCCCTGTGCTCCCTTCTTTTCCTCCCCCAGTGTCTGCTGAACACCTACTACGTGCAGGCACAGGGGGTCCACTAGGAGGAAGGAACCTGTCCCTCCCGGCTCCCGCCGTGTGCTGCGTAGGGGGACACTCACGGTAGGGGACGGAGGGACGTTGGTGCAGTGGCAGAGCCAACACCACCCGAGCTGAGCCCCGTCCCCCGGCATCGGCTCAGCAGACCCTGCTCCCAACAGCCGCTGAGAAGAATAGGAGGTGCAGGGTCGCTGTGCTAATCCCAGCTTAGACGACGCGCCCGTTTTGCTTTTCAAGTACCTCCTTGTTCATTCACGTCTGAGACGCCTGATTATTTTTGGAGAAGAAATAACGTGGCATGTGGAGCTTTAATCCTCTTCCCATCTCTGGACCAGAAACACTCGCACAGCCTCGCGGTGAGTCATCGGTTCCAGAGAAGCCAGCAAACAACAAGGGGATTTATCTTAATCCCCACTCCAGTCTTTGAAGTTAGACGTGCGTTCAGATCCCGACATCACCCCTCGCTGTGTGAGCGTGGCGGTCTTGCTTACCTCTCTGAGGCTCATTTTATTCATTAATAAAGCCACGTATCTTAGAGCACTGTGTCACGGGTCAGATGAGGTCATGGGGTGGGCAGTATAAACTATGTTGCGCTGCTGTAACAAGCAGCCCCAGAAGTGTCAGTGGTTAAACAACAAAGTTGGCTTCTCACTTGGGTTTCGTGTCCATTGCAGGTCAACAGGGCCATTTGGGAACTCAAACAGATGGACCCTCATCCACAAAGATGTTTCCACAGTTCCAGAGACTGAGCAAAGAAAACACAATGAGCTGCATGCTGTTTCTTCCATCTCCTGCTGGGAAGGGAGACGCAGCACTTCTGCTCACAGGCTCTTGTCAACAATAACTCCAGGCCAGGCCTGAGTCAGGAAGACAGAGACAGGAGTGGGCAGTCCAGGTGTCATCCTCAGGAGGCCGAGGCAGGAGGACCTTGGGAGTTCAAGACCAGCCTGGGCAACAGAGTGGGACTCCATCTGAAAGACAGAGAGAGAGGGGGAGAGAGGGAGGTAGGGGGGAGAGGGAGAGAGGGAGGGAAAGAGTGAGGGAGTCAGGGAGGAAGGGAGGAGGAGGCGGGTGGCCTGCTCACTGGCAGGCCCAAGGCCTCAGCAGAGGTGAGGATCGCTTACCCAGCTCTCCCATGGCTCCTTCTCCCTCTGCCCAGCCCCTCCTTGTTCCTCTGGGCAGGTATTTCCTGAGTCAGTTTCCAACCCACAGCCCCCACTTCCAAGCACCTTTCAGTTCATCACGGCCTACATGAGGGGACCCCTTCTGAGTTCTCCTTACGTTGGGCAGCTCAGCAGAGGCTGGGGAGACAGTCTGGCTGGGGCTCTCTCTGGACCCTGATGGCGTGGGAACCTGGCCATGGCCGAGACACGGTCCCTCTGAAACCTCACAGCCTCCTCTCCAGGTGGCTTCCTGCAGCACCTCAGCTGCAGGACCCTGAGGGGCCAAGGGAATCGAAGGTGCCCATGAAGGGGCCCAGAGCCCCTCTGCTCTGCCCAGGCGCCTCACACAACCACCTGCATCCGGAGGCTCCATGCCCAGCAGCCACTCCTCTTGCAAGTCCCTGCATGACTCCTGCGCCCCCCGCCCCCCAGCACAGCCATCCAGGCACTGCGGAGGCAGACAACAGAGCGAGCTATTCTCACCCCCCAGTGAAGGGCGAGATGGAGAGTTCTGACTACAACCGGCAGGGACGGGCCAGGAGAAGGCAGCACCGCTGCCAACGCAGGCCTGAGGCTGCACTCCATCCCAGGGCTGTCGGGGGGATGCGTCTCATCCGGCAAGCGCCACCCCAGACAGCCATCCCCTGCACCTGGCAGGCACCCTCGCTGATCAGGAGTGCAGAATTCTACTCTCGCCTGGCCAATACCCATCAAGGGGAAAGTGAGTTACAGAAGAACACGTGCACTTTGTCTATGATTCCAAAGCAACAAAAAAGACTAACTGTGCCTCGTGGACACGCACAGGGATGAGACGATGCCTTTGGTTTCAGAGCAGTGGCAGGGGAGGCGAGAGGACTGGATGCGGCAGATAACGGCACCAACCGACTCCGAAGTGCACCAGCCCCTTAAAAATAAACTCCAAAGCAAACCTGTCAGAAACTCGCAGGCAGTAATTTTGCTAGAGGGCTCGCGGGAGTCTGCTCTCCTTTGTCCCTACACTGCCCTACATGGCTATAAAACCTTGCAACGTTCTTACAGAGTCGACGTGGCCTGAAAGGGTGCATGCCCGCGTGGGACAATGCCTGTCTTCAGGGGGGACAATCCCGGGCTGGTCCTTGCTTCTTTTCTCCTATTTGTCTGTTATCTGCATTTCCATTCTCGAGGATTTATTTCTGTCGTGGTGAAGAAGCGTGACTTTGACTTGCCTGGGTCACCGCAGTCCGGTGACCCAGCTGGAAGGACCATGAGGAAGGAGCATGTCCACTCGCCTGTCCAGCCCCGGGCAGCTCTGCAGAGGAAGATACGGACGCATCCCGCTCCGTAGAGTCAGAAAGACTCGAAGTGCAATGAATCATTCCAGGGAGCTAAATCCCTGCCTTATCTAATTTTGTATCCTGAGGCTGATTAATTTAAACTCCAAAATAAAATAAACATCAGCTTTGAATAAGGATTAAACACTCAGCAGGACCCTGAGTCGACGGGACTGACATTGTGCGTTCTGCGGCATGGATTGGGGGCGGGGCGCGTCAGTGGGATGCGCTGAGCCACAGAGAGAAGATCCCCAATGCTCTGGCACTCAGGAGTGACTCCATCTTAAGACTCATGTCTGCACACCCCAAAAGCCCAAAGAGCCACAGTGTGGCAGCCTCTTCAAACGGAGGAACCCTACCCGGGGACCCTGGTGCCTGTATTCACATGGGGGAGCACAAGGACGCCCTTGTGTGATTAGGGTCCAGAAACTGGTGGAGGCCCCCAATGTTCTCAAAGAGCAGTAGCCATGCAACCTAAATCACCCTGGTCAAGCAGCCCAAAGGCACCAGCACACTGATCACCAAGGCACTCTGATCACCTGCATGGCCTGAGAAACTCACCTATTCACTGAGCTGCCCACAGCTGGCTACCCTGACATTGCTTCTACAGATGTGCACAGAACACCTACCTTGCACAAGGACACATCGTGTTGTTGGCTGGGTATACCACAAGCCACTGTCCCCCAGGGTAGCCGCTGCAGTGGTTGCACAGCAAACCCCGGTTGCCATGGCCAACCGAGAGGCCAGGTGTTGGCTAGGAGGCGGGAACGGTGACTAGTCTGTGCAGCCAGCAGCTTGGAACCTCTGAGAGCTGGTCCCCAAATGGCAGCTTCTCCTCTTCCCACAGAAAGCCACAGGTGTCCCTGGAGAGTCTTCCCAGAGGTGCAGAGCAGCAAGAAAGACTCAGGTAAGTGGAGAGGAGAGGGCAGAGAGGGCATGTCCTTGGCCTCTGCAGCCACAGATCTCTCACAGGACAGAGAGCAGCCCTGGGCAGCAAGTCAGTGTGCAGGAATTCGGGGTTGACTCTTTAGTTCAAGGACTCTGAGCATTTGTAGGTGGAAGGGCTGAGAATCCTCCAACCCAGATGGCCTGGCGTGTGGAAGTACCGAAGGGGATCAGTGGAGGAGGGGAGAAGGAGCTTTCAGTGACACCGCAGACACACGGGCCTCCCGCAGGAGGAGAGCAGCCCCTCCTCTTGAGTGACTGCTGATAGGCAAACACTGACTCTCCACGTCACAGGTGAAAACCCGGTGACAACCTGGGCGGTAGGTGCTGTGGCTGGCCTCCGAGGCACAGGGCTGTGGAGTGATCACGGGCAGCTCGCAGCGTGCCGGGTCGGGTTTAAATTTATCCTCTTGCTATTTGCTTTCTGTTTGGCCCATCTGTTGTTTGTTCCTTTTTTCTCTGTTTTGGTCTTCTTTTGGATTGGTTGGGTATTTTTATTCCACTTTATCTTCTTCTTTTGCTTTGTAGACTATCTTTGCTTAGTTTAGCTTGAACGTCAGGAGTTTCTTGAAGGTTTATAGTATACGTCTTTAACTTAATATGGGCAACATAGAGTAAAAATACACCACTTCACGTAGACTACAAGGGCCTTAAGATGGTCCAGTTCCATTTCCCTACTAGTGGCCTCTGTGCCATGATTTTCCTGTATTTTTGCTTCTACATATTCTATAAGCTACATACTACATTGTCATTTTGCTTTAAACAGGAAACTCTTTAAAAGTTTATTGTAATGTTTCATTTTTGTCCACACATTTACCAATTTCTGGGCTCTTTATTCCTTAATATAGATCCAGATTTCTACCTGGTACCATTTTCCTTTTGCATTAAGGATTTCCTTTAAAACTACTTAGAGTAAGGGCCTTCCAGTAACAAGTCATTCAAGCTTTTGAACATCTGAAAGTCTTTGCTGCACTCCTTAAGTGTAGTTTTGCTGGGGATAGAACTCTCAATTGACAATTGTTTGATCCTTAAATACTTTCAAGTGTCGTTCCACCGTTCTGTCCATGGCATTGTTCCAAACCAGAAATCCACTGTCATGCTTATGTTTGTTCCTTTCTGTATAATGTAGCTCATTTTCCAATGGACACTTTTAAGATTTTTGTCTTGATCATTGGTTTTGAGCAATTCGATTATGATGAGTCTTACGTTGCTGCTTGTGTTTCTTGTGTTTGGGGTTCATTGGAATTCTTGCATCAGTGGATTGACAGTTTTCACTAAATTTGTAATTTTTCAGCCATACTTTCTTCAATTTTTTTTTTCTTCTAATCCCTTTCATCTCCTTCAGAAGCTCCAAGGACATGTATGTTAGTCTTGTCAAAGCTGATTCTCTGGTTCAGAGAAAACTGAAAAAAGTTTTTTTTTTCTCCATTTCTATTTTTCATAATTTCTATTTCTATGTCTTTAGAGTTACCAGTATTTTCTTCTACGTGTCTAATTTGTTATAAATCTTCTCTAGCATACTTTTTGTCTTGGATGTTGTTTGTTTTATCTTTTGAAGTTCAAGTTGGGATTTCCATGTTTCTCCTTAGCATACATGAAATTCCCATAGCCTTCTTGATGTGGAATGATATAGTTATAACAATTTTAGAGTCCTTTCATACTAATTCTATGATATGAGTCATTTCTGCATCTTTATCTATTGATTAACGTTTCTTCTCATTATGGGTTGTGGTTTCCTGTTTCCATGTATACCTGGTAATTAGGGGTTGAAGGACAGACCATGTGAATTATACCTTATTGTATGATGAATGTTTGGGGTTCTTATAGATATTTTGGATCTTTGTCCTAGGAAGCAGTTAAATTATGGGGAAATAAGTGGTCCTTTGAAGGCTTTCTTTTAACCTTTTTAAGTGAAACTGCAAAGATCTTAACCTAAAGTTAACCATTCATACTACTGAGGCAATTATGATCTGAGGACTCTGCCCTATATTGTTGGAAGTGTAAGTTGAATATCTCTTACCTGAAATGTTTGGGACCAGGCATTTTGAATTTTGGATTCTTTTTTTTATTTTTTATTTTTACAGACTGCATTTTGATTCATTGTACACAAATGGGGTACAACTTTTCATTTCTATGGTTGTGTATGATGTAGATCATACCATTCATGTAATCATACATGCACATAGGGTGATGATGTCTTGGGGATCAGTCTAACAAAAGAGGTGAAAGACCTCTACAATGAAAACTATAGGACACTAAAGAAAGGAATTGAAGAAAACCTTAGAAGATGGAAAGATCTCCCATGTTCTTGGATAGACAGAATTAATATTGTAAAATGGCCATTCTACCAAAGGCACTAAACAGATTCAATGCAATTCCAATTAAAATTCCAATGACATTCCTCATAGAAATAGAGAAAGCAATCATGAACTTCATCTGGAAAAATGAGACCTCAAATAGCCAAAACAATCCTGAGCAGAAAGAGTGAACAGGAGGCATCACAATACCAGACCTTAAACTATGCACTTCAGAGCAACAGCAACAAAAATGGCATGGAAGTGGCACCAAAATACACAGGGAGATCAATGGTACAGAACAGAGGACACAGACACAAACCCACAAAAATACAGTTACCTCATACTAGACAAAGGAGCCAAAAACATACAATGGAGAAAAGGCAGCCTGTTCAACAATGGTGCTGGCTGGGAAAACTGGAAATCCATATGTAGTAAAATGAAATTAAACCTCTATCTCTCACCCAGTACAAAACTCAACTCAAAATGGATCAAGGACCCAGGAATTAGACCAGAGACCCTGCACCAAATAGAATACAAAGTAGGCCAGAATCGTCATCATGTTGGCTTAGGATCAGACTTCCTTAACAAGACTTCCAAAGCACAAGAAATTAAAGCAAGAATCAATAAATGGGATGGATTCAAACTAAAAAGCTTTTTCTCAGCAAAGGAAACAATCAATAATGAGAAAAGAGAGGCCACAGAGTGTGAGAAAATCTTTTCCACATGCACTTCAGATAGAGCACTAATCTCTAAAATTTATAAAGAATTTACAAAACTTTACACCAAAAATACAAAGAACCCAATCAATAAATGAACCAAGGAACTGGACAGACACTTTACAGAGGAAGATGTACAGGCAATTAATAAATATATGGAAAAGTGTTCAACATCTCTAGTAATTAGGTAAATGCAAATTAAAACCACTCTAAGATTTCATTTTACTCCAATTAGAATGGCTATTATCAAGAACACAAACAATACCAGACGTTGGCATGGCTGTGGGAAAAAGGCACATTTTTACATTGCTGGTGGAGTTGCAAATTGGGACAGCCACTCTGGAAAGCAGTGTGGAGAATCATCAGAAAACTTGGAATGGACCCACCTTTTGACCCAGTTATCCCACTGCTCAGTTTATACCCAAAGACTTGAAATTAGCATACCATAGTAACGCAGCCACATCAATGTTTAGAGCAGCTCAAAACCAACCTAGATGCCCTTCGACAGAATGGATAAAGAAACTGTGGTATATATACACAATGGAATATTATTCAGCCATAAAGAAGAATAATATTATGGCATTTGCAGATAAATGGATGGGACTGGAGAATATCATGTTAAGTGAAATAAGCCGATTCCAAAAAACCAAAGACCAAATGTTTTCCCTGATAAGTGGATGATGATATATAATTGGGTTGAGGGGGTGGGGGTGAGACAAGAATGGAGGAACTTTAGATTATGAAGAGGGAAATGAGAGGAAGGAGAGGGCGGGGGTATGAAAAATGGTGGAATGGATTCTTTTCTATTTGGAATATTTGCATATACATAATGAGATATCTTGGGGATAGGAGCCAAGTCTAAATACAAAATTCATTTATGTTTCATATGCTCCCTATACACTTAGGCAGAACATAATCCTATATGATTATTTTTAATAATTTTGTACATAAAGTTTCATAGTCTGGTATGGAATTTCCCAACTGTAGCGTCATGTCGGTGTTCGAGAAGTTTAACATTTCAGAGCATTTTAGATTTCAGATGTGGGGAGATTGGGGTGTTCCGCCTGTATGTGATTTTTCCACTGCTGCTGGTGGGGACACCAAATCCCCGTGGTTCTGCGGAGGCTTGAGCTCCATGCACCCTGCTCCTTCCCCGGCTCCGGGAGTTTGCTCATCCACAGCACTCGCCCGCAGTTAGTTGAAAATACTGGAGCCTCTCTGCTTTACGATTTTCTCCTGTCTAGGACTCCGGGTGCTCTGCCCTGCACAGCTCAGCTGAGCTTCCTTCGTCTCCCAGCCTCCAGCTCCACCTCCCCAACTCAGGAACGTTGCCATTCAACCTGGGCTCTCCCTTCCTGAACTGTGACCTAAAAGCGTATGACCAAGGCCACGCTCTTAGACACTGGACCACACTTGTCCCCTCTGCCTCCCTGTCCTGCCTCTAGGGCTTCGCCAGCTTCCTGGGATGGCCCTCACACCACCCAATCCTGTGCATCGGCAGGAGTTGCTGGGTGTGCGGTGACACTGCTTAATAAGCCGCCCATCACTTCATAGCAAGGGACCCTCACCCCTAACTGATCTCAGCCTTCCTCGGTCATCCCAAACATGCAAGTTACATCTGCACAAGTGTCATTAGCAGTCAAGATCTAAACGTCTAGCAATTTCAGCCACGGCCTTGTACTCAGCTAGCAATCAGGCAAGGAAGCCCTGTGGAAGAGGGGTCTTAGGAAGACCACCCTTGGCAAGGACCTCGCCTGTCACAGGTCCAGTCTGGAGGGGCTCGTAGTGATGAACCGGGGAGTTGAACGTGGCAATTTTTAAGATCCTCTCCCTCAACAGCAGCGAGTTTATACTTATCCCCTTCCCCTGGGGGAAATAAAAACTGTGATCTCTGATTCACGGGTGAGTTTAGAAAAAGAGGTGGAGAAGACTGGATCAGACCTATTCCTGGAAGACGCGAGACAGCTCACAGAGATTAAATAATGACCGCTAATGGAGATACATGCTTAATGTTTCAGTTACTGGTAAAATTAATACCCTGTTTAATATTAATGGAAGTGATGTGCGTCTCTGGGGTTGTTAATCTGCTACCTTTCCACGACGTCAGATGTAAAAATAGCTCCTGGTGATTATCCAGGTGGGCACAGATGGGCAGAGGGTGGGGGAGAGGAGGAAGGGACGAGGAGTAATAATGGGCTGGCGACAGCAGGCTGCATTTGAATGCATCACGGCTCATCCGAATTCCGAGGGGGAATGTTTCCTTCCAAGTACAGACACTTTTCCAAACTTCATTCGTGGGTTCATTTATATTCAACAAATATTGACCGAATCCTTTCCACAGGCCCAACACTGTGCTGGGCCCAACCCGTCCACCTCACGGCAGCCCCCCAGCGACCAGGCCGCCATGTTCCATTTTAAGGATGAGAACACTGAAGCTCGGAGCCTGCAGTTGGGAAGGGAGCAGAGAGACGGCTGGACTGCAGGACTCCACAGCCCGCACTGCCGGCCCAGCCGCATGGGCTCATTCCTCTAAAGCCTCTTTACGTCTATGGTCACGCAGGCCTGAGGACGGGCCAGCGGCAGAGCAGTTGCTGAGCATGCAGGCCCTGGGCTCCATCCCCAGGGAACAAGGGAGAAAGGGGACAGAGGTGAGATAGCCGCGGCCCACAGGGCCAGGCACCTGGCCGACTCCATAACCAAGGGCAGGACTTCGGGACATGTCCATCCTTGACGGCAACCTCAGACTGTCGTCATAATGGAACAAGGATGTGCTGAGCACCTACTATGCACCAAGCCCTGTGCTCAGCACTGAGAAAGTGGAGCTCAAGAAGACTGAGGCCCTGCCTCAGGAAGGAAGCTCGCATTTGATTCTCTACGGGACCAACGGAGATCCACAAACAGGAACTAAGGGACCCAACAAGCCTGGGGACTCACCGAGCTCAGCACAGGCGGTGGATTGCTGAGCAGGATGCCAAGAGGCACCCGGCAGCAGGACTGACCTGGAGGAGGGGCTTCAGCGTCCTCCCTGACAAGGTCAATCCCAGGGTCCTGGGAAGAACAACTACCTCTGTGCCCCCCATGGGGAAGGAATCGCTGGAGGAGCAGAGGGTCGGCCAGACCGGGGCAGGCTGGAGCTGAGAGGTCGGGAGAGGGTCCTCCAGGCTTGGGGCTGCAGGCACCGCCCTGGAGAATCTGCCAGAATGAACACCTTCCCAACACATGTTCCTCCCTCCCTCCCTCCTGCTGCTCAAGTCTGAAATCTGGGAAGGGGACAGTCAGTCTGCCTGGCTTGAGCTGCGTGCCACTTCTTGACTGGGTGACAGTGGAGCGCCTAAGTTTTGCTATTCACTAGC
Source organism: Glaucomys volans (assembly GCA_020662805.1). Classification (NCBI taxonomy): domain Eukaryota; kingdom Metazoa; phylum Chordata; class Mammalia; order Rodentia; family Sciuridae; genus Glaucomys; species Glaucomys volans. The sequence goes on from JAJEJO010000549.1 coordinate 523,246, forward strand.
GCTGTTCATGACAAGGGAGAGGAGATTCTCCAAAAAATGGGAGGGATGATGGCGGTTGCACAGCCAGGAAGTCATCGACAAGAAGAGAAGCTGAGAAAATGGAGGCTGAAGGGTAAAGAGGAGCCGGCACCTGAGAGTGGAGGGAGAAGCCTAGGAAGCAGGCAGCATGTGCCAAGGCCCTGGGGTGAGGGCGTATGTCAGATAAGAAGGGCTGGAGCATGAGCTAGAGAAGAGGAGACTGCTCTGCATATAAAGATACACAAATAGAGCAGCGTCGCAGGAAAACGCTGCCTACAAGAACCAGCCACAGGAGGAGAAGGTGTCAAGAGAACAGAAACAAATCCAGGGTCGCAGAGTGCAATTTATTAGGGACTTACAGACCAATGTGTGTCTTGGGCGGCCGCAAGGTGGGAGGATCCCCACACCCCAAGGCAAGAAGAAGCGGTTCATATGCCAAGGTGAACGAAGGTGGGCCAATACAAGTGTGGCCAACAGGAATGCACTCGGGCTTTCTCAGAAGCGATTTGCTCATTAGATGTCAATTCAGAAAGATTCCAGGTGTGTGTGTGTGTGTGTGTGTGGCACGAAATCCTCAAATGATCATCCAATGACTTTTTTTTAATTTCACGTGGAATGCATGCCAGGGTCACCTGGTAGGAATAAGAATGGTGACCAAGATGGCTATACACAGGTCAAGTTGGAGCCCTACAGGTAAAATTGTGTGGCTAGACAGAGGATCAGTAGGCAAGAGGGTGGATGGATGGATGGATAGATAGATAGATAGATGATAAATAGGTAGATAGATAGATGATAGATGATAGGTAGATAGGTAGATAGATGATAGATATAGATATAGATAGATGATAGATAGATACATAGAGATAGAGATAGATAGATGATAGATAGATAGATAGATAGATAGATAGATAGATAGATGATAGATAGATAGATAGATAGATAGATGATAGATAGATAGATGATAGATAGATAGATAGATAGATAGATAGATGATAGATAGATAGATGATAGATAGATAGATAGATAGATAGATAGATAGATAGATAGGTGATAGATGATAGTAGAATGGTTGAAAATAAAAGCTTCTTAAATTTGTTGGGTGGATGGATGGATGGATGGATGGATGGATGGATGGATGGACAGACAACTGGGCAAGTGAATAAATGGATGAATGATTAGATGAACAAGTGGATGGGTGGACAAGTCAGCAAATGGAGAGGTGATGGACGGATGATGGACGGGTAGGTGAAGAGGTGGGAGTGTAGATGAGTACATGGATAGATGGATGGGAGGACGGATTCATCTTCTTGAGCTGGTGGCATTTTGGACTTGGGAAGCAGGCATGAGTGTCAGGCTGGGAAGCAGCTCAGGTGAGAGAGCAGGACAGCAGGAGGACAACGCCCTCAGGAGGCGTTCAGTCTCACAGTGGGCAAGGGTACACCCTGGACACCACACCCACTCCCCAGTCTGGCCGGATTGAGTGGAACCCACACCTTCTGGAAAACTGGACCTTCATCCCAAGGCAGAGAGCCTGTCACTGCAGTTGGAGTCCAGGGCCCAGGTGTCCTCATGATGGCCCTTCACTGAGGCAAGGTCATGAACACAACCACTGGCAGGGTTCTCATCCTAGCCCTGGGCTGTCATCTTGCTGTGTGAACTTAAAGAAGACTCTGCCCCTCTCTGGGCTTCCGTTTCCTTCTTTGCAAAAGAAGAGAGTCTGCTCTGAACTCCGTAATGATTTGGTTCAATGTGGATAGAAAAGGAAGCAGGAAGCTCCCAGAACCCTCCCGAGCCACCCCTCCTCGAGGCCCTTCTGCTTCCCGCTTCCCCAGCACCTCCTCCACTTGTCGATTAACAAACATTCTTCCTGCGCACCTGGCTTGGCATGATGCCGGGTGCAGAGATGAGCCACCCAGACACCGGCCCTGCCCTACTGGAGCTGAGAGTCCCGCAACGAAGTCAGGTGGCGAGTCGAGAAGAAACCACTGCCGTAACCGCTGCTCTAAATCCAGCTGTCCTGCAGGCGGGGAGGCTCCCGAGGAGGTGGCTCCCACCGGTGAGCAGGAGGAGATGGGGCCCCAGAGTCTCACTCAGGTCTGGGGAGGTGGGGCGCTTGCCAGGCCCCGTGCCCATCTGTTTGGCAGCAGAGCCTCCAGCTTCCTGCCCTGTCCTCTCCCCTGCCGGGTGGGGTTGGTCCTTGCTGAGCATACGGGGAGGCTTTAAGCTGTGACTGGTTGGAACAGAGGCCACCAAGGGCCTCACTGTGGGCACACAGGCCCCGCGGCAGCCCAGTGTGAGGCCTTGGAAAGATGATGAGGGTGTCTGTTGAAAGGACACGATGCTGCCTCCTCTTCACGGCTCCCCCTCTGCTTCTGGCTGGATCCCGAGCCACGCGGAGCTTGCTCTCAAACTGCCTCTCATTATCCCCGTCCCCCGGTTGCATATTTCAGGGGCTGAGCTCGGGCTGCCGACAGAGCCCTGTATTACAGCCGGCGGATCCGGAGGCTCCAGCTCCCCACGCTCCCCCGCCATGCGAAAGAGACAAAATATTTTCATTTCTAAGCCTCTCAGCCTGGAGGGGGAAGCAAGTTACACCACCATGTGACTGCAGTGGCGCCTGAGAGTCCTCGCAGCTGGGAAGGCAGCCAGCCTCAGCCTGGCCCTCCGAAAGCCACAGATGTGGTCCCCTGACACGCACGGGGGGACAGAGGCGCTCCTAGCCCACCGTCCAGGGGTCTGGAGCCCTGCAGGAGCAGCAGGGTCTGGGGCGGAGCCAGCACTGAGGAGCTGCTGCCTCCCCAAGGTGCACCCGCGTCTGCTCGCCTCTCCCAGTCGGCACGCACGGACACCTGCATTGGCGCTCCCTGATGCACGTGACCAGTTCCCCATAGTGGGCAGCTTACAACAGCCATCCGTCATCTCCTGACTGCGCGGGTGCGGGTCTGGGTAAGGATGCTGCACACTGATCCAGGTGAGAGGGAGGCTTCAGCCAGGTTGCCAGCTCACCTGGGAGGCTCAGGACTCTCTTCCAAGCTGATGCTCCTGGGAGGATTCAGTGGCTTGTGACACTAGGACAGAGCCTCAGCTGCTCGAGCCCCACCATCCGCTCCACGTGGCCCTGTCCACAGCACAGCAGGCTTCTTCAAGGCTGACAGGAGAGGGTCTTCTGCCTCAGATCCCCCCAACTGATTGGAGACCTTGATCACATCTCCAAAATCCCTCTGTGCTGCATATAATGCAGCCCAACCAGGGAGTGACATCCCATTAAGTCTGTCCCACCTGCCCCCAAGGGGAACACCGTGCAAGCCAGGGACCATCCTGCAGGTCCACACATCCAGTGCCGGGTCTGACGGGCTCCCACATGGTCTCAATGCCTGAATCCAATCCAGAGGAGCTGAGGATGACGGTGTGGGGATCAGGGATGGCAGCCCAGGTGACCTGAGTTGAAGTTCAGCTCTGACCCTGACCGTGTTGCTTTGGGCAATTCAGTAGACATCCCTGTGCCTCAGTTTCCCCGGCCATGAAATGGGCTTAATGATAAAACCATCTGGTCAGTTGTTTTGAACTGTAAGTGAAAGAGATGGGCCGCTTTCCCAGCCCAGAGGCCGGCCGCCGGGAGTGCTCCACGCCCCATCACATTCAGGGCCAGGAGGCTCCCTCCCCCAGCAGCAGCCCTGGCTGTCCTCAGCTCCACACCCCCGCGTCCCAGGAGCACAGGAGACGGAGCAATTAGCCTTTGGTAATAAAAGTGCGCCTGCCGGCCGCTGGGCTGCCAAAGGGATTTATGGACTCTGGAGAAGCTGCACTGCTCCCGAGTCTGTCAGGGGACCACTCCCAGGTAAGAGCAAAACCGCCCATCCGTCACTGCCAGGTCCTCCCCACAGTGACATATTAAAGCATCGCTGTCCCTTTCCGCGTCTCCAACCCTTCCACAGTGAGCCTCTGTTATTTTTATAAACTGACCAAGAAAAGGTAATCAGCCCCATCTCTCCCGGCAACTCCGCAGCCCGAGTGCCGACTCCGCCAGGCTGCTCCTGCGAGAGGGGCACCGTCGGAGTCCCCGAGGGCCTGCATTTTGCTCATTTCTTATTTTGAAACAAAAGATACATTATGCAAATCGATCGTGAAATTCCTAAAGCCTCTCCTACTGTCTCAATTAATCACAGCCTCCACGGCCCGGCTGCCGCAGCAAACCCTCCCAGAGCACATTCAGGCACGGAGAGCCCCCGCGCCAGCCTCGGCCGCCCGGGTTCCTCTCCCGGCTCCGCCCAGGCCTGCCTGTCTCCCTGGTCATCCCACCTGCGGCTGCCACCACCCCACACCACAGGCTCCCTGGCAGTAGCCATGGCTCAGCCCCAAGGGCCCCTCCCGACTGCAGAGGAGCTAATGGGCTGTCATTCATTGCTCAGCTCCCTGCCGCTGAGCGAAAGCCACCACCCGGCTTAGGCTTAGTTCCACCCCGAGAGAATCGGGCTCCCAAAACCACAGCAGGGCCCCCTTTGGCCTTGCACCCCCGCCTTCCCAGAGAGGAGCGCGTCCAGCCCCTCCACAACCTCTTTCTTGCCCTGACAGCTATTACCAACGGCTGCACAGGGTGTCCCTCCCCACGTCCACATGACTGAGCGTTCCCTGAGGACCAGTCTCCCCTTCCCCACAAGCCCACCCACGTCCCCACCCAGTCTGGGCCCTCCTGCTGCCTGCCCACAAAGCCTCACTCTGAAACCTCGTTCTCTCAGAGGCTTAAGGGACCAGTAACCACTAAAAGCAGTAACCGGGCACAGAGCTCCGTCTGAGAACCCTGAAGGGAACCAAAGACACGGGTCACCTGTCTCCTGGGTGCAGGTTGCTGCCATGTGGACCCCGGTGGCCCATAGGAACCAGCCTGCTAAAGCAGGAAGGAGCAGTGGGTGTATTGCATGCATGACCTGCAAGCTGGAGCCTGACGTCACACCCTCCAGGCTGGAGTGGCTCATGCCAGCTTGTCACAACCATGAGGTACCTGGCTGGACCTGCCAGAGGCCCTGGGGACAGACACTAAGCAGGAAGCTGCAACCTGTGGGGGATGCAGCTCCAGGCCAAAGCACGCATGCCCACTTTGAGTCCTTGGCCCTGCTCCCCAAATCTGTGTCCGTCCTATTTGGGCCGCGTCCTACCTGGCGTAGAAACTCACCCAACCCCGGGGACTCCAGTACCAGCAAGCCGTGGAGCACAGAGTCACAGAGGTAATTCATTCCCCAACACATTGGTGAGTCGTCTGCTCGTCTCAGGTCCAGATATCGGAAATGGAGTGAGCAGGCCTGGCCTTGCCTGCTGGTCCCAGGACGGCGACTTCATTCACGTCACAAGCATTCGCTGCATTCTCAGACCAGGCCCGGGGTCAAGAGATGGAGGTAATGGCCCCACCCTGGGCCTGCACATGGCACAGGGGGCAAGAAAGCACCTGGTGAACCATTGGCATGGCGAGGGCTAGGCAGGTGCACAAAGAGAACAGTCCAGAAGCCCCAGGGAGACTCTGAAGATGGGCCCCTTGGCTTGTAGGCACCAGGTTAGGAACTAGCCTCCAGAGGTGGAAAATGGTGATGGTGTTCCCTTGGGGGCTTAGCCAGCACGAGCTGCATGAGGAAGGGCAAGCTGAGAGCTGGCGCCACGTACAGATCAACAGTGGATGAGGGTCTGGGGACCACGGCGGAGTGGGCCGTTCACCCCCTGAGGTGGACCAAGCAGGCATGCAGAGGAGTCAAGCCTGACGTCTCCAGGGGCTTATGAGTAGGTCTCAAGAAGAGGGGCCATGGGGTGGGAGGGCAAGAAAATTCAGAGCCTTGTGATGAGGCCTTCGGGCGCTGTGGGTGCCATGCCTGGATCGTGGGCTCACTGGGCCGAAAGGTCCTCACCACATTTTCTAGAAAGCTCCATGGCCAGGAGACCCAGCATGGCCCAGCTCTGTTGTTCTAAGACAAAATGAGCCTGGGTCAGGCCCAAACTCCTACTGGCAAGAGGGCTGGGAAGACCACGCGTCCTCAGAAGGCACAGCCCCATGCCCACGCCTGGCTGACCATGGAGCACAATCAGGAAACAAACCCCCAGTGGATGGCGCTGGGCCCGCAGCTGAACCAGGCCTGGTGAGGATGTCCCTGACCTGCCGGGGAGTGGGGGCTCAAAACGTTTGCTGGGGGGGCTGGCAGTGCTGCCTATGGTTGTCGGGGGCTTCACCATTCCCTTTTGTGCACTAGTGGCCACCTGCCCTGCAGGGGGGTGGTCATTTGTCCTTTTAGCTCAGCGATGCCCGGCAGGAGGGGCCGTGTCCACCTCCTCACCCGAGATCCTGGACCAACCCTGCCGGCAGGAGGGGGCTCCAGGGCTCCCCTCCCAGTGGGCCGAGAGCTGGCAGGGCCCCTTTGTATTTATATTTGGAAATAGAGCATTTGCTGATTAAAAATAGAACTAATGATATCTTTGTTCGACATGGGAAGACAATGGTTGGGAAGAATTATAGTTTCCCTCCCTTTCAAATTTCCTGCATCTATGGCATTTCCAAGTCTCAGAGAATTTTTCAGAATATTTCTAAGAATAGCTTCTGCCAGGGCTCATACAGAGGGCATGGAATTTACCCTTCTCACTGGAGGGAACACTGTTCCCAACCCTTGAAAGGTCTCCCTGTGTTTGAAGCCACATGAGGTCCCCAAGACAATAGTTCCTGAAAAGCCTCTTTGTATCACACGGAGGTTGAAAGTTTGCCCTTGCGGAAGCCCACACAGCAAGGAGCCGATCTGATCCAGGCCCTCCTCTCCCCGCCCTCCCCATCCAGCGCACTAGGCCCCTCAGGGTGGCCCCATGGCAGGGTGGGGGGTTCTCCTTCAGGATCAGTAGCTGAGCCCCCCACAGTGGAGCAGGTCTGCTGAGAGAGAGAGAGAGAGAGAGAGAGAGAGAGAGAGAGAGAGCGCTCCAGCAGGACCTGCAGGCCCGAGATGGAGCCCAGCTTGGAGAAGACTGAAATAGGAGGAGGAAGCCAGAGGATTGCAGAGAGAGTGGCAAAAGCCGGAATGAAAGAAGGAACAAGGGATGGGGAACGACAGCAATGTCCACCGCCTGTTTCCAGGCCATCCGGGAAGGGATGAAGGAAAGCAGAACTGAGCGAGTGCGTGTGGGTGCATGAGGGGGCGTGTGCTGGAGTGTGTGGTCAGGACAGCTCTGGTGCTGAAGACACTGGCGTGCTGTCCCTGAGGCCACCAGGCAGGTAGGAGCCCAGCTGCACCCAGTGCTCCACAGGACCTCCCGCAGGGTCCACAGCACCTCTGGCCACAGGACTGCTCACAGTCAGGTGGTGGCCAGCAGAGCGGGGCTCTGCACCCTCACTCCTGCCATCCCCACCTGGAAGCCCCTCTACCCTGGAGAGACCACTCCCTGGAGACAGACGGACCACACCAGGAGCCCCAGCTGGCAGTTTCCCTCTACAGACCTGAAGCTTCCTCACTTCCGTGCAACCTCCAGTCTGGGATGGAAGCAGCAAAGGTCCAGGCCAGGGTGGGCTTGGACCCCTGGAAGAGAGGAGCTCCTGGAGCCCCTACCTCCCATACAGGGGAGGTGGGAGGACTGCAGGCCCAACAGCCTCGGTTCAGACCCCAGCACCACAGAGTCACTGCTGCAGGGCAAGTCACCCCTGGACCTCTCGGGGGCCAGGAGCCAGTGAGAGCACGGCAGCAAGCCACAGACCCACTATTCCAGAATTCCCTGCCATTCCCACGGAGGACACTGCCACCGAAGGATGGTGGGGCAGCCACCTGGGTTGCTGGTCTTGGGGGTCCGCCCTCCCTCTCAGCTCTGGAAGGCTTCCTCCTCTTCCCAGTGAAGTTCCCACCACCCAGGGGCAGCAAGTGGGGGACACCAGCCGGCAAGCCATGCAGGCAGGACGACAGCACAACGTGTCAGAACTTCCAAGTGGAGCGCAGATGACAGGCTGCTCCCAACGGTGCACGAACGTTCTCACGATGAGCTTGGGGAAGCCGGGTCTTAAGGATTGTGAAAGGTTTTACAGCAATTCAATGTCCAGTCCTTGGGCCGTGGTAAAATAAGCAGCCCCTGGAAGGAGTTCCATGTGGCCACTCGAGTGACGGCGAGTGAGGTTGTGTCCCTAATTATTCAGGCTCTTCTGTTTTCTGAATGGTCTGTGGCGTAAGCTGCGTGCACGGCTTTACAGAGAGCTAAGACGTTCATTTTTAACTTGTGCCTGGGGCTGAGAACGAGGAAGTGTTTTGAAAAGTGTGCACAAAGTTATTCAAGGTACAGTGGGCGAGCTCGGCCCTGTGTAAAACCCTCTCGAATGCAGTTGGGTCAGCATCGTGACAGCAGAGAAACCTGAGCCTCCAGGCAAGAATTTCCCCCGGACTCCAAAGTTGACCCCCGGCACCCAACCCAACCAGCTTGGTCACCAAGTCCTTTGACTCAGACTCTGACCTCAAAGGGGCCCCTTGCCCTCCCCCCGTGGTCAGCACCACCCTGTCCCCGCCATGTGCAGGGCACACCTGGATCACCTGCCGGCTGCCTGTAACACCCCCCTGGGGACCCTGTTACAGGTTGGCTGTGCCTCCCAACAGAGTGTGCAGGCATCCTAGTCCCCAGGGCTGTGACCCCAGCTCCCAGCTCCTTCTTTGGAAATTGAGCCTTAACAGCAGTCCTCAAGTTAAACGAGGTCATTCGGCTGGGGCCTGGTCCAATACGGCTGGTGTCCTCATACAGATCTGCAGTGTAGAGGAGAGGGGATGGAAGCCTGGGGAGAAGGTGGCGTCCATACACCCAGGAAGGCCTGAGGCCACCGGAAGCTGGAGGGAGGCCTGGTCCATTCCCTCACGGCCCCAGGCGGAGCCCACCCTGCTGGCACCTGACCTCCAACTTGGAGCCTCCAGGGCCAAGGAATGAAGTTCTGCGGGTTGAAACTCCAGTCTTGGGACTGGTTACAGCAGCCCAGGCTCGAAGCCTCCTGGCGACTTCCGGACTCACACAGACTCCACATCAATGTGGATGGCAGCCCTTCCAGACTGCTACCTCCACTGGACCATTCCGTGGCTGGCCCACTCCCTGTCCACCAGCACCTCCCACCTGCCCTGGACGCTCAGCTCTCCTCCCGCTCCCTGCAACACCTTTGCACATGGACACCTGCCCTGGGTGCAGCTTCTGCTCACCTGTCAGGAGCTGGTTTAAATGGCGGGCCTTTGGGAGCCCTCCTGAGTCCTCCCATGGCTCCCTCCCCTTCCTTTCCAGAACCTGGCCTTGCTGTGGACCTGCCTCTCCCTCCAGGGCAGGGATGCTGCTGCCCAGGCTCCCTGCCTGCAGGCCTGATGGCGTCCTGCTGCGGGATCACTGGACATGGCAGGGTGCTTGGCAACGTCTCTATTCTCTGCCCCCAGATGCCAGTGGAGGTCTCCCCACCCTGGCTGTGACCACCAAAGATGGCTCCAGACACTGCCGAACATCCCTGGGGAAGCCATGTGGCTGAGAGGCCCTGAAGGCCCGCACGGCACCGCCTCCTCCACCACACCCGGCTCTGCAGCCCGCTGCCAACAGCCAGGGGACCAGGCCCAGGAAGAGGAGGGTGGGCAGCCGGGCTGGGGCTGACCTCGCTCTCTGCAGGCTGGAATGGCCCTGCGTGGCTCCCGACAGCCTGGGGTGCTCACGCAGCACACGGGCGCCGTCTCCATCTCCGATTTCTCTCTGTCAGCTTGTTTCAGACACACCGGGGCTTTGTATAAACTTGTTATCCATCAAGGTGAATGCCAGATAAATAAAAATGAACGGACAGAAGTGCAAGCAGCACCGATCCCTCCCAGGCACGGAGATAATATGCTGACACGCTAATGGTTGTATTAACAACGTAATGGAGCCCCGAGCGCCCAGGGCAGCGCGGCTCACAGCAGCCAGCACAGCACAGACGCCTGCAGTCGGGACTCCGCCAGGCCCTGGGCTCACGGGCCGTGAGCAGGTCAGCCCAGCAGCCTGGAGGTCCGGTGGCCCCTGGTGCGCCGCACCCTCCTGGTGCCCACCCGGATGCCCAGCAGTGAGATAGCCTGGGCAGCGAGCTGGACACTGGACTGCTCCTCCAGACCAGGTTCTGCACCTGGCACTGTTGGCATTCATCTTTCTGGAAAAACAGCTTTAATGAAATATAATTGGCGTACGGTAGGGCTCAGCCATTGAAAACCACGACCGCATGGTCACAGCACACCTGTGGAGTCAGGCCACTGTCACCACAATTGACCTCAGAACGTTTTCATCTCATTAAAAAAAACCCTCTGTGACATTTAGTTGCTCCCCTCTCCCCCTCCCGCCTCCAGGCCCTCGTTCACCTACTCTCTGTACCTGCCACTCGGGACCTGCTTTCTCAAATGCGTCCCTCCTTCTGCAGTTACCTGTCCTTCAACCAGGGCCTCCTGCCTCTCCTCCTTCAGTCCCCAAAGGCTGCACCACTCACTCTCTCCCCCTCTCTGAGCCGCAGCCTGGCACACAGCTAGACACACAGCTAGACCTACAGTTAGACAAGGAAGGGGACAGGGAGGAAGACACATGGTGGCCTGCAAATCAGGGCTGCCGGGAAGAGACTCAGAATGGAGTCTGAGGGCCTGGCTGCCCCTTCCCTGCAGGGTGACCTACGCACCCTAGTAACCAACTGCACTCACTCCCGGGGGTTTGGGGTGCGTCCTTGCGGTGCTAACGTGGGGACCAGGTACAGAGCGGGGCTGGGTGCACCCATGCACCGTGAGGTGGCTGGTTGTCATCCCGCCACCAGGCAGCCTGAGCCCTTGACAGGCGGCTCTCCTCGATCCCGCAGCAGCTTGCAAGGAGTCCAGGGCTGAGCACTGCCCGCTGCGGCAGGGCATGCCGGGCTCCGACAGCCGGGCCTCGCAGCTTCTCCCCACCCGGAACGCCGCTTGCTATGACACCGTTGTTCCCTGTGTCCTTCTGCGCTGCAGAGGAGGGAAGAGGGCCTGGTGACTCCTCTATAAACACCCAGTGGGAACCAGGATTGTCAGGTGCTTTCTGAAGTTCCCAAAAGGTGCACACGCATGTGCACACACACGCACACATGTGCACACACGTGAGCACCCACACGCACAGACACCCAGGGAATAGTGTCGTGTTCATAGAATTCGGCTCTTCTGCTCAGCTGAGAAATGTGCAAGGAAAGTTCAAAGCTTCATATCTCAAAAATCGAACCCGTGGGCACTTTTGAAATCCAGACACATTCGGAAAGGACGCGAGGCCTGGTCCAGACGCCTCGCCCAGCGTTCACCGCGCTCCTCCAAACCTGCTCCCACCAGAGCCGCTTCACGCTCCGCTGCCGTCGCCTGCTGCCTAGAAACCATGCTCCATATTTTTAAAATAAAGGAAGAAGGTCCTCATGTAATTTAGGGGTGGCTATTTGTCACCCATTCCTGAAAACAAATGCCCACAGCAGTGAAGGCCAGCAGATTTATTGGGAGGGAAAAGATCTATATTCCCAGGACTGAAGTGACGTTACCAGATTGGGTAATTGCTGCATAAACGATAAATTACCCATTGATTAATTGTGCTTCCAGGGCTTTCCAGAGTATTTTTCATGTGGACAGCTGTGTACACACCAACAGCGAATGGTAAAGGGAAGGCCGGGACCTCGTCCACCACGGAAGGAGCAGCGGCCACTAATGAGATTTTAGAGCTTCCTGTCACTCATGAAGGGTCCCTGGACAGAGAGGGACTCCTGGGCACCTCGATGCACGAACACCCTCCCTCCGTAAAAAATAGATTTAGCAGCACCCCCCAGGCTGGGACCGGAGCTCAGTGCTAGGACACCCGCCGGGCACGCTCAGGGCACATAAGCACTCCGTGAGATGCCACTGCACTCCGACTGGACGGCTGAGCTGGGGGGGGGGGGACAGAGAGAGACAGAGACAGAGAGAGAGAGAAGGAGAGAGAGGGAGAGATGGAGAGGGAGGGAGAGAGGGAGGGGAGGGAGAGAGGGGAAGAGACCGCAAAGAGGCAGTGCTGGAGGGACAGCAGGACAGGAGCGCACTCTCCCTGCTGACCCGAGGGCACACCGGTGCTCCACTGTGGCAGGCAGGTCAGCAGCTCCCTGCAGAGCTGGACGCATCTGACCACAGGATCAGCAGTCAGCCCTCGGCATTGACCCAAATGAATTGAAAATTTAGGTCCAAGCAAACACCTGCACCCGAAGGCTTGCAGCAGCTTCCTTCAGAGTTCCTGAAAACCAAAAGCAACCACGTGCCCTTCAGTAGGTGAAGAGAAAAGCAGACTGCAATACACCCATCCACTGAAAGGGATACTACACGGCAAGGAAAAAGAGCCGCTGCACGCAGACATGGACAGTGCGTGGTGTGCACTGATGGGTGGAGGTTCCCACAGGTGATGGCTACACACTACACACTACACACTACACACTACACAATGGGCACACTCTACACAACTCCTGTTACAAGACATCCTGGAAAAGGCAAGATGACAGAGGCAGTACCCGGACAGTGGCTGCCAGGACTCGGAAGGGGAGCCATTGAACTGGTGAAGCAGGAGTCACGGAGGACCGTGAGCTAATCCCACCCGCGTGACCCGTGTTCCCAAACCTACGGAATCTACAGCACACGGCACACATCTTAGTGTGAAACTTTCTTAAAAATCCATTAGGAGGTCCGGGGATCCCAAGATGGAATGGAGTCTGTGCAGAAGAACCTAAGGAGGGTGCAAACGCAGGCGACCACCTCACGTAGGAGGCAGCGGGGGAGCCCACCCCAGGAAGTGTGGGACGGAGCGGGGTCTGTGGACGCCCCCCAGGAACTGCAGAGGGCACGTCGCCCCCTCAGGAAGGTTGCTTCCTGGGGGGTCCGGGTAACAATTCCGAAGTCACTGCACCTGCTCCGCACCCTCCCCCGGGAGGGACAGGTAACAGCCAGCGAAGGAGGAAGGCCAGAGGCACCACGTGGGGCTGGGGTAGAGCTGGGGCATCAGGTGGACCAGGTCCAGCTTAACAAGCATGAGACGGAGGGAGACACGGACAGAGCGGCAGGCAGATGGTGGGCAGGCAGGCGACGGCAGACAGGGCACATGCGTGTGTGCATGTGCGTGTGCGTGCGTGTGCATGCGTGTGTCTCCCAGCTCCGTGCACTGTGCGCTTCCTCTCAAAGCACCCCGTGTGGAAGGAGGGAGGAAAAGTTAACTTGCCTCAAAGACACCAGACAAACTCAGGGAGGTGACCAAGGTCCACGTCAACCACGGTGAGCCACGCACACGGTAGGCGCCCTTGTTACCATGGGATCGGACAGGCGCTGCGCCTCTTTGGTCTTCCTCCCAAGAACCACAGCCCCAGGCCACCTGAGGGAGAAACACTGACAGCCCACGATGGTGAGCGGGTTCCAGACAGCGGCCAGCACGCCTGGGAACCAAGCCGCAAAGGCGTGGAGAGTCTCATGAATAAGAAGCAGGGCCCTTGGGAGGGGGTTAGGTAGTTTAGAATGAGGCCCGCGCTCCGAGCGCTGGAGGCAGCTGGCCAGATCCCCTTCTGCCTTTGCCTTCCGCCACCTGAGCACACAGCCTTTGCTCCAGAAGACGCAGCAACAAGGCGCCACCTTGGGGACAGAGGCTGGCCCCCCCCAGACCCAAACGTGCTGGAGACTTGACCTTGGACTTCCGCCTGCAGCCCTGTGAGGAACACTTTCAGCTGTTTGTGAATCACCGGTGCCGGGTGGAGCAGGGAATTCCGACCTCTTACACCAAACAGCCCAGCCGAGTCCAGGGCCTCGGAGCCCGGCTGGCCAGACCCGGCTGCTGCGTCCAGCACACTCTGCTCTGAAGGCCGCAGCCCTTTGATGTGCTCAGAAAGCTTCCATCCTTCAGGAAACGTCAGTCAACAACCGGCGAAGAACAAAATGTTACTAGTTTCCCCTTGAAGACATGAGCCTTTATTTTCCAGGTTTTGTAATTATGTTGAAACAAACTCACTTTCCCGGGAAAGGGAGGTACCTCTGTCTGCTCCCACTGTGAGACGCTTTGCACAGATTGCCTGGCTGATCCCACAACAACACCAAGTGCTCTCATTATTCACACATTGTATGAAAAAACAAGACTCAAACAGATTGGAAGCAAGGCCACAGTCGACTGTGGATGAACAGAGGAGCCAGCTCAGGCAGGCGCTCAGGATCCGGTTCTTCCTTCCTCACCACGCTGGAGATGATGGGCAGAGCCAGCCTCATGCAACAGGGCGCCCCTCCTCCGCCCAACACGGAGGCAGGAGGCCGCGCAGCAGGCAGATCTGAGGCCGCCATGTCCCCAGTCAGCTTTGCCTGGCTTCCCACCCGCTGTGCCGCCTTCCACTTCTGGAACCTACAGCCCCAAGCAGAGAAAACCGCGGAGGCGCACTGGGTCCAGGGCGCCTGCCACCCCTGCAGCCATCGCCAACCCAGAGGCGATTACCCGAGCAGACAGAGCGGCCTCCAGCCGGCACCCCACCCGGTGCAGCACAGCAGACAGAAGCTCCATTAAACCACGAGGCCCCTGAGGGGCAGCAGATGAGAGCAAGGCAGAAGGGACACTGAGGGTGACGTGGTGCACCCACCAGAGACAGGAACTCGCCCCCTTGGAAACACGGCTGTTTCCTGATCTTACTTAGGGTTCAATACTTTTTCAACACACAGACATCACAGAAGTCTCTAAAACCTTGCCGAACAATCCCTCCGGCTCCTAAGGGCATCCCTGACCTGCCTGTTGTTGCCATGGTAACTCTCTGGTCCAGCCTCCCACCCCTCTGCTCTGGAGCCGGCCACTGCCTCCTGCCAGGGGTCTGAGGCCAGCATGCTGGGAGCCTGGCCCCTGGCCTTGCCCTGCCCCCCACAGCATGGCCACCAGAGAGGCCTTCATGAAACAGAAGCCAGACCCCTCCTACTCTGCTCAAGACCCTGCACCGCCTCCTGTCTGCTCAGGGTCATCGCCATGCAGTGTGCAAGCTGTGACCTCCCCTCACTCACAGGTCCACACACACTGTCCTCGCTTCCCTTCCTGGAGGACCCCACACTGCATCCTGTCTCAGCCTCTGCCTGAGCCAAGCAGCCCCCTCCTTCCCCTCCATCTACAAAGTCGCCTCTGGGGAAACCCTCTGCTCCCCAACCTCCTCTCTACCTGATCCCGGTTCATGTTCACCCCACGCCAAGCCCTGTGTGTTCCTTCCTGTGGAGGAGCTGGACTCAGCTGCCTCTGTCCTGTCCTGGCTGGCGGCGAGCCCCCACCCTCCCTGGGCATGCACAGGGTCTGCCTCCTGCCTCCTGTGTCCCCAGAATCAGCAGCAGCACCTGGAACACAGAAGGTACTCAAGAGGTGTGCTGGATCAATGAACAACCCCCCGTCTCGGTCCTGGCCGCTGCAACCAAACCAGCACAGACTGAGGCCGCCGTGCCTCCCGAGCACAGTGCTGGCTCATTCGGAAACTGGGGGTGCCCGCTCCCTGGTCTGCAGCAGGCTGCCCTCCCACTGTGTCCTCCCGGGGCCCAGAGAGAAGCTCTGGTCTCCTGCCCCTCCCTATACAGACCCCTATGCCATCCCAGGGTCCTCCCTCATGACCTCATCTGAGCCCTAATTACCTCCACACCATTACATTGGGGTTAGGGCTTCAGCCTGTGAATTGTGAGGGAGTCTCCCACGCCATCTTAGCCCCGCTGGTTAGGGACCCAGTGGTTAGCTCCCAGCCCAGCAGCAGGGCTTCCTTGGCCACCCCACCTGCACCTGGGGTTTCAGCACTGCTGGGAGCCACCACAGCCCCCAGGCAGCCCCAGAATGAGCTCAGGACTCATCTGCCCTGCCTCACATGCCCATTTCTGCTCTTTCTGGGTCAGGTTGAAGGTGTGTGCCCACCCCCACCACCACCACACCCCCTGGTGAGCTCCCAGGGGTGAAGATCAGACCATTTCCCTCAATTAGAAGTCAGGTCCCCAGCAGCACCCTTCCAACATGATTGTGCGGACGATGCTCTGCCTTCCGCTGCCCCTGGGGAGGAAGGGGCTGGCTTCAGAGAGGGCCAGCTCTGGGCCTGCCTCCTGGCTTCTGCTCATAACATCCCACATCCCACTCCAGGCCAGGAGCCCGGGCAGTTTCTGGCTCACATTCCAGGCCAGTGTAGCGGGGAAGGCTGGAGGCTGGGGCCAGGATTCACTTGGGAGAGGCCCCATGGGGGTGTGGGCCCTGGGCTGCGCCCTGCCTCTCCTCAGCCTTGGCCAGGGCTGCTTCCTCCTCTGTTAGGGCCACTGGGCTTTGTACTGCAAGACGCAGCAGTCACCCTCTCTGTGCTCCTCTGCTGCCATGGTTTGGATGGGGTCCCAAAGGCCCATGAGTTGGAGACTTGGTCCCCAACCCGTGGTGCTGCTGGGAGGTGATAGAACCTTGAGGAGGCAGGGCCTGGGAGGAAGTTAGGTCCCTGGGGGTGTGCCCTGGAAGGGGATGCTGGGACCCCATCCCTTCCTCCCTCTTGGCTTCCCTACTGCCATGAGACGAGCAGCTTCCTTACCCACCATGCTGTGCTGGCTCTCCATGGGCCCCAGTGCCTGCAACCATGGACTGAAACCTCTGACACTATGAGCCGAGAAACCTTTTCTCCTTTTCAGTTGATTATCGCAGGCACTTCATCACAGTGACAAAGATGATTAATACCCTGCAAAGCACAACTCAAAGTCCTGGACATGGTGTAAAACAAACACAAGAGGACTGACAGGTGGAGAGAAGAAGGGCAGCCAGCTAGGGACCTTGGGAATGTGGACCACAGAGTGGTGAGTCCCCTGGGTTTTCCTGCATCATACACATCACACTCAGAGCTGGAGGATCCCCCCCCCCACACATCACTGGAAACAAACACCACTCTCTTAAGCCATAGGGACCAGGGAAGGGGCAGCCGAGCAAGAGGGAAGGCTTTCAGACAACAGCCCTCCACTCTGGCCACACACCACAGCGAACACAGGCCCCCTCACCCCCACCAGCCGAGGCAGAGTGGGGAACCTGGACTCCACCCTGTCCAGGCTGTGACCAGGCACCCAAAGCCCAGCAGGGTGGTGTTCAGAAAGACTAAGGAAAAGGTCACCTTCACGTCTGTGAGCTAGTAACGAGTGTCCCTGCCACCCAGTTAGTGTCAACAGACACTACCTAGGGACCACAGCTCCCAGCTCCCACCCCCATCAGCAGAGGCTGAGTGGGAACCCAGATGTCCCCCTCCACTTTGCAGTAGAGCAGTGGCACTTCCCCTTACTCCCCCACCAGGGTCAGAAAAGGTCAATGAAGCCGGAAGGCTTAGCTAAGATTCAGTCTCATAACACCGGAATGTCCAGGTGCCAACACTAAAAAAACCACTTGTCATACCCAAACCCAAGAAAACCTCAAACTGAATTTAAAGAGATGACTAACAGATGCCAATCTCAAAATGACAATGGATTGACAATGACTTTTAAAGACATCATGGTCAAAATGCTTCTCACCACCAGTTACAACCGTGTTTGCAACAAATGAAAAAAAAATTGAAATCATCATCAAAGATAAATAAGAACCAGATAGGAACTTCAGAACTTATAAATACTAACCACAATGAAATATTCAGTAAACAGGTTTTGCAGAATAGAACAGGAGTCAGAGGAAATAAGCTTGAATAGGAGCCTGGGACACAGAAATCACCCAATCTGAATAGGAGAAAGAAAGTCCTTGAAGAAAACATGCGAGATCTGTGGGCTGGTAACAAAAGATCTAACAGCTATGCAACTGGAGTCCCAGAACAAGGCAAGAGGAGGGTGGAGCTGAAAAGTATTTGGAGAAATAATGGCTGAAAGAAGCCCGGATCTGAAAAGAGACAGAAGCCTACAGATTCAAGAAACTCAAGAGTTGATTGTTTTCTCTCATATGCAAAATCTAGAAAGAAAAGGGTCTCACAAAAAATGGATGAGAGACCAGTAAAGTAGAGGTAGGGGATCAAGCGGGAGGGAGGCAGGGAGGAAAAAGGCAGAGGAGGTGCCGAGAATTAAATAGACCAAAGTGTGGTGTGAACACGTGACTGCATCACACTGAGTCTCACTTTTATGTATAATTAAAATGTACGAACTTAAACATGACGAAAACACTCCCTGTCAGTAGAGGAAGGGGACGGGGAGGGAGGTAGCAAGGGGAAGGGGAGGCACTGGAGAGTGAAGAGGAGCATTGTGTTATGAGCATGTGTGACTATGTCACAATGAGCCCACAGTTAGCATAATTGTAACACACTAGTGAAAACCTAATTAAGAAGAACCTTGTATCTGTCAGAGTTCTCCAGAGAAACAGAATCAGTAGGAAAGATGGATGGATGGATGGATGGATGGATGGATGGATTTTAAGGACGTGGCTATGAAGGTTGGCAAGTCCGGAACCTGCAGGGTGGGCTATCAGGCTGGGACCCAGTCGAATCCAAAGGTCAGCAACCCTTCTCACTTGGAGAGGTATCTCTTGTTCTCTTCAGGCCTCCAACTGACCGGATGAGCCCACCCACATTATGGAGGACTCTCTGCTTCACTCAAAGTCCACTGGTTTATCTTATCCATAAATGTCTTCACAGAAACATTCAGTTCAGCATTCGACCACAAACCTGAGCATCGTGGCCCAGCCATTAAACAACCATCACAAATCCCAAAGAAGATAAACCCAAAGAAATCCATGCCAACATACATAATGATTTTAAAAGACAAAGATAAAATAAGAAAATTTTTAAAAGTATTCTAGAGAAAAATAACACCTTGCCTATCAGGTAAAAACTACTAGAATTAAGAGCCGGTTTTCATTTTTAAAAGTCATAGATATCAGAATGAAGTAGTACATTATTTTTTTTCATGTGCGGAAAGAAAACCACAGCCAGTAAAAATATCCTTGAGAATAAGGGGATGGGGTCTCGAGACAGTCTCAGATAAGGAAAGCAAAGAGAAGTAGTTGTTAGGTCTAATTGGGTGGCTGCAGGGGGAGGGAGCACGGTCACCTAGCAACACACGCTGCCAGAAGTGACCAATGAGGCAGACCTGCTGACCCTGACTTCCACCTTGGGTCCACCTTTTCCTGGGCAGGCCCCTTGACCCCTTTCCTTTGTATAAAAACCCTGAGCAGCCAAAGCCACGTGCGATTTCTCCTGGCTCTCCCACCCCGACTTTCACCCCGAGGGGCTGGAGATTTCGCCCGGGACACACATTCCAATAAAATCACGCCACTACTTTTGTCTGACTCTGGTGAACCCGCCTGGTGAGCTTCTTTTGGCCACCCGCCGCCGCCTTTGCGAGTTTTACCCGCCACCCTTTTGCAAGCTTTACATTTGGTGCCGAAACCCAGGAGAGAGCTTGGACTTCTACTGTGGTCCACTCTCTCCTCCAAAAGAACCATAAGTCCCTTTAACCAGAATTGGGTAAGTGGCCTTTTCTAGTTTTCTAGTCACTCTCCCGTTACTGGTTGGTCTGTCCGAAAGTCACACGCGCGCCACAGACCCCCTGCCATTGGGCATGGAAGCCTGGGAGACATCCCAGACTCCGCTAGCTCCCCGTTTTCTCTGTTCTGGACCCCCATAGGTCAAGGAGACATCCTGACCTCCAGCCCGTCCATTTTCCTTGGGTGACCACTACCAGAGCTTGGGGACGCCTGGTTCTGTTTGTGTTCACTCCCGGAGTAACCCTGGAAAACTAGAAAATGCTCTGCTCCCGCCCCTCGGCTTCCACGGAAACTTCTGGCATTGGCCGAGACTGCGTGTCTATCAACCGTGCCCCCACCTCTTCCCCCTGCCACCTCCCCATGCCGCTTCCCCCTGCCACTTCCTCTGTATTCCATTCCTCCGCCAGCACAGCCGCATGCACGGCTCCGTCTCGCCACCCACTCCGCGACCTGTGCAGGATTCCGCCAAACACAGAGTTGGCTATTTCACCCCTCCGCCGGCATAGCCCATGCGACCGGCGCTACGGAGAAGCACTCTCCCTCGGGTGCGCTACTTTTCGCTCGCCAGCTCCACAAAGGTGCGGCAATAGAGCCACCGCTTCCCCATGCCCCCCCCCCGCCAAACCCCACCCACAGGGCCCGGCTTCCAAACACTCTCCTGCGAACTGCTACTCTTCCGCTGTCCCTTTGGCCTTTGCCCATTCGTGTCCACAGGTGCTAGAAGTCGTATGTTCACCTTGTGGGAGCCGCTTCGTGCTGAAGCCTGGTGGATGCTGCAAGGATGCAGGGTCACCATCGCCTGATTCCAAATATGCTTTCTTAATTCCTCACTCACTTTCATCTTTCTCTAACTGACTCCTTTACTTATATTAAGTGAGGGAAATTACCCAAAATCCAGAACTGCCTTACAGAAGTCCACCAACCCCTATCTGAAATCTGGTAAAAATGGCCTTTAAAGTACAATGCCCGAGAGGCAAGTTTATTTACAGAAAAAGGTAGCACTCCAGTCCAGTCCCTGGTAGTTAACCTGTGGCCTGCTGCTCCAGCAAGAACTCCAAAGGAAGACCAGCTGACCTCTCCGCCAGGGTCAAGCCATGGCCCCAACCAAGTTGTGTCCACCTGCAACCAAGCAGGACCCTGGAAAACTGACTACCCTATGACTGGCCCCTCCCTAGCACCTCTACGCAGGGATGTGACCAGCCAGGTGGTCCCTTCCCCTCAACTGCTGAAATTCGAAGAAGACTGAAGAAGCCTGGACTCGAGGATCGCTGAGCCCAGGGCACACTCCAGGGTAATCTTATGGACACAGGAGGCACCTATTCTGTTTTGTTTGATTTCCTTCCCAGGTTTCCATTATGGGAATTGATGGAAACCCTCTATGCCAAACAGAACAGCTAAGTTAGCCTGTACCCTGGAGGGACATTCTTTC
The DNA here is from genome assembly GCA_020662805.1 of Glaucomys volans. Classification (NCBI taxonomy): domain Eukaryota; kingdom Metazoa; phylum Chordata; class Mammalia; order Rodentia; family Sciuridae; genus Glaucomys; species Glaucomys volans. Next base: position 544,130 of record JAJEJO010000549.1, read on the forward strand.
ACACACTCCTTCCTGGTTATTCCTTCCTGTCCAGTCCCCCTCCTAGGCAGAGATGTTCACTTCTTCCCAAGCATATTACTAGGACTCACCTTCTTCTACCTCTGTTTCTTACATTCTCTCGCTCTCTCACACCACCTTTCCTACTGTTACCCCCAGACCTGGTTGACCCCCAAGTCTGGGACACCTCTAAGCCAGTCATCGCCTACCACCACAAGCCAGTCCTTATCTAACTGAAACCTCATGCTAAGTTTCCTTCATGTCCTCAGTTTCCAGGAAGGACTTAAACCCATCATAGGTCAGTTACTAAGGGACTCCTCATCCCTACTGACTCCCCCCTTGTAATACTCCTACATTGCCTATATATAAACCCTCAGGAGCCTATCGCTTGGTCCAGGACCTCCGCCTAATTAATGAGGCAGCTCTTCTCATCCACCAAGTGGTTCCTAAACCCTTACACACTTTTCTCTCACATCCCCACTTCAACCACTCACTTCACAGTCCTAGGTCTTAAAGATGTGTTCTTTACAGTTCCTCTTCACCCTGACTCCTATTGCCTCTTTGCCTTCACATGGGAGGATCCTACATCTTTTAGGTCCTGACAGCTGGCAGTGAACAGTTTTCCAGGCAAATACTGGCAGATTGATTTCCCCATATGCCCAGATGCAAGAAAGCTCCCTTACTTACTTACCTTGGTTGATACTTTTCAGGCTGAATAGAAACCTTCCCTACCCCCAGGGAAACTGCTGACATCGCCTCCTCTGTCCTCATTGAGCAGATTATTCCCAGATTCAGACTTCCTGCATCCATCCAGTCAGATGAGAGTCCAGCCTTCCCCTCTCAGACTGTTCAACTAGTCTCCAGAAGCCTCGACATCACCTGAAGACTCCATATCACCAACCCCAATCCTTGATGGTAAAGTTTACACAGGGACAACAGCAAATCATCCTGTGGCTTCACTTAGAATCTAAAAGTTTATATTCAGGTGGTTCTTCAGGTTCATCTAACCATCCAGGAGCCCGAAATGGAGATCCAACGTCAGATCAATGCAGCTACTCAGCCTAATGCTAATCCTTTCTCAGGTCTTACTCTGATACATCAAGGTCTTTGACTTCTCAATCTCTCCAGAGTTAATAACATCTCAGATTGTTTTCTTTGTGCAGGTTTGGACTGGACCCTGCTAACAGCCGTTCCCATGAGTACCCCCTTAATACTTCCTCAAAGGCTCAAAGGACCCCTATTCAGCTTTGGAGGGAGATCCCCTTATTACAACTCCTCAGAGAACTTTGCGTACTGTTACACTTTCTCTAACTCAGCACCTTGCAACCAAACCATACAGGTCTCTTCTCCCACGTTTGCTCCTCCAGGATTCTTCTTGTGATGTAATGGTACTCTGACAAAAAATTAGATTCCAATATGCCCTTCACTTTCTGTGTGCCCTCCTCTTTAGTTCCTCAATTGATTCTACATAGTGAAGTTGAAATACCTGTTCAAACCCTGGTATCCCTACAGAGACAAATAACATCTGTTGCCCAAGTTTCCTTTCAGAACCGCTGAGCACTAGATCTTCTGACAGCGAGCAAAGGAGAAACATGTCTATTCCTAGAGGAGGAATACTACTAGTGCATCAACAAAACTAGACTGAGAAACTGGACTCATTGAGAAAACTCTCCTGCATCTGAGTTTGCCCAGAGCCGCATGAGTGAGGTTGCCAGAATGCCATACAACCAAATGCTCCTGCACCCTGACAGCCACCTCCCCACTGACCCAGACTCCGAAATCTTTTTTCCCACGATGCCTCCACCCATGTAGGAAGTAGCCAGACAGACTCCGGCGCCCTATATCACCAAAAAGGTCGGAATGTTAGGTTGAATTGGGTGGCTGCAGGGGGAGGGAGCACGGTCACCTAGCAACACACTGTGCCAGAAGTGACCAATGAGGCAGACCTGCTGACCCTGATGTCCACCTTGGGTCCACTTTTCCTGGGCAGGACCCTTGACCCCTTTCCTCTGTATAAAAACCCTGAGCAGCCAAAGCCACGTGCAATTTTCCTGGTTCTCCCACCCCAACTTTCACCCCGGGGGGCTGGAGATTTCGCTGGGACACACATTCCAATAAATCAAGCCACTACTTTTGTCTGACTCTGGTGAACCCACCGGGTGAGCTTACTTCTTTCGCCACCCGCCGCCTTTGGGAGCTTTACAGTAGTCGCCAGCAGACTCTAAAGAGTGGCTAACATTCTCCAAACAGAAAGGAAAGATAAAAGATGTAACATTGGAACAACAGGAAGTGAGGAAAGGCAGGGACTAGGTGGAAGGGAGTGTGAGGACAAATCAATAATCTAATTCTCTTCTTTTGAGCTTCCTAATCATATGTGATGCTTGAAGCAGAAATTATAACACTGTATAAAAATATTTTACATGTACATAGAGGAGATATATAAGACAATTACACTATAAACACAGAGGGCAAAGAGACTTCAGAGGGGGCAAGGTTTCCACACTTCACTAAAATTGTCAAAATGACAGAGATCAAGTAGACACTGATAAGGGTGTGTGTGTGATGGGGAGCCTGAAGTATCCTCCAGAGAGGGAGGACTCCAAGACACCACAGATAGACGAACTGATTTCTGGAAAATGTTCAAGTGACCCAGAGGAAAGTAGGAAAAAGAAAATAAAGAAATGAAAAGGAGAGAGATCAAATGAATTACAAGATAAAATAAGACAGTTGACATGATATAAAAATGACATTGAAGGTACCAATTGAAAGGTGGAACTTGGCAGGGTGCATTTTAAAACATGACTCAACTCTATGCTGTCTATAGAAATTTCACTTTAAGCGTAATGATATTGACAGAAAATAAAAGGATGGAAAATATAAGTCATATAAACATTAATCAAACAGCAACAGGAATGCCATACTGATGTCAGATTAAATGTCTATCAGAGTGAAGGAAATCACCAGAGAAAGAGAGGGACATTATGAAAGGGCCAATCTTCCAAAAAGATGTAGCAATCCTGAATGTGCGTGCACTAAGCAACAGAGCTCCCAAGTACACGAGAAAAATCCTGGGAGAACTGCGAGGAGAGACAGATAAATCCACAACTGCAGTTGGAGACTTCAACATCTCCATCTAAACAACTACAAAAAAATTCATCAAGAAAAAAAATAGCTCCATAACACTATCCACCAACAAGACCCAACCAACCCTTCCAGAGCATTCTACCTAACCATGGCATCACAGCCTTCTAGTCAAATGCCAGTGGAACACATATGAAGACAGACTGGACCTTGGACCATTAAATAAACTTTAAAAAAATAAAAGAATTGAAATTACATAGAGTCTTCTCTAAACTAGAAATCTATTACTGATATACAACATTAGAATCTTGAACACCTAGGAGTTAAACAGTATACATCTAAGTAATCCATTGGTCAAAGAGGAAGCCCAAGTGGAATCAAAGAATGCACTCTGCTGATTGAAAATAACCATGCAACATATCAACCATGCAAAGGCAGAGCTAAGAGTGAGACTCACAGTATTAAACATACAAGAAGATAAAGGTTTGTAGGATTAAGCAGAAAAGAACTAGTCTCAAATCAATAATAAGTTTCCTACTCAAAAACCTAGAAAAATAAGAGCAAAATAAACCCAAAACAGGAAATAATAAAAATAAGAGCAGAAATCAATGACATTGAAAGCAGGAAATCAATGAAGAATATCAATGGAACAAAGAGCTGGTCTTTGAAAATTTCAATAAAATTGACAAATCTCTAGCAAGACTGACAAAACAAAACCAAAGACACAGCTTACCAACATGAGAAATGAGTCAGGGGATCTCACTATAAAACCCACAGGTAACAAAAGGATAAAAGGAAATCTATGGACAACCCCACACACAAAAAGGACAGCCTTTACTAAATATTCCACATCCTTGATAAATAAAAACTGTCATAACTCACCCAACATGAAATAATGGGCTTGAACGGCTCTACAACTGCTGAGGATATTGACTTTGTCTTTTAAAAATTCTCAAACAGACTTCTTCAGGCCCAGAAGATTTTACTGGAGAATTCTATCAGATGCTTAAAGAAGAATTAACCCATCTAACACAATCTCTTCCAGAAAGAAGGGAAGAGATCACTCCCCAATTCGTTTTATAAAGGTAGCATTACCCTGATACTCAAATTAAACCAGTACAGTACTGAAAAAAAGGACACCATTGACCAAAATCCCTCATGAGTAAAGAAAGAAAGTTCCTTGACAAAATCTTCACAAGTGGAATGCTAAAACATTTACAAATAATTAGACACCATGACCAACTAGGATTTATTCTAAGCTGCAAATCTAGTTCAATGGTTTGGAAATGATTTATGTAATCTACCATATTAACAAGCTAAAGAAAATAAATCATATCAGTCAATGCAGAAAATTATGTCAAAATCTACATTCATTCATGATAAAACTCTTAGAAAAAGTCAGAATAAGGGGAATTTCCTCAATTTCTTAAATAACATATACCAAAAGCATACAGCCAACATTTTTCTTAATGGTATAGAACTAAATGCTTTCCCCTGAAGATTGGCAATGAGGCAAGAAAATCCACTTTTATTGCTCCTACTCAAGTGATGCTAGAAGTTCTAACTGGTATCATTGGGCACACAAGATCAAAAAATCAATTGCATTCTTATAGCCTACCAATAAACAAGTGGAATATGAAATTAGTAAATAAATAATAATAATTAATTATAAATAAATCACACCAATCAAATGAATTAACATGTCCATCATCTTATATAATTACACCTTTATGTAATGAGAACACTTGAGATACACTCTCTCAGAGAATTTCAAAAATACAAATACACTATAATTGACTATAGTTAACACTTTGTATAAAGCATCAGATGTATTAAATGCATACAATTTTTGTGAATTATACCTCAAGACTGGTTTCTAAAATAGCACTATAATCACCAAAAAATTAAATACTTAGTTGTAAATCCAAAAACATCCGTACAGGGCTTACATGCTAAGAATGCACCACACGGATGAAAGAAATCAAAGAAGATATAAGTAAATGGAGAGACAAACTATGTTCATGGATGGGAAGGCTCAACATAGTAAAGATACCATTTCTCCCAAATGGATATACAGATTTAACACCATTCCCATCAAATCCCAGCAAGGTTATTTTGTAGATAGAGATCAGATTATTATAAAAATTGATTTTGAAAGACAAAGGAACTAGAGTCACTAAAACAATTTTGCAAAAGAAAAGAGTAAACATCAAGGAACAGAATAGAGAACCCAGAAATAATTGACCCCACCAATGTGTCCAGCTGATTGTGTGTATGTGTGTGTGTGTGTGTGTGTGTGTGTACACACACGCTGGCATTGAACCAGGGGCCTTGTGCATACTGGGCAGTGCTCCACCACTGAGCCACATCCCCAGCTGTCCTACTGATTCTTGGCAAAGGCACAAAGATAATTAAAGGGAGGGAGGATAGTTTGTTCAACAAATGGCATTGGGACAATGGGACATCCATAAAATAAAAGAAGAGAGAAAGAAGAATAATTTTGTTCTTTATTTTTAAAAAATTAACACAAAATGCACCAAAAACAAATTTAAAAATTTTGGGGGGCAAAAAAAGCAAGAGAACTAGCATCTAGAAATAAGTAGAGTGTTCTCAGGTCTGATACCAAAAGCACAACTCATGCAAGAGAAAATATGATAAATTGAGCCTCATCTAAATTAAAAATGTGTGCTCGGGAAAGATCCTTCAAGAGGATTCAAGGATAAGCTACAGAGGGAGAAACATATCTCCAAGCTATGAATCTGCTACGGAACTCTCGAAACTCAAACATATAAAAGCAAGCAAGTTTTCAGTGATGTCTGTGTGTGGTGAGTTACAGTTCACAGATTGCCCTTCTATCTGTTGTCTTTTGTACCCTTCTGTCAACCTCAGTTCTTATGGTGCCTTTGCTATCTGGAGACTTAGAATTCCCAGGAGGCAGACCTGAATTTCTTTTTTTTTCAATATTCGTAATTCGCTTTTAATTGCTTGGAACATACAACAGAACATTGGCCACCCTGACCATATCCCAGGGTACAGTTCCGTGGCATCAATCACATTCGCGTTGCTAGGCAACTGTCGCCACCACCCATCTGCAGACTTTCCCTCATCTTGCAGAATGGAAACACGACTCCCACTTCTCTCTCACCCCAGCCTGGCAACCACCAGCCTCTCTCTGTGCCTGTGAGCCTGACTGTTCCCTGTCCCACATGCTAGTGGAACAACCCTGTGCTGGCCCCTGTGAGTCTGGCTCCTTTCCTTAATGGGTCGGCTGCAAGGCTCCCGAGGTGGGAGCCTGGTCAGAATTCCCTGCCTTTACAAGGCTGCTTAACTCCATCGGGAGCCATGGATTTGAAGTGTCACTCCTGGTCTGGACGGGACCCCTGCCCTCTGAGAGGTGGGCCTGCTTTGTGGGTCATCTCCTGAACCCCTTCGTCAGGAGGCCTTGGACGCCCACCATGCTGCCCCACTACAGGTGCGCCATGTTGACTTCATTGAAAAACAGAACAGCTGGGGCCTAGGCAGGTGCTCAGGATGGACGGGGAAGATGAGAACAGATCTTCTGTGTTTTGGAAAAGACACACAGTTATGGGATGGCAGGGGCAGCCGGGCAGAGGAGGGTCTAAGAGCCACAGGGACCTGCTGGAGGGCAGGTTGCAGCATGAGGAGGTGGGCTGGGTGAGGATTAGGGGATGCTGGCCGGCTTCCGTGCTGCAGGGCCACACTAATGTCGCTGGGATTGCCACAGCTAAGGAGGGTTAAATGGTTTCTACAAAAGCGCTGTCCATCTATTTTATGTCCTGCCTTGGAAGGCACAGAGGCCACAGCCCTCGGTTATCAGCGAGAAGAGGAGCCGTAAACATCTGAGAACAGTGGGGGGAGGGGCTCTCCCTGTCCTTGAGAATGTCCATTCCAAAATGATCCCATGCTGCCCATCAAGGAGCCGGGCCTTCCAGAGAAAATCAGCCTTTCATAGAATTTCTTAGAAATCTAGTCAAGACAGTGTGCGTGTCTCCCTCAGATAACACCACTGCATGATAGGCACTCAAATAGATCAGCGGGCTGCAGAAAAAGAAGCCCATTTAAGCAGAAGGTCTGAAGGAAGGAGCGAGCGAGGGGGGCTCAGGCCTGTGCAGCTCCAGAAAACCGGAGGGTTGCCATGGGAGTGGGTGGCGTGTTCCATCTCTCACCACAACCCACCATCCTTGAAGGCCCTCTGGCACCAGCTGGACCTGGGTGCTGGTTAGAATGCCAGGTCCCTGGGCCCTGCCAGGCCTGAGGAACCCCAGCATCTGTATCGCCAAGGAGTTTCTCAGGCCAACCCTGGAATGCCACCAGGTCCCTAGCTCAGCGTCTGCTGAAGGTCAGAGTGGAAAGCTATCACCCCAACACACACAGACACACACATACATACACACACACACACACACACACACAGGGAGCTAAGGAGTACAGGAGCTCCTGTGCGTGACTCCAAACTGGTTTGCCAGGGCTCCGTCGCAGCCATGTTCCAGGCACTGGGAATGGGACTGGAGGAGTCCAGAGGTGGCTGGAATTGTCAGGGTTTCTGCAGAAAGGCTGTGAGCCCAGCCGTGAGCCTGCCTTGGGGTGAGTGGAGGGAGAGCATTTCAGGAGGCCGCTGGAGGGTTCGGAGTACACAGGGCCTGCTGCAGGATCTGGCTCCTAAGTACAACTAGCTCCCCAGGTCCAGGCCAGCACCGGCTCCGAGCAGCCCCCAGGCGAGAGGCCTGAATGGAGGTAACACCCACCACGAAGGCCAAGCTGTAGTCTCCTGGGAACAGAGGACTGTGTGAGGGTCATCCCTGGGGTCCATGACTGATGTCCTCCCCTAATGTCTGTGAGGAGTGGACGGCCAAGTCGTGGGCCCACCACAGAACCACAAGAGACCAAGGAGAAGGCTGGCCTCTGGGAGGGGCTGACCGCCATGATCTCCAGGCAGCCCCAGAGCTCTCCGTGGCAAGTGACCTTCCCTCACCCCTTCCTCTTCCCTCTCACCTGGGAAGAACCAGGAGCTTCAGGGAAGGCAGGGTGTGGGCAGCGTGGGCCTTGGGTGAAAGTGGCAAAGGCTCCCAGAGGTCTGCCCACCATCCACACCTACCTCAGGAACAGAACCCACTCTCCTGCAGGACTGCAAAGAGCCCAGTTAAATGACTACAAATCCCAGCCTCCTTTGCACTAGGTGTGGGCATGTGATTTTGGGCCACCAATGAGAAGGGAGCAAAGTGTTGCATGGCACTTTCAGGAAGTCTCCCCAAGATGGGAACTCCTGATTGGGACAGAGTAGAAGGACTGGAGCCCCAGAATCCAACCTGGACCCCGAAGATGAGAGAGGGCATACTGGAACACTGGCTCTTCAGCTCCCTACAGCCAGCTGCCTCCACACTACTGTTACACAGGAAGAGCCTGGAAACCCCTCTCTTGTTCAGACACTGTTCTGCTACCTGCAGCTGAGTCTGGCTTTGGCTTGTGGACATACACAACCACCCACACACACTTCCTCCCAGCAAGGGCACCACCAGCCTGGTACCCAGGGGGCACTCAGGCCAGAGTGAGCTGCTCCCTCCTGTGCGTCAGGTGGGAAACGTGTGGCCCTTTACACCAAGCCAAGGCAATTGAGTTTGTTAAAACCCCCTCCTCACGGATCTCAGAGGCAGGTGCAGGTGGCACTTGCTGGGCTGATCTGATCAGAATCCCATGTTAGGAGTAAAGACCTAAAGCTATGATTGGACCTGGGTCTCCAAGGGGCAGGTTACTCCTCAGCCTTGCCTGGGATGAATCAGCATGGTCTTTGGAGGACCATGTGTTATGGGTTGAATTATATCCCTCAAAACTCACATTCTGAAGTCCTAGCCCCCAGTACATAGGAATGTATTGTTTGGAAGGAGTTTTTTCTGATGCAATTGCTTAAGAAGAAAGGTGGCCCTTGTCCAAAGAGACTAGTGGCCCAATAAATACAGGAATTTGGATGCAGACATACACAGGGAAGATGCCGATAAAGATTGGAGTTCCATGGCCACAAACCAAGGAGCCACCAGAAACTGGAGAGAAGCTGGAGCAGACCCTTCCCCAGCACCTTCAGAGGGAGCACAACCCCAGGAGCACCTTCATCTCAAACTTGTGGCCTCTAGAACTGTGAGACAATACAGTTCTGATATTCAAATCACTCAGTTTGTGGTATTCTGTTGCAACAACCCTAGCAAACCAATGCAGCAGGTTCACCACATCACTTCTGCCCTCCAGGAGCTCACATTCTATGCACTGCAGTCCACTGGTTGGCTGGTACGTTCTTGAGAAGAAGTGCAGATAGTCAGATGGATGGGTGGATGGATGGATGGGTGGATGGATGGATGGATGGATGGATGGATGGATGGATGGGTGGATGGGTGGATGGATGGATGGGTGGATGGATGGATGGATGGATGGATGGATGAGTGGATGGGTGGATGGGTGGATGGGTAGATGGGTGGATGGATAGATGGGTGGATGGGTGGATGGATGGATAGATGGATGGATGGATGGATGGATGGATGGATGGATGGATGGATGAATGGATGAATGGATGGGTGGGTGGGTGGATAGATGAATGGATGGGTGGGTAGATGGATGGTTAGATGGATGAACAGGCAGACAGATTGATGGATGGGTAAAAGGATGGATGACTGGGTTGTGAGTAGGTAGACGAACAGATGAATGAATGATTGAACACACAGGAGAGCATCCAGATGCTGCAGGGATTTTTCAAACTGTATCACATGCCCATGCATCAGCCCAGCAGTACACCTGGAGAAACAGACCCACCACACTCCATGAAATCACAGAAATCAATGAAAGTCAGCACCAGCAGAAAACAGGTCATCATTCTCTATGAAACTGCCACGAACTGCCCTGATCAATGACTACATCCATCTGTTTTACTTTTCACACTGTCTATTTTTAATCCTAGTGAATAACAAAGGGGTGTCGAAGGAGGAAGCCAGAAGTGACAGTCTGTTGCCGTGGGGCCTTGGCACACACCTCCCAGGGAGATGACAGGCAGGTCCTTCCATGAAGTATGACCTCCCAAGGAATTCCTTTGCCAACTGGGCCAAACGAGGAAGAGCCAGTAGCCACAGGTGATAGCTGCCCCCAGGCATGCCTTTCTCTGTGGGAGGCTCCCCATCTCCACGGCAGGTGCTGGTCTTCCGTGGAGAGGTGAACAGGTAACTAGGACTAGATGGATCTGCACCTGACAGGGTGAACACTCAGCAAAGACTCAGCTCAGAAGCTCCCTTACCACAGGCCTTGAGTTGGGGAGGGTGGTTGCTCAGTGACTCGGAAGAAGACGCATGCAGAGAAAGGCCCAGGAGGAAACACGAGGAGTCAGCCCAGCCTGGAGACCACGCGGCTCCCAGGTCAGAACCATCCCCTGGGCTCATCGGCACTCCTGAGCCCTGGGCACAGCCTGGCCGAGCTCGGAGGCCACTGATGAAATCGATCAACATGGTCACTGTCAGGCTGCCTCCAGCTCCAAACACTTAATGGTTCTGGTCCCCAGTGTAGAGCCCCCTGGGGCTTCTCCAAAACAGTGACTCTTGAAGAGGACCCCACGGGCAAGGAGAAACCCCAGAAGCGACTGCCAGACACCCTGAGTCAACCTACTGCTTTCTGAGGCTCCACACTCATTTGGCCGGCTTCTGGGGCATTCATTGCCAGCGCTGCCCCGGCTAATAAGTAATTAGAAGATAATTAACATTTGTAACATACAATGGAAACATCTGGACCTACTGACTTATTAAAACCTAAAAATTTGATTAATCAACTGTGGAGTGAGAAGGGAAACAGGCTCCAGTTAGAGGATAAGCTTCCTCAGGCTCAGACCTCCCACCCCAGCCCTGGTCTCCAAGGCCACCCACGCTCACACCCAAGGGCAGCTCCACCCACCTCCCCCCCACCCATCTCCAAGCATTGGAGGGAAGCAAAGACACCCAGCCCTCTTGCACAACCAACCGGGGCTCTCCCGGAAAAACCAAGAACACAGTGTGGCTCGGAGTCCCCACCTTTGCCCTTCACTTCCTGTCTCCATCCTTCCCAGACAGTGGCCCTGGTGCTCAGGGAGAGAAGGCATCTTGATGTGCACCTCCCCCGTGAGGCATCAGGGCTCCACCTGGGAAGGGCCCGTGACTCCCACCCACTCACACAGGGGGAGAAATGCTCACACAGCCAAGCACCCCTTCCCAGCTCTGAGGACGGGAGGGTGCCCTGCACGCCAGCTGGTCCCAGCCTGCAGTCCCAGCTCTGGAGTGCCGCCCTCCAATTTCTCCCCTTCATCTTCCGAGCAGCAGGGCAGAGCGAGGCGCGTGGGAGCAGGCGCTGATGAGGCCGCACGCTCTCCCAGGCGCCTTGGTCTCCAGCCAAAGCATTAGGATGTTGCTCTACCAACTAATCATCCTCCCTCAGACAGGAGGGAGCGAAAATGAAATCCTGGTGTTTCTGTGAATGTGGGAAAGCCAATTAGGGCTGCAGGGATCCTCTCCAGCCAAGCAGAGGAGAGTGCAATCCTGAGGCGGCTCCTTCAATGTCACAGGACGCCCTTTCCTGGGTACTGCCTTTGGAAAATCCAGGACAGAGTGGCCTCCATTTCCTCTCTTCAGAGAGAAGCCTGCAGAGACGTGCTGGGGAGAAGCAGCAGAGAGCACGCCCTCTGCTCCTCTCCCCTACCACCCTGTGGCCTGGCCACATGTGATTCTGGAGGCAGCCATCAGCCATGGAATTTGAACCCTCAGGCCACACTGATTGGTTCAAGGGGTGGGCAAATGGTGTGAATAGAGCCAATGAGAGGCCTGCCCTGGGATTTTACTCCCTGGGGATGAGGAAAGAGGCCCCTCCCTCTCTGGCAGAGAGAGAGGAAACAGCAAGGCCCAGAGCCAATCATACCATGTGTTCCTGAGCAGCATGCCTAAGGGACAAAGCCAGGTCACAGTGAGGCAGAGGAGTGACCTGAGGGTAGCCACAGGAGCAGGTTGGCAGCCCTCAGCCCTGGTCCCTGGCCTGCACTCCATGGACACCCTCACCCTGGCCTCAAGGGACTCCTTATTTCTGCTGAAGACCATGTGGGTTCGTCTGCTCTTTCCAACCACAGCCCTGGCTGAGGCGAACACCCCTCTTTCCCAGCAGGGCCGTCTCCCAGCAAAGAGGTGCAAGTGCAAAATAAACAGCAACTAAGTCAACGCAGATCCGGGAATGGCTGCGAGTGATTTTCAGCACGTTAAAATGCTGGACAAATTACGGGGCCTACTTAGAGACCGACAAAGAAGTTTAATCTACTTAAAGAAGCAAACCGTTGGAATACTCTATAAACACCGGTGGCCGCCCGTCCTCTGAGCACAGCCCTGGGTGTTCTAGGCAGAACTCCTCCTCCTTGGCCACCTGCGACTCCAGGTCCCACGTCACTCCTGCACAGGGGATTTCCACCTGGCTTGCCAGTGGATACGGCAGATGAACTCAGGGCCGCTCTGGAGGAGACCAGAGGTGCTCCACCAGAACTTCCAACAGCTGGCCAGCCCAGGACTCAGGGGCCTCCTGGGGGACCCTCATCCCTGGTCTAGAATCCTGAGCTGGGGACCAGTGAGCTGAGAGTAAACCTGGGCAAAACAGGCCACCGAGGCAAGGGGCCAGCAGAGCCCGCTAGACCTGCCCTTTGCCCCAGCCCAGGTGGGGACTGCTGCCTGTTCCGGGGGTGAGTTGACCAGGATCCAAACAGAAGCCTTCCAGGCTCTCAGGCCTGGGCTTCTGCTCTGGGTCTTCCCTGCGTTGCAGCCCAGCCCTGATCCCGCGCATAGGTCAGGGTCCCGCCCCTCATTTTAAATCAGTCCACAGCTGTGAGTCACTCCCCAAGGCCCACTCACCATGGCAGTGGGGCAAATTGGCCAAGAGAGAAAACTCAGTCACTTAGGGCCACGAACCTACTAGGCAACCAATTTGCGGAGGACTTGTCCTTAACTTGTGCCACCGGCAAGGTCTGCGCAGGCAATTTGGGTCTATCAGCCTTTAAATTATAGACGGCGGCGTCATTCCGTCAGACCAGCTGCAGAGGCGAGATGGAGCGGCTCCGGGGTGAGTGACAGTTCCAATAACTGCATTCCCGCCAGGAAAATAGCATTGCCACGTGGAGGTGCTTTCGAGAGTATTGAACCTCAGGAAGAAATAAAATAAAAGCAAAATGGCCCTGGCACTCCTGGGTGCTCCGTCAACATTGCCAGACACAGTGGGGAGGAAAGGAACCCATCATCAGATAAATACCTCGCTGTCCTCGGCCAGGAAAGGCACTGTGTCGCGTCACCAGCAGCCAGCCGGAAAGTGGGCGTCTGACGCAAACAGGGCTCTTGGGCCAGCAAGGAGAGCCCTGGGGGTCATCAAGGGCAGCCTCCTGAGAGACAGGGAAACTGAGGTCAATGTCATGCAGTACGTCAGGTTCAAATAGGCAAAGGTGACATGGCCCAGGCAGGAAGGTGCACTCTGACATGGGAACCCTTGGGGTAAGGGGTCCACACAGCTGCCATGTGGCCTGCGAAGGACCCTGATAAAGGGCAGGTTCAAACCAGAGCAGCCCCCAATGCCCCCAGCCTGCTGCCTCCTGTTGCTGATGTTTGGATCCAGGGACAGGCTGAGTTCCGATCCAGGAGTGCAGCGGTCTCTAATTCTGATCTTCCTGCTTCCTCCCCTACGTCCCACGCTGGCTGTCAAGGGCCACATCCTGCTCCTTGTCTCTAAACCAGGCAGCTGGGAGCCCGGGGAGGGCAGGGCTTGGTCCTGCTGATGGTTGCACCCCAGCCCCAGACCAGCACCTGCTGCAGATCAGCTGCTCAATGACCTTGGTAAGGAAGCAGACGCGGTCAAGGGTCCAGAACAGACAGTCTTACACTCAAGCAAGAGGCTGCTTCCCGAATCCCTACCTGGGTGCCACCCTCGCCTTCCCCGGGCGACACCTTCATTGCCCTCTGCACGGAAGGCGTGTGCTCAGGCCACTGCACTCCAGAATCAATCGCCCAATCCTGGGTCTGCCCACAGAGGGTCAGCACTGGGTTCTGGTTCCATCTGAGCCTCTATCTCCTCCACATCTGGCTCCCCATCCTACCTGCCGACCAGAGGAGGTGGGGCTACCTGGGTCCCTGTCCATATTTGTGCATCTTACTCTTCAAAAATCTGAATGGAGTCAAAGAGGGGTGAGGAGGGGAGGAAGGCTCAGAGGGCTGGAGGGGATCCAAGTGTGTCCTTGTGGGCTCTGCATGAGTCTCTGGTCCTCCTGTCCCAGCTTCTCCAACCGTGCAGAGAGGCGATGGCCTGGTCTTAGAGGAGCCGAGGGGGGAAGAAAGAAAGGAAAGTGCATCTCCAGGCACTTGGACCCCTGGGCTTCTGCTCTGCCCAGGGTGTTTGTGACCCCCCCGACGCTGCTGCACCCCGTCCGCCTTCAAGGGCGTGCGGAGCTCCCACTAGCCGCAGCTCTGGTGGAGGCTGCGATCTCTGGGAATGCACTTCCTGCAATGCCCCTGGCAACGCTCCTCCCTGGATCCCCCTGGGCTTGCCTGGCCTGGCCTGGCCGTGGTCACTGATGTTTTACGGTTGCCTTTTAAACAACTGGAAATGATGCCAAGGTCTCGGGAGTGTGGTCCCAGCTCCATGCCACCAAGACTTTCTAAAGTGAACCACAGCATTCTTTGGAGGGGGCCTCTTGCAAGAGCATCTTTAACTCACTGCTCTGCCCCTGGGTTGGCCGCCAGCCACACCAATCCTGCCAACAGCAGGAAAATCATGGCCCAACAATGCTGGAAGGCCACAGTACCTGGAGGGACAGACTTTCATCTGTCTCGGATGAGAAGGCAGCTGGCCAGCAAGAAGGGGTCGTAAGATGGGAGGGGTGAGCAGAAGGTGCTTGTTTCCAAATGGCGATCATCTCGGACTGAACAAACCAAGCCACAATGCCACCGCTGCCGACAGAAGGCTGGTCCCCCCTCAGTCACATGCAGGACAAGCACCTAGAGTTAGCCACTGGTCTGAGGCTGCCTTGGGTCCTGGACACCGTGGAACCTGGACTTGCAGACTGACTCCACCCTGCCAGGCCACCCTGGAAACTCATCCCTGGCCTTGGAATCCTCGTCTGTCCCACGGGGAGCATGAGCGGGAGCGAGTCCTCCGTCCTCCCTCCAACAAGCACGCATCGAACAGTGGCACAGGTCTCCCTCCATGCTGACCCGGGTCCTGAGCAGGAACGACGAGGCTCTGGATTCGATCTCAGCGTAGACAATAATGAAGCCGATGCTGAGCATTCTAAACGAGGCGCCCGTGAGCTCTCAACGTGCCAGGGAGAGCATAGCAAGGCACCCACATCCCTACTGCAAAGGGGACGCTGAGGCCTGGAGCAGTCAGGTAACATGGCCAAGGTCACTCAAACCAGGACCCTCCCCAACGCTGCCAGTCCCCAGAAGCTCACACTCAGCACCTCTGGTCAGAACAGCAGACCTGGCCTGGGACAGTGTCCCGTGGCTGTGTAACCCTCCTCTTGGGCTTCCAGAGGGTGGAAGTCTACGTGGGTTCTTGGAGCCACAGCCTGGTGGGCAGGGCGGGCTCTTCCCGGGGTTCCAGGCAGGGGCTGCGTGCAGCTCTTGAGCTGCCTGTCCGCCTGGCCTGTGGGTACCCCCTCTCTACCTCTAATGTCACCGTGGGTGCTACTCTCCTTTGACCCTCTTGTGAGGATCTTTGTGACAGCATTGGTCCCATCGAACCAGTCAGCATAATCTCATCCCAAGATCACATCTGCAAATTCCCTGTTGCCAGATGATAGAAACTTCCGAGGCTCTGGGACTGGGATTTGAACGGCTTTGGGGTTCACAGTTTTATAGCTCGTAGCAGTGTGTCTTACGCATCTGTGGGCGACTTGGTGGATCTGCTGGCCCAAGGCCACCCAGCTGCCAAGTGGCAGGGTCAGGACTAGAGCCCAGGTCCGTCCCTTGCTCACGTGCCCCCACCCGTCTCCCAGAAGCTCTTGGCTCTGCCCTCCCCCACCCCAGGAAGCCCTGCTGCCCAGAACTGGTTCATCCTCAGGAGCCCCCTTGGGCTGAGCAGAACTGGTGGCAATGGTGGGCAGGGGATCTGCAGAAGGTCGAGACCTCTCTGGCAAGGACAATGTCAGTCACAGCAACAGTCCCTCAAAAAGCAAGGCAGGGACGTGTGCATGGCCATAGGGCAGCACCAGTGCAGGACACCTGGTTTCCACAGGGAGGAATGGGTATGGCGGTACGAGAGGCCGAGGGTGGGCTCCTGTGACTACCTTTGTAGGCTCTGGGGCAGAGCGGCCTCCCTAGCTGACTGGCACCTGGCTCTGGAGTGACCAGGACTGGACCCCTAACCCCAAGATCCTAATGAGGGAGGTGCTTGCTGGGGGTCTGGGTGGGCCAGTGTGCATTTAAATCAGTCTGGGAGGTGCTTGGCCACTGCTGACCTCCACAGAGCCTTGGTGCGGAAGAGGGACTCTTCCCCAAGGCCAACCAGGGATGCCAGGCACAGGCTGGGGAGCGGCTCAGGTGGGGTTCAGCACTGTTCCCCAGCTAGGCCAGGTGCCCGAGAGGAGTGCGCAACCAGCACAACCACACGGAGACCTGGGAGGCATCCAACCATGTCCCTTGGGCCAAGTGGCTTCTGCACTCTGAGGACACCCCCAGGGTCAGAGCACCCAGCTGGTGCGAGTCCTGTTGGCTCATGCTCTGGACACAACTCTAACCTGCGGGGAGGCAAAGCTGCTGCTCAGAACCCGCAGGGCAGCCGCCCTGCCCACAAGACACGGGAGGGGGTGACAGTCACCAGAGGAGGAACCACCCTCCTGAGGGCTGCTCTCCAGGTCTGCCCAGAGCCCCCTCACAGGCCCCAGCCGGGCCGCTGTCCTGAGCCTCCTTCCCCGACAGGAGGAGGCCACCCAGGGAAGTGGCCGTCCTCACCCCTCCCGACCTGGAGACCAGGTCTGCTTTTCCCCTGGAGGCCAGAGTGCCTCCCTGGGAGAGCAGGGCCGGAGGGCTATGGGCTCTGCTGTTGGGGAGCCAGCCTTGTTTGGGTTTTTCCTCTGGCAGGAGAATGAAGTCATGTCCTGACCTCAGGTGGCGATTTCACAGGGCAAGGTCAGAGTAGAGAGAGCGCAGCCGCTGAGCCCAGATCCTGCAGGACAGCAGCACCAGGGGCAGCAGCGCACGGTCAGCATCCCAGTGAGGCCACAGCGGTGTCCTGACTCTAGGGCAGGTAGCAGGGCCTCGGATTCATGTCCTCCCTGGTTCTGACACGTTGCTGAGAGTCATATTTGGCTGTGGCCACCCTCAAACGGTCAGGTCCCCAGAGCCTGTTCCTGCCTGGCCTGGGGAGGAGCCTGACCCCCCAGCCCTCTCGGGGTGCCCCTTGCCTCCTGCAGCGACCATGATCCCCAGGAACCACTTCCTCTTTTTATGCTAGAGATTCCTCAGGCCTCCCCCGGGGACGCCCGCCCCCAGGCTAGATCGTCCTTGGGTGGATTCAGGGTGGGCTCACGCAAGTCCACAGTCCCTGCAATAGGACGTGTTTTCAAAGACACATTTAACAGGCCTCAGAGGTGGGTAGAGTCCAGGCACTCAGAAGGGAGCAGACCCGAGACATCCCCTCACCCTAGGCCTGTCTGAGATGCGAGGCCCTGACAGGAGGTCCCGTCTCTCCACAGTTGCCATGGCAGCAAGAGATGCAGGCCGGGACCGTGTCCTGTGCCCTCATCCCAGCACAGGGCTCCCAGGAGGACCCTCCATCACCATGTGGACCCGCGTCTGTCTCCTAAACCGCCCTGGCTCCCAGCGGGGTCTGAACTGCCAGCCTTTGAAACCTGTGTTTTAAATGACCCAATTAAGCATCCAGAACGGCCCTGGCGGCACACTCTGTCCCGAGCCTCCTCGGCCAAGAAATAATTTTGCGATAGTTAATACGGACTGTGCATCTGCTCCCTGCTCCGCCAGGACACTGACCAATTGCTCCCTGGAGCCCGCCGAGGCTCGAGTGGAAGGCAAGTTACAGACGGAATCCAAGAAGGTGATTTGGCGGCGGCGGGGCCCTGAGAAGCCCTGTGCTGGTGGGGGTCAGGTGTGCAGAGCAGACAGACCCCGGGAAGACAAAGGCCCTGTCCCCGCAGCTGCCACCCCCCCATTGCCCCGCCCCGAGGACTCCCTCTGGTGCTGCCACGGCTCTCTGACTCGGCGGCTGCCACCAGCAGGACACAGAACAGCCCAGGCTCAGCATCAGCGGGAGCCCGTCAGCAGAGGCCCAGCTCCAGGGAAGACGGGCACGGCCGCACAGCCTGTGGCCCCACACCCGCCCTAAGAGGAGCACAGGACGGTCACTGGCCAGCCTGCACCAGTCACTGAGCAGAAGTGCTCCCATCCTTGGAACTGAAGAAGGGACAGAATCAGGGCCCAAAGACAGCAGCACGTCTCCAGGGAATCCCTGAGTGCAGAGAAGCAGCAACACGCCTGGGAACATGGCTCTTCTGCTCAGGGCTTAGACCCGCCCACCTGGGGGGTGGGAGGACGGTCCCCTCGCTGGAGGGCCCTGGAGACTGAGGGCATGGGGCAGCCTCTCAGAAGCTGGGGGCAGTGTCCACTGAAGGTGGGGTCCGAGGGAGCATCAGTTCTGGGCATCTCAAAAGGACTCTGAGGAGTAGGTGCTGCCTCCCCGCCTCCCGGACAGAGAGCAAACGGCGGAGAAAGGGTAAGGAATGTGCGGGATGGCCAGTCACAGCCAGGGTCTGTCCCCTTCAGCACCACAGAAAGAAGCAACAGCACTGTCACCCCAGCAATGGCCACAGGTGGCCTCAAGCATCACTGGCTGGCCTGGGGTCAGAGGCCGGGGGAGGCAGGGCCCCAGGAGGCCAGCCCAGCCCCTGGAGATGTATCCACAGAGCCCACGAGCCCGTCCTCTCTCTGGGTCAGACAGCCCTGCCCCGAAGCCCCAGGGATGCGGCTCCCACACCTCTAGGTGCACGAGCCACCCCTGCTCCAGGGTCACAGTGCAGGTAAGTAGGAACCAGCCATCGAAGGCTGCTCCCGGTGACAGAGCACTGCCACGGACAGGTCACTGAGCCCTGACGGTCTCATACAATCCAAGCTCAAGAAGGCTCAGTCTGGGACCTGGCGTGCCATGGCCACTGTCCCCTGTGAGCACAGGGTGGAGGCAGCTTCTCATGACGGGCGGGCCTCCGTCGGCCCCTCCCCAGGAAGCCTTCTGACTCCAGGGCTCTGGGAGCACCTGGGCACGCCCTCCCCGAGCCCCTCGCGGAAGCAAGGCCCCTGCCCCGTGGGCAGCACGACGCCCACAGACGCTGGCGCTGCGCGAGCCAGAGCTGCCTCCTCACTGGTCTCCACGGCAGGGCCCGCGCTGCCTTCGCGCCCGCAGAACTTGGCCAGGCGCCCGCCCATCGTTAGGACTGAAATAACGAATGTCGCAGATCTAATAACAACAATATAATAGCCAACAGGGCTGCGGGCGCAGGGCCAGCGCTGCACAGAACCTCGCCCGCCTGAGCCACATGAGCCTCCCAAGAGCCCTGCGGGCAGTAGCTCACCCCTCACCGGGTGTGACGCTCTGTTCAGAGGGGCTGAATCCTCACCCCATGTCACCGGCTCCTCAGAGACAGTCTCCTGGGTCCCGATGCCCATGTCACAACACGTGTGGCAACACCACCCAGGGCGGGAGGCGGGGCTTTCTGTCCGTACAACACTGATGGTGCCGGAGTCCGGAGACTGAAGCCCAGCTGGCAGGGCCAGGGCGGTCACCCTCGCCCCCCAGCCTCCAAGCTTGCCATCCACAAAGGCCATACAGGAGTGGACGTGAGGAGGACCATCTCCCGGGAGCCCTGGGAGCCCTCTGCCTCTGGGGCTGGAGGAGGCAGGGTCAGGGACCCAGAGGTCAAGGGCGCAACGAAAATGTGGAAAGGGTCCTCTGGAACCTGGGGCTCCACAGACAGGTAGAGGAGGGGTCGGGAAGTCACCCCAGAGGGGTTCAGGAGGGAAGAACAAGCCCAGGAGCCCCCCAAACCAGTCCCCCATCTCCGTCTGCTGCACATTTGCAGTTGCCGAGAATTCCTGGGGGACAGGGGCCAGGGGCTAATTGTTCCCTGCCTGTGTTTTGTTTTGATGGACTGATTAGTTTCATTAAGTGTCTTTAAACAATTAATACCTGCACGACCAATGGAAATCATGGCAATTAAGTCTAAATTAAATGCCACTTTGAAATTTCACTTTGAGATCTAAATTAGCTCTGGTCAATTCTATCTGATTGGACGGAACTGGTGTTTAAATTTTAATTGTAACCAGGGATCAGCTGGGAAGATTGGGTGGGAGGGGTTGGACAGTGACTGACCCCAGTTTAGAAGCAGAGAAGGTTCCCAGCAGGAGACCAGCGGCTTGGCTTTCGGCTTTCCTGGACATTCACTGCCATATTCCCTGAAGAAGAGGGGGACAGCAAAACAGTGTCCCTGAGTGTTCCTTGCTGCTCCCCAAACCCCAGCCAAGTTAAGGGAACAGTGAAGCAGGGGCCGAGTTGTCCCTGTGGCTCTGGGGGTGGAACCTGGTGCCCAGCCTCGGCCAGCACTCCGCCCCAGACGCACCCCAGCCCAGACACGTATGGTCTGGAAGGACACAGCTCTCTCTCTCAGGCACACTGGGGACCAGGGGGAGTCACCGCTGTCTGTAGGAAGCTACTTTTTGCATGCACACCTGGACAGTTGCTGCTTGGGGAGCTGGTGGGACAAGCTAACCACACTAATGCTGATGACGTCACTGTTTCTGCCGTGGACACATAAAACCCCTGAGTGGGGACAGGCACAGAACTGAGGGCACCATGCGGCGGGTACAGGCTGCTTGTCCAGCAGCCACCACTGGACAGAACACCATGAGGGACAGGAGGCGCTGCTTCCAAAAGCCCCTGAGGGACACAGCGCCATCTGCCAGCCTGTTGCCACCGAGCTCCTCTGGAGCAGTCTGACCTCCTGTAAGCGTCCCAGTAAACCCCGTGTCTCCTGCACCATCTCCAGCACTTTTTTTGGATTTCCAGCAAACTAGGGACCACGCTGCCCTGATGAAAGCAAGCTGTGGATGTGACACCCCCAGTCCCTTCTGATAATGGTTTTCAGTTTCTCCCAGCAACTGTCCTTCCCACCACTCACCTTGGGGAGTATTCACCCCATCCTGGTTCCACAAGAGGATGGGTAGCTCAGGCCTGACCAATCAGAACTCTGCATTTCTCTGGCCACAGAGTTTAGCTCAGGATTGGGCCTGTGATCCAAGCTGTGCCCATAGATGCCATGGGACTTTCACAGGGTCTGCTAAGAGGGAGACCTAAAGGAAGGGCGGCTGGAGCAGCAGCAACCATCTTGCCACCACAAGAGCATGGCCCACAGAAAGGAGCTGAGGTGGGAAAGGGAGGACGTGGTCCTGGGGACAGTGTCTGAGCCCTTGGATGCAGGAACTAGTAATAAAAATGTGTCTTGTGTGTTTTTATAGATGCCCGGCGGAAATTTGCATTGAGATTTATTTCCACAGATTGAACTGCCTTCCTGAGACCTACACACTCTGGACCGTGACTAAACCCTGGGCCACGTGGTGCTGTGATGAAGGAGTGGGAAGTGTGCGCTGGCTGGGTGGCTACCTTGGCTTGCTCTGCCCAGCTGGGCCTAGGGAGCTGGACACCCTCCAGGCCTCGCTTACTTCTCTAGCCCACCGCCGTGGACCCCCCTGCCAGTCCCGAGGACAGCAAGCCAGAGCTCGCCCTGGGAACCACCCTCCTGAGCTGGTTTCTTCTTATTGTTGTTATTGCTATTTTGACCCCAAAATGTGCATATGCATTGTGTGCACATTGTTTTAAAATATGGGTTTGGTTAGCTTTTCATCACTGTGACCCAAATACCTGGCAAGAACAATTAGAGGAGAAAAACCCTTTCCAGCTCAGTTTCGGAGGTTCAGTCCACAGACGGCCAACTCCATTGCTCTGGGCCCAGGTGAGGCAGAACATCGTGGCAGAAGGGCCTGGCGGAGGACAGCAGCTCAGGACGTGGCAACTGGAAGGTAGAGAGAGGTCAGGGACAACGAGGCACCACCGCCTGCAGCCACACCCAGCTGCCCAGTTACCACCATTAACCCACTTGAGAGGGTTAATGTGCTGATCCGGTTGAGGCTCTCGTGACCCAGCCAGCCTGAACATCCCTGCATGTCTCACACGTGAGCTCCTGGGGGACACCTCACATCGAAACCCTAACAAATAAGTAGACACTGCAGAATGGCCAAATTGAGCTAATTAACACGAGCATTATCTCACATAGTTGTCATTTTGTGGTGAAAACACTTAAAATCTACTCTCTCAGCCTCGCTCTGAGGAGATAAAGCACGGCTATTCAATGCTGTCACCCCGCTGCACAACAGTCCTCTCCAGCGCCTCTCCCCGTCCAGCTGAACCGCAGGTCCTTTGATCCTGCGGGCAGCCGTCCGCTCTCTGCTCCTCTGAGATCAGGGTTTTCAGACCCCAACAGGGGTGATCCCGCAGCATTTGCCTCCCTGTGCCTGGCTTATTCCCCCAGGTGACCCTGTCCAACCCGGATCTCGCAGCAGTCCCCCTGCCCCTGGACGGTGGCTGGGCCACACTCAGCTCCACACCCAGCTCAGCTCTCGGCCCCAGTGTGCCAGCCCTGCAGGGCGGCCCGCGTGGATCCCAGCAGCGTCTCCTGGGTCAGCAGAGGCCCCTGAGCCAAGGAATGTGAGCTGCGGTCAGAGCCTGAGGGCCACAGGCAGGGGCAGTGCTGAACCCCAGCTGGCAAGGGAGGAACCCCCATGGAGGGACCCTCCCTCTGCTGCCGCTGGCTTCCCAAGGGTGGAGGAGGGAGAACAGGGCTTTGGAGAAATCCAAACGTGTTCCTGGGCCTCCCGCGGCCTTGCCTCCTCGTCATGGGAAGATCCCTGATTCCGTCCACACCTATGTCACCTGCAGGCGTCCTGGGGAGGTGCTGCTTCCAGCCGCCTGGTCAGCAGTGACCTCTCCCCTCTCTGCAACATCGGGATGAGGCTGCAGGTGAAGAGAAGGCTGAGAGCTGGCAGGTGGCCAGCCCGCCCCTGCACGCTGCTGTGGTGGGCAGACCCCTCCACCTGGACACGGTCACATCGGGGTGGCTCAGCCTGTGTTGCAGGGGAATGGAGGGCAGAGGAGCAGCCCTCGCCTCACCTCACCCCTGCTCCCCAGAGAGACAACCAGTACGTCCCCAGATGCTGCTAAATGTCACGAGAGGGGTGGGAGAGTCCCCAGCCGGGACATACAGGGCTGGCCAGAGGAAGAGTCAACACTTCCTTTCAGCAGAGAGTCAACGCCCCCGACAGGTTACTCCATGCCCAGTGTGGCCACGGGGCTCACTGGCGGGGGGACACCCACACGGGCCAGGTCGGCTCCTGCCCACCTGTCACAGATCTGCTGTCCTCCTCTTTAACAGGAAATGTGGCCCTCGGGAGCCAGCCTGCTGTCCCCCCTGCATCTTCCTCAGGCCCAGGTCGTGCACTCTCTCTCTGTGTCCCCAGCTGCTGCAAGGACAGCACATTCCCTAGGATCCCGAGGCATTGTCCTACAGGACACACCCAGGCTGCCCCTGAGGGGTCTGCACACCCACCTAGAAACCGCCTCCTGCTTCACCTGCTGGCCTGGCTGGGTCTCACACACCCCATGGCATTGCATGGAAATGTCACGTAAGAGCCCAACAGCAGGTGCTCAGGGCTATGAGGGGGGAAGAAAGAACTATTCATTTATTTCATAGCCCTGACCTTGGCCTCCACTGTCCTGTAGAGAGGCATGGCCGCCCACCGAGAGGCATCGAAGAGGAGGTCCTTGAGCCCGTGCAGCCCAGGGACAGCTGCAGTCAGGCGTAAAGAGTGGTGTCCAGCACTCCCTTTATTTCACTGGTTTGGACGCAAGAACCTAGGCCCACCCCAACTTGCCATGGGCCTGTCATGGTTTATCTCCGTTTCACACACTCTGCGGGGTGACCGGCACAACACAGGTGCCCTGCAAAGGTTGGAGGAGCCGAGAGCAGCCAAAGGTGACGCCGTGGCCTTGCTACTCCCATGGAGCATTAGGGTTTCGGAGAGAAAGCACGTGCCCTGCCGTCTGTGATGGAAGCTCCAGGCCCAGAGGAAACCGCTGCTCACGCT
>JAJEJO010000550.1:0-23975 GCA_020662805.1 Glaucomys volans
CCCAACAGCCACCTCCTCCCCCCTGGTGGTGAGGATCCCTTGTCTTCACCTGCACACCAGCCATCTGGTCTTCACCCCCCATTCATTCCCATCCCACTTGTCCTGCCATCTTGGTTTTGACCTACTTGTCCCTGGTAAGCTGTCTCTGCAAAAAGTTGTCCCATTGCCACTGACCTTGGACCCCAAGGGAGCCGGCAGCCTCTCAACCCTCCCTGTCTTCCCATAGCACTTCCCTGTGTCCTGGGGACTGCTCACTATAGAGCCTTCCCTTCTGGAAGAACAGCTTTTGCTAAAGTGTGGAGGCCGTCCTGGGGGAGGTGAGTCATTGTGTGGTTAATTTGGTCTGGATTGAAATGGAGCTTTGAGGTGCTCCAGACCCCAGCAAGTCTGCCATTTCTGTATCCATTGAGATCAGTGGGACTAGAACGAGGCCTCACCTGGCTGGTGCCTGCTGGACTGGGCCACGGCTCCTGCAGGACTCTCTGTCCTTGGTGCGAGGTGCTGAGATGCTGCACTGAGCAGGACGACACATCACCTGTTCACCTCACCCACCGTGTAGTCACCTAGGGGTGCTGGTTCCCTGGGGATGGAGAGTGGGACCAGAAACAGGATGGGGAAAAGGTATTCTGTTTCCTGGTCTGGAGCAGAATGCCCCACCCCGGAAGTGCCAATGAACCAGGCCTCTGCGACTGGCTCCTGTGCTTGATGTCAGCTCATGGAGAGACGGTGCACAGGCACAGCCAGCAGTCAAGGCATGAAGACCCAGCACTGCCTTCCTATTCGTGGAGACCATGCTGGGGCTCTTTCCCCTCTGGGCCCTCAAGCTCACAGCCCAGGGAAGAGCCGAGGGGTTCAGCAAGAGCAAGTCACAGAAAGGACAGAGGGTGGAAGGTCAATCCCTGCAAAGTGCTGCCCCTGCTGCCTGTTAGGGAAGCAGTGTTTGTAATGAGCTCGGGCTGACCATACAGAGGCGCCAGGCCTCCCCACACGGCCTCGCTGGGCCAGCGTGGGACACACAAGTCCTCCTTTGAGACGGTTCTCCTCACTCTGGCTGCAGACCACAGTCCTCCAACCACACACTCAGCTAAGGGGAAGGTGAGTGGCCCACAGGCTGGGGACTCACAGCAGCTCTTTGAAACTGGCGCTGGCCACACCAACCCACAGCCCTTGGTTCTGGACTTCCCCCCAAAGCACCCATTCTCCCAGGAAAACCACGCACACTCCCAAGCACACAGTGGCCCGCTAGGCTAGCAGTTCACACCAAAGAGACAAGGAAATCATCACTTGTAGTTAATTCTCAACTACGTAGACAAACCGCTATAAATATTTATGATGGGAAATTTCATTATTTAAAAATTCTGCTCTAAAATTTCCAGCGAACTCCATGAAGAATGGCTGCTGACCAGGTTGCAAATTAAGAACAATTATTTTTCTCTTCTGCATTTAAATATAACTTACAGCTAAAGTCATTTAAAGGGGTTAACATCAACCTTAATTAAATATTAAAGTGTGCCTGGACCTGCCGCTATTGTTGCCCCTTCGAATAAGATATAACCTATTTTTGACAAGTTTTCATCTTTCTCTGTGGAAGACGCTACATGAAACCAAATCAGTGGCAAAGAGGAGAGTAATGAATAATCTATTTCATATTCCAACAGTACCCAGGGCTCGGAGTGGAAAAATATTCAGTCAGATGATGGCAAGAGGCTGCTGAGGTACCACATGACACAGCTAATGTTTAAATAATAATAATAAAAAAAGCGATAAACAAATCATTAGCCCTTAACAGTTGTTTAATGCAATTTGTTAATGAACGTAATGGTGGGGACTAATAATGAAAGAAAATAAAAACGTCTAAACAGGCGCCAAGTTGCTGGCGATGCGCAATTATTTCCTTGTCAAGTTTTTATGATTTAATGAGCCCCTCTGGGACTGACGGCTGTCAGTCAGTCGTGACTTTTTGACACCATTACAACTTCAAATACGGCAGCAGGCAGGCTGTTTTCCTCGGATTTGAAATACTGAAATGATCTGACAGTTTTAAAGAAAAGATGTGCAGGGGGAAAAAAAAGGAGAAAGAGAGGGAGAGAAAGACAGTGGCTTTCCTTTCTTTCTCCCCCCTCCCTTCTTCCACGGGTTGGTAATCTCTGGATGCTGTTTGGTAATGAAAACCCAATCACCGAGGTCATTATCTGATGAGGTTTTTGGAACAGGCAGGCTTTTTCCCCCTCTTTATTTCTTTACTTAATGATAACCCTCAATGGGCCTGCCCCGCATGGGACGGCCAGAGCCGCACAATTTTGTTCACCATTAATTTCAGCCTTTGAAGCTCAGGGCTCAGAAGCAGTAGCAAAGCAAACCCCCCACCAAGCTGGTTCCAAAATAAGACAATCCAGCCTGCCTGAAACAGAATAGCAAATGGCCTCCCAGCCCAGGCCCGGCCGCTGACGTAAGCCGCTGCCTTCGCAGGCATTCGCTTCAACACCGAACATTTAAAACTCTTTACAACTTGAGAGACTTTAATTAAATTGCTTTTGATTCTGGAGCAGGGCAGCATTGCTTTATTTATTCTGTCAGGGAAACTGTTTAGTCTGCATGAATTTTATATGCCCAGGGCTTCCTTCTCCTCTTCCTCCTCCACGCCTCCTCTTCATCCTCCCTCCACCCTCCCCTCAAGCAGCATTTTTAACAAAGGCTGCCAACTTTGGTAATAGTCAATAGTCACAGTTACCTAGCAGGTATCTAGAACCTTCCACAGACCCAGGACCTGCTTCAGACCTGTGGACTGTCTTCCTTCCCCAGTGCAGCGGGAAGGAGGGAGAGCACGTGGCCTCCTTTGGGGCTCTTTGAGTCTCTCTTGCATCGTCCAGGAGGGCCAGGAGCAGGTGCAAGGGACCTCACCAGTGTCCTCGCCAAGTGCTCCCTGGCCTGGTCTAGGTGGCTGCTCTCCAGGGGAGCCGATGGAGCCCATAGGTCGAGGGTTATCCGTTCACATCTTCCCACTCCCAAGGTTGACCTGGGGCAAAATCACAGGTGAGAGCCGATCAAGGCTTAGGACTTGGCAGGAAAGCCATGGAGAGGTGAGCAGTGAAGGAGCGTCTCCTTTCTCATCTGCTTCCCCAGGAACACAGGCTTTCCGTGAAATGTGTAGAGCCAGCAAGTGGAGATGATCGCTAGGTGGCCTTGGCAGAGGCAGAGGCGCAGCTAGGACAGGTTACGCCCTTCGCTGAGATCAACTGGAGTGGCCAGAGGGTCGTTGCACTTACAGGATTTCAGCTGCAGAAGGAGGAGGCGATGTTTGTTTGCAGGCTCTGAATGGTTTCTTCCGCGTGTTTGGCACATCCAGAACTGGGATGTCAGGATGAGAGGGTCTTGCTGAGATGGGTCTCTTAAGCTGACAGGAAAAGCAGCGCAGCTTCCTGCTCCTTTGCTGTCCTGCTTTGCTCGGCCAAAATCCCACCCATCCCTCTGACAAGAAGGTTGCAGTTTTATTTACACAATACTAAATTGATTCATCCAACACATGCAGGCCCTGGTCCGTTTCGATAACCACGACTCCTCTGGTGGGTTTGAAGTCTGCATTTCCTCTCCATACCGTAACAGCCCTCTTCCGAGTTGGGGAAAAAACCCAGTGCTGCCTTCGGATGATCTTGATCCATGAGCACAGGCGCTTAGCATGTTTTATGAAGAGAACAGGGTTGCTTTGCTAGAATTCAAAGCTTCCAATTATATTCAAAAGATAGTAGGGACCCCGTAAGTGCCTATGAAGTCTTAAGAAAAACATGT
Source organism: Glaucomys volans (assembly GCA_020662805.1). Lineage (NCBI taxonomy): Eukaryota > Metazoa > Chordata > Mammalia > Rodentia > Sciuridae > Glaucomys > Glaucomys volans. The sequence continues at coordinate 3,787 of JAJEJO010000550.1, forward strand.
TTTGCTTTATGACTAGGGGGAAAATGACCTCAGCTTGGGCAACTTTTAAGCCTGATCACAAATGAACTCGTTTTGAACACAATTCCCGGCTTCCTCACACAGAAAGAATAATCCCAGAGCACGTCGGAGGCTGGAATGCAGTGACTTCAGGAAAGGCTTACTGATATGTGTTGGTAAAAACCCAGTGTCCTTCTGTAACACTGCAATCCCTCATGCTTTGAAAGGAGGTTAGTGAACATTTTCCACAATGTTTATTTCTAGAGGCTCATCCTACAGGACTCCCCCAGATTCATAACCACATTGGAAATTTCACACCGACAGCCATGTTCTTGCTCTCACTGAAATATTCATGTTCTCTTTACATACCGGAATGGATGTGGAGGGAACCTTGTCAGACCTTTCGCATGTTTGAGGGCTGCTTTTGGCAGAGCAGATATTAAAACCGAAAGGATACAGGGATGCTTACACAGGTCAGGGAAGACGAGGTCACAATTAAATACTGTGCCAGGGCTCCTTTAGCCAGCAAATTCTGGGGAATGTGTGATTTGGGGAAGACAGGGAAATATTTCCTGTGGCCAATAACCAAAGTTGAGAAAAGTGGATACTGGGCAGGTTCAGCAAAAATATTCTCGGGTTAAAAAATTATGCAATAGAAAAACAGGGAAAGTGCTAAGTCAATTTCCTGTACAAGTGACATTAAATACCTTCCTTTGCAATAAAAGCATTCAGGCAGGTTGACTGTATTTATTAAGCCTAGGAAGGGACAGGGCTGGCTTGCAGGAGCCGGCACTGGCTCTGGCCCCTGGGTTTCTTTGCATTTTCATCCTTGGACATCATAGAAGGACTTTTTGGTGACAAGAGGTACGTGACAAACAGAAACTCCCATGACTGACTCATCATGCCCTCTTCCAAACCATGACCCCTGACATGTCTGCAGGGTAAGGAAGAATGTCACCAAGGCTATTTTGGACAACAGAGGACATTACCAGAAGGCAAATAAACATTCACCTTTGCCTATAAAAGCAAATCTGGGTGAAGATAAATCTAGAAAAGGAAACCAACCCACATGCAAACAGGAACAGAAAATATTTTTACACTCTTTGCACTTCAGCTGAACAGTGGTGAGGGAGAGAGAGGGTCACCCAGGCCTGTCAGCGCAAAAGAATGATTCATGTGACCATTTTATCTTAATTACTCAGAACAAGCCTCGGTTGCTGTTTATCAAGGGAGAGCAGATACATCAGTGTCTTCGGACAAAAAAAGTGATTGCCGTCAGGATGGTGATGACCACGATGATCCCCAGGATGACGAGCAGGATGCGGTTCTGGATGATTCTGGGAGAGAGAAAAGAAAAACAGCGCACACAGATAAACGGAGGGCGTTCCAACAAAGATCAGTCAAAGGCTAAGTTGGCTGATGAAACCGCTGCCTTGCAGGTGGGGGGCGTGTGTGTGTGCGTGTGTGTGCGTGTATGCGTGTATGTGTGTGTGTGTGTGTGTGTGTGTGAGAGAGAGAGAGAGAGAGATCACGCAGCTTGTGGTTCTAGGAACAGCTCCAGAATGCTTGTCACACGGCACTCTGAGAAACGCAGCAAAGCTAGTGCGAATCAAATGGCTTTCCGGGCTCCAAAAGAGCCATATAGTCTCTTTAAGTGATCAAGGGCCCCAGGTGAGCTTCTCTTTTTAATTTAAAATGTGAGACAAGCCTCATTTTTTTTTTTTTTTTTTTTTTGCTCTGTTTCCTGTGAAAGGAAGAGATTCCAAGGAAACATATGTCAGTAAGGTACTTACCTGTGCAAAAATACCCGGGGAAAAGGAAAAGAGAGACTTAGCAAGAAAGGACAGGATTAAGAAGCAAGTGTCAAACTTGCAGCTGAGGCTGTGAAGCCGTCATCTGTCACCGTGGCTCACGCTCCATCATGCCAGGAGGGAACCTGACGTTGGCTCCATGGTGAGCAGAGGCAGAAACGAGAAATAATACAAAGTCCTTGAGGTGCCTGCCGAGCATCTGTGGGTGGCCCTCACCTCCAGGGATGGCCAGCCGCCTTGGTGTGGCCCTGCTGAGCCGACCTCGGAAGGAGCAGCGAGGAGGACAGGGCTCCCGCAAGCCCGCAGAAAGCTTCCGATGAGGTGGTTTCATAATTTGTTACCTCATTCGGAGAAAAGAGGTCGCACATCAGAGTGCTTTGTTGAGACTTTCAAAGGGAACCTAGGTCAACCAGCCTCGCCCACGCTCACTCGCTCAGAGCCACACAGAAATAGAAACCCAGAGTGGCGGCGTCTCGCTGGCCACCCACCCCGCTCAAAGCCCCAGCCAACCCCACCTGGCTGTCCAGAGGGCTGTGTCTCATTCTTGATGCGGGACACTGGACAGGGGTCCTCCGCAGGAGGACTGTAGTGGGACCAGGCCAGGCCTCCAACTGAAAGGACGCTACTCCTGCTTTGTATCGTCACAAGGAAACCTTGGCAGAGCATCTGCAACCCTTTCTAGTGTTTTCTAGCATCTGGAGGTTTTTCTTGGAAGGAGGACGACCCCAGGTTGCAGTCTGGGCAGGAATCCTCCTTACCACCCCCTCCATCCCCACACCTAAACGGATGGATGGAAACTGTCACATCAGAGTGACCCGCTCCCCTGTGGCCCCTAACAGGACCAGCTCCCTCTCCTCCTGACAGGTTGCAAAATGATCACATTTGCTGACACGTCTTCCGCAAAACTGCCTTAGTACCTCTGTCCGCTTTCCTTGCAGGAGATGAATGGTCTGCTCCGTCCTCATTTATCACTTGGGGCTCGCTAAGATCTGTCTCCCTTATTTCTTCCCTTCCCCACGAGAAAGTCTGTGCCCCGACATTAATTCTTCTGTGATGACAGCTAATTCGGACTTAACAGGCCATATTTACTTGTGAGGCAGGAAGATTCTCTGTCCCCCAAATAAGTAAATAAAAACAGGGTTTCGCGACTTATTGAAGTGAGGCTAATTATGAACACTGATCGGCGCTACTTGGTGGCTCCATTTAAGTCTCAAAGTGATTTTTTCCCCTTTTTTCTGGAAGGGACAGAGGCTTCAGAACAGTCCTTCCACATCCCATTTGCCTGAGCTGCTGTCAAAATCTCTATTTACCACAGTCACCCGCATCAGACTTGCAAAGGGAATCAGCAAAATTGAAACTCAGCAGTGAAACAGATTAAAAGCATGAAAACTCTTTTTAAATTCTGCCTTAAGTAATATACAGTAGTGTCTCTTGTACAGCTTGGTTGACAGCCATTTTATTTGTGGGTTGAGGGCCCCCAGGCATCCATGATGCTAATTTATAAAGGATTAACTGGGGGTTACTTGTTCAATCTGAGGCTTGGTTAGAAACCTGGACACAAAGCAATCCCTCACTCCTCAGCTCTCCCCTGGCCATCCTGAGTGGGCTTCTCCACTGCTTGGTGTGTCCACAGAGACTGCTGGCCTCCTTGTCCTGCCTCCTGCTGCTTCTGTGGACCTACCTGCCGAGTTCACCTGGAAAGCCTCAGCACACCACACGGCGGTGATGTTCAGGGACTCCACAGAGAACTGTCCCAAGGATGCTGGTGGAAGCAAGCTGCCCCTGCTAACTGTGATCATTCATTCCAGGGCAATGGGGAGGGAGCTGGGCACGTTCGATATGCAGGAAAATGCAATGGCGTCTGCACAGAAGCAGTGAGACCAACCCCCAGATGGGTCTGTAACCATGGTGCCTTCTCAGAGCACAACTGGGTCTCCTCTCTGAGCCCAGGAGGACTGGTCCTTGAGGACCAGAGGCGTGTGCTGCTGGAGCAGGTTGCTTCCTAGGAAAAGGATGCCAGATACTGGGGACACAGGGGGACGGAGGGGCAGACAGAGCTGGGACAGAGTGGGTTAAGGAAGCATGACTGGTCCTGCCATCAACCCATCTTTGCACCTCGAAGGGGCTGGGTCTCTGGAAAGACCAGAAAAGTGAGCTGCGAGGGCACCTGAGTGAGTAGGACTGAGCCAGCTTGGAGCAGGAAGCAGAGGTTGGCAGTGGCAGGCCCCATCTGTGAAGGAGCCCAGCGTAGACCCGCCATTCACTGCCGGCCGTATTGCTCTGGGCAAAGCAGAAAGAAACACAGTTTGGACAGAATCAGAAAAATGAGCCAGGGTCAGGGGCTCCTGCTAGCTAGACAGAAGGATAACTTTGGGGGAAGCCCAGAGAAACTTGCTCCTAACTTTGGGCAAGGGGGCCTTGATCTTCAACTAGGTCTGCAGCAAGCAGTCTTAATCTCCCTTTTGAAAATGCAAAGTGTGTTTACCCAGTAAATAATTTAAGAAAGAGTATACACTTGAAAGAAGACATCCATTGAAACAGCCAGGCTAAATTGCCTCCAGGCAAAAGCTTGTGCATTTGCATGCTGCATTCTATTAAGTGAGCACACTGTGGCTTTAAAAGAATGCAGAGCCAAATTAAAAGGAATGTGGGCCCGAAACATCAAAAATTCTCCAAGTTTACATTATGAATCACAGTGCTGTTGATATAAGATGAATTAACCATTTACTTTGAGGCTGAACTCACAAAGTACTATTGAAAATACGGATCCCGTGTGGAACCCAAGGAGCAGTTAATCTTTCCATTGCCAGTCTCCTCCCCTTCTGGAAAAGGCTCCTGCGTGTGGCAGCCCCAATCAGAGTCTGCTTCAAGCACAGGAGGCTGGGATCCTTTCTATCCACTCGGTGACATTTACCACGTGAGGTTCCAGCAAGCCCAGCCAGGCATTCTGCTTCCTGTAGGTGGCTGCATTCATCTCTCCTCTTCATTCCAAACACCTGATCCCACCCCTGGCTCCTGGGCTAGAGCTGTGACCGAGGTGAAGATGGCAGTGCACTCTATGCCCCTGGCCACAGCAACTGGACCAGGAACAAGCTCGTGACCTAAGCCAGGCCAACAAGGCAAATCTTAGCAGTGAATTCCACTTGCTGGGAATGCTAGGTCATCTGGACAGTCTGGTGTGTGGATGCTAGGCCTGGATCTGCTGCAGCCACTTTGTTGCCATGAGGGAAGTCAGTCTACGAAAGAAGTTGACTCATAGAGGGCAAGAGAGACATAACCCCAGCCCTGAGGACACGGTAAACCTCAACAGTAAACCACCTTCCTTTGAACTTTGACTCATATGAGAAAATTAATTTCATTTTTCAAGATTACTTCATTTGGGTCTCCTACTATTTGTGACCAAAAACCATTTTTAGGTCCAGTCACACTAATTCCAAAATCAAGTCTTTGATCTATGGCATCTTTTTTCCACCTTTTCTAAGAACAGCCCAATCCTGACCCTCTTTCTTATATTGCATCTGTCTTAACATTGAGCTAACCACATCATGTTATGACTATCTGTTTTTGTAAAGTTTCCGGAGTAAGAAGTGGACCTTGCACAGTTTGGCACACATGTTCGAGAAAAAAAAAAAAAAAAAAGAGGCTTGTGTTGGCACGCTGTCTCATGCCAGTAGTCCCACCTGTTTGGGAGGCTGAGGCAGGAAGATTGTTTGAGGCCAGCCTGGGCAACATAGAGAGACCTGTTTAAAAAAAAGGAAGCTTGCTGAAAGCAGGAACGGGGTCTCCTCTCTCCCTGCACCCGCTCATCTGGAGGCCTAGGGGCCAGTGCTCTCAGGGTTCCTACGGGCTTCAAGCCCAGTTTCAGGATTTAGCCTCCCTCCCACTGTGCTCTGGCTCTTTCCCAAGCCCGTATCCACTCACTGGAGAGAGCATGGTGCTGGACGGTTGGTTCCTGTCCTGCAGCTGCCCTGGTCTGGCTGACCAGCCTTGAACTAAGAGGTCCCTGCTCTGGGGTCTGCTAGCACAGTATCAGCAACTGGGACAGCCAAGGATATACCCTGGGCAGAGAAGCCTACGGCCACCTCTCTCTGGTACTTCCCAAAGACAGGGAGCAGTGGAAAGTTTTCTAGATCTAACTCCACATTAGCATCCGCCAGAAAGAAACGAGAACAAGAGCAGCAGAGAACCGTTCATTGCCATGAGCCTTGAATGCCAACATCTGCTTCAGCATTATTTTCAGGCTGGGCACTGGAGTTATCAGGCCTCCTGGTAATGCCCACCAGGGTCCTCTGTGTTGGTGTCGGGGGGTATCCTGGCTTGCCCAAGAATGCAGGTGGGGCTGATTCCACTCTGGTTCCACAGGTGGATGCAGGATCCAGGCAGGCCCTGCCAATCACAAATCTCTTCTCTTGCATAACTATTTGTTCAAAAATTGGCCTGCCACCCAAGCCACAGATCCCCCTGGGGATTTTTTTCCTGGAAAATCAAGAAAAAGACACAGTACTCTCTTTACGGGTCTGACTGTAGGAGCCGTGGCAGCCTGGAGCTTCTGAGGGCCATGCTGACCCCCAGGCAAGAGGGAAGCGGCCTCCTGCCGGGGGGATGCACAGCCAGGGGTGAAGAAAAAGAGACAGAGTCCTGAAGGTGTCATTTGAACTCCTGGGTCCTGCCGTGTGCCTGACACCTGAAGAGCCACATTTGAACTTTCCAGTTACAGGAGTCAAACAATTCCCTTTTGATTAGAGCCAGTTGGGCTGGGAATCCTCTCACTTTCAACCGCACTGATTATACGGAGTTGAACAGTGTCTCTCCAAAGTCAGTCCACATGGGCCTCAGAATGTGACCGCGTTTGGAAGCGGGGTCTTTGTGATATGATTCACTGAGAATCTTGAGAAGAAATCAGCTTGAGTTTAGGCCGGCCCTAGATCCAACAACTGGTGTCCTTATAACGAGAGAGGACACAGACGCGGGCAAGAGGCTTTGTGAAGACAGACGACTGGAGCTGCACGCCACCAGCCAAGGGGTGCCTCGGGACCTGAGCACTTGAAGAGGCAAGGAAGGATGCTTCTCCTTGGAGAGACCGTGGCCCTGCCAGCTCCTTGCCGCCAGAACTTGGGGCTCCAGGACTTAAGAGAAAGAATACACTTCTGTTGTTTTAAGGCACTTAGTTTGTGGTACTTGATTACGGAGGTGCTAGGGGATGGATGCACTGAGTTCTTGGCTTCAGACTAGCACATCGGCCTGGTGATTTTGTCTGGGCTTCATGATGACTGATTTGCACATCTCTCCTTCCTTCCCCATTGCTGCATGGTACCTGTGCAGTAGATCTATCCAAAGTCCTCCAAAGGACAGGACAGTCCCCCCCAGCTCCGTGGAGGCTGTGCAGACAGCTGACAGGCTCAGTCTCCAGGAGCTGTGGGATCTTTCATCTCTAAGCAAGAATTCCCACTCACGAGCCTGGAACAAGTGGAATAGACCCACAGTACCAGCTCTTGGGAGGTTGAGGCAGGAGGATTGCAAGTTTGAGACCAGCCTGAGCAACTCAGTGAGACCCTGTCTCAAAATACAAAATAAAAAGGGCTGAGGATGTAGCTCGGTGGTCAAGTGCCCCTGGGATTAATCCCCAGTATTGGAGAGAAGAAAGAGGGGGAGAACTTCCATTCATGAGCAGAGCAGGCAGCTTCCCAAAGCCAGGAGAGAGAGAATGGAGGGGGCACAAGACTCCTTCCCTGGGATAAGCTATTAAAATAGGAAGAAAACCAACCAATGGCCCACTTTCAAAACCACCACTGGCCATTAACAGTCCACACTCGCTGACACCAATGGAGATGCAGTCAGTGATCCTGGAGCTGAGAGGAGGGACGAGTGTAGATAGGTGGTGACATGGCAAGCTCTCCATCAGGGAAAGAAAAGCCAGGGGCCTGTGCTGAGCCTTGGCCCATCTCGGTTAGGGACCAGGTGAGGACTACGGCAGCTTTACCCTGTTTCCAAATTCCTACTTGGATTAACTTTTCCAGGGACTATAGAGTAAATATATTAGTTGGATGGACTGCTGTAGACAGTTCCACAAATTGGGTGGTTTAAACAATGGAAAGGTCCTGGGCCTCAGTTCTGGAGGCCCCAGGTCTGAGATCAGGGTGATGGCGGGTCCTGCCTCCCGAGGGCTGTGAGGGGACCTGCTCTAGGTCTCTGGCTCTGCTCCTCGTGGTGTGGCAGTCACCTCCAGGGCTCCTGGGCGTGTGGGTACATCTCCCCGACCCCTGCTTTCCTCTCCACCTGGTGCTCCCTCCACGTGAGCACCATGGTCACATCTCCTTTCTACAAGGAACCAGCGATCCTGGATGAGGGCCCCCCTGTGGTAGCATGACCTGACCTTAACAAAGAGCACCAGAAAAGACCCTCTTTCCAAGTAGAGATGTGGTGACAGAAATTAGGACTTCAGCACATGAGCTGAGGGCAGTGGGGAGACTCTCCTAACAAAAATATTTAGGCTCTGGGGACCATCTGCTGCGCTGCGTGGCTTTGCCCGTGCAGTGGAAAAGCAGCCCTGACAATATGTAAGTGACAAGTATGGCCGTGTTCCAATGACACTATTTACAGACTCTGGAATTTGAATTTCATGTAATTTTCACATGTCAAAAATTTTTTCTTTTGAATTTTTTCAGGCATTTAAGAATGCACAATCAATAGCTCAAGGGCCACACAGAAACTGGCACTGGGCTAGAGGAGGCCTGCTGTCTGCCACCTGCCCACTCCTAGGCTAAGCCTCAAACTCCTGGGGACAGGCCCTCCTCAGTGGAGCATGGGGGTCCCTGGACTCCACACCAGCAGCAGGACCAGGGCAGAGGACTGGCCAAGTCCCTCAAAGAAAAAAGGAAACCCAGAGTCCCAGTCCTATGGGAGCTTATGGTGTCACAGTGAGCAATCAATGACAGCCTGGTGACAAAGGCCGTATTCAGGGTAATGCCAGGGCCAGGACAATTTGTTGTGTGCCCACAAGCCTGGTGTGCCTGGGGTGACCTGGAGCACTTAGGTCCTGTGACACTTAGGTTGCAGTTTCTTCCCAAACAATATCAGCCAACTCACCAACACCCCAGGGAGAAGAGAATTAGCTCATTAAAGATTTTAAAGCACTCTCAAAGGTGAAGCCCTTCACAGGGGTGCCATGGGTGTCATTTCAGGGGAGGTGAGAAGCACCAGCTGTCAGAAGCCAGAAAGCTGCCTGGGAAACTTCCAGGGCTGGTGGGGAAGGTGGAGGCAGGAATCCAGGAAGCTGCAGCCTTCCCCCACCGCCAGGCTTCTGGTTCCCACAGGCTGGTGTCTATCTGGGCCTTGTGTTGACAGTCTCCCCAGCAGGGCTGAGCCTTCTCTCCAAGGTGGTAGCATGAACATCAAAAGGAAAGGGAGGGCGTCCCATTGGCTGGCTCAGGGATACCTCCCCAGCCTGGGAAGGCAGCCAGCGAGTACCTGTCAGAGCCCACTGATAAGTCCGATGGGTTTTGATCAGTGATGTGTAGTTACATGGCGCTCTGCGTTGCCAAATGTGTACATCAAATTTCAGCCTGGGCACCATGGCCACTGCCATTCTTAAATATGGACTCCATGACGGCAGGGGGCCTGGAGAGCGGCTTTGCTGGCTACCGCTCTCAGATAGGATCAAGGCAGCTCGCTTCCATCAAAGGACTTGGAAAGAACTTGAAGAGAATTCAGTAGCAATGCTCTAGAAATGCAAGGTGGACTTAATCCCTCACAGGCTGGCCATTGCTGCAGCTGGAAAGGTCTTCATGCCCAAACCCACATTCTTCATGTTAGGGTTGAGGACACTGAGGCCCTGGGAGGTGAGGGGATGGGCCCCAACGCCAACTGTTGGGGGCATTGCCAGGTGTTCTGGCCCCAGGCCCACTCTGGTTTCACTGCGACACCATTCTTATCGGAATGCCTGCATCTGACGGCTATTGGAAGCCCATCAGCAGTGCCCACCTCTTACTGAGCCCAACCCAATCCCACTCCTGCATAACAGGAAGAGGGGGCACGGAATGACTGGGAACGGGATCCCCAAACTCCAGGCCAAGGCTGAAGTGGAAAAAGCAAAGGAACACAGAAAATTTTGGGGGGGGATTACTGAGTCTAAGGATGCCCCTCTTCTCTGAGATGACCTCTTTCCTCCTGTTTTAGTGCTGAAATGTCCTTTGTCTTATGGAGTGATGGTGACAGAAGATGGCAGGTTTCCTCCATATCCTCACTCGCACATAAGAGATATACTCACTCCTTGGAAATTACTCTTTCTTGGCGAAATAAAAAGAGAACAATCCGTCATCTGTCTCTTATCATTAAAAAAAAAAAAAAAAAGAGTCCCTTTGTAAGAAACCTGGAAGTCTGTGAACCCTGGAACTAGATCATTCCGCCCGGCTCCACTTTTCTGTGACCCCTTAGGCTCCTCCAGTGTGGCACCCGTGGCGATGGTGGCAGTGTCAACTACAGTGTCAGCCACAGCAGGGACAGGAGTGACACCCAGGTGGCGGCTCCTATTCCCTGGGCTTTGCTCCGAGCCAGGCTCCGCACTGGCATTTTGTGTGCTGGGCTTCACTGAACCTCACCAGGTGCTCTATGGAGAAGACAGCGGAGGCCGGGACCTCCCCCTGCAGCCTTATCACCCCCTGCCGGGTACACAGGTCAGGATTTGGGCCACTGGCCAGTCTTGTGTTTTCTGTGTTTTCTTGGCTCTTTGAAGCATGAGTCTCTGGCGCCTTCATCTTTCTATTCTTCTTCACAGACACAATAATTGGGCAGGAGGTTTGTTCCTGGTGGTGTAGGTTGAGTATCCATCCCTTCCTGAAAGGCTTGGGACCAGAAGCATTTCAGATCTCAGAATATTTGCAGGGATTTTACTGGTTGGGCATCCTGAAATCCAGAATGCTCCCAAACCTGGCATCATCCTGAGTCGGCACTCAAGTTCTGGAGAACTTTGGATTTTCCGATGAGGTTGGTTCAGCCTCTATCTAGAATGGTACCCTTATTAACCAAAGCCAACCAACTCTACTTAGCACCTCACGTAAATACAATATTAGTATGTGCTTTTTTGTCACCTTTTTCAATTATATTGGCTGTGTCCTTTCAGCCCTCTAAGACTGACCTTAATTCTAACCTTGATTGATCTCTTGCAAATGAATCATGACCACCTGAGAGTTGGGACAGATTTGCTGAAGACTTAAGGTATCTGCTGGAATAAAGGACTACACAGAAAGAGGAGCCCAGATGAGAGAAGTGGCGGGCCTGGCCTCGCTCGCTGTGTGCTCTTAGGAAAAGACTAGGTCTCTGTTCTCATTTCCCCATCCAGGAAATCTCTCCCCAGCCTGTCAGCATGCATATGGGGAGCAATGCAGCTTCCAGACAGGCTTAGCAAGGGACTGTCCCCTGGTTTGGGATGTTGATTGCACATATGATGTCATTTAATCTTCACAATGATCCTTATTTATTAGGACCCAGAGTTGATGGCTCAGGCCCACCCAGGGAGAAGGCGAGGCCCACGCTGGGGGTGGCCCTGGTGAAACTGTCAGCCCAGGGCAGACTGTCACTGGTGTCTGGGCCAGATGAGCCCCGCCTTACCCCCAGCTCAGGGGCGGCTCACACTCCCAGCTTTGCTGGGTGTCCTGCAAGGGTCTATCTGAGGGGTCCCCATCCCCACCAGGTCCTGAACATTTATGGTGGAGCAACCCTTCCTTCCGTCCTGAAGTAGCACCTCCCGCGCTCCTCCCTGGCTGAGGGTCCCTCAGCCTCCAGGAAAGCCACCGAATTCATCAGGTTCAGGCTGACCGCTGCCCCCATTTGGGGAGCTGGGCTGTCTGAATTCAAGTCCAGGGTCTATCTGTCACACACCAGTTGTGCAACCTCGGGCAAGCTATTTTGTTATTTCTCTGACACTATGTCCTTCTGGCTGCTTTGGTGTGAGAATGCTCTTTGTTTTATGGGGTGATGGTGATAATAGATGGCAGTGTCCTCCTGATGGCCTTGCGTGGACATTGGAAATGTACTCTCAATTGGAGTTTGCTCTTTATTTCTTTGCAAAATAAAAAGTAGACTATCCTCCATTAGTCCTCTATTTTAGAAAAGTATCAATTCAGGAGTCTCAGAGTTCCGAAGAGCCCATATTTAGTGCCTGGCAATAGTAGCTGCTCAATGAATAATGTAATAACGATCATTACTCTATTACTATTACCACCCACCAATCTCCCCATGGCCTCCCTGATACTCTCTTCACATCTGCAATAGCTCCTCCCCAATCTTAAACTGACGCCACACATCCCCAGCAACACCAATCAGTCTGTGCTGAGGGAGGGGGTTAGGGTGTCTGAATTCAAGTCCAGGGTCTATCTGTCACACACCAGTTGTGCAACCTCGGGCAAGCTAGGGTTTCAATCAGACAGTAGGGTCCCCAGGTTTGTGCAGGTGAATCCATGTCACCTGCTGGCCTGGGAAGGGTCATGCTCCTTCTCTATGCAAGGAAGCCCTGTGAGGGTGCGGCAGATCCAGGAGAACAGATGGGAGAAGTGGGGTGCTTGTCTTTTTAAACCAGGGACTGCTCCCAACTACAACTGAGACTCAGAGCAGGCTCAGAGCCCAAGATCTGATTTGCCAAGAGAAGCGAGAAATTGTTTTCTCTCTGAGGTCTCCTGTTTTAAATATTAGTAACTAAGTCAAAGTTTTCCAAAACACTGGGTGGCCAAGCAAAGCTCATCTGCAGGGCGGTCTCACCCTGAGGCCTTGTCTGTGACCTCCGAGTAGTTACTGAAGGAGAAATTAAAAGAAAGGGGAGGTAGTGGTGTGCGCATCCCTGCCCTACCGGACCTGGGACTAGCCCAGTTCTCCTGACCCTGTGGCTCTGAGTCTAAGGTTCAGCCTCTGTGTGGGCATCAATAACCAGGGTCCACACCCGGAGCATCCAACTTAGCCCATAACTGATTCCTAGCCACAAGGTCAAAGGCCAGGTAGAGGTCAACAGGGTTACAAACTAGCTTATGCAGGCGTTCAAGGATGCTCACAAAGCCACGGGAAGCACAGCAGAGGTCGGGAATGGACTGCACAACTGCAGCCCCTTGACCTTCACACAGGCTGCAGCTGGAGAAGCCTGGCTGGGGATTCCTGAGGAGGATGGTGTGTGTTTTATCTGTAATGCACTGAAAGCCAGGAGGCCTGTAACGGAGACAAAGGGGTCTCTGTTGGGGGTGAGTGGCAAAGAGAGGTTTGTAGGATTGCCTCCGCCCACACTGGTTGAGATCGCGGGAACACAGGAACGTGCCTCGGTTTCTCCATCTGAGATGGAAGTCAACGTATGAGACCCAGGCACCCTAGAGATGGACGCCCAGATTTAAAAAATAAGCTGCCAGGAGCAGAGAGGCCCTTGAACACTCTTTTCGGTCCTCTATTTACTGCAATGAATAGGAAAACCAACCACAAATTAGGAGGAATCTTTGAAGTGGCTGGTCAAAAGGTAGCCTGTGTCTTGCAAAAAAGGAGTCATCCTTTACTCCCTGTTTCCTTGGGACCACCCATAGTCCCAGGCTGGGACTCAATCTGACCCCCTACTGGCTACTAGACAAGATGGACCCTAACACCAACGTCAGGTGGCTGTACTTTGGGCGGTGGGCAGGAGGAACAGCCTCCAACTTCCTCCTGCTGCAGACTTGTCCAAAGTCCAGCTGAGAGAAACAGGGAGGGGACCCTGAGGGCCTGGGGCCCATCTCACCTCCTGGAGAGACTGGAGTCTCCCTGGAGCAGGGAACCTGGAGGGTCACATAACTTGGCTTGGTTTGCATACCCACTCTCAGCTGGCTTGGCCTATACCACTGGCTGGACGGAAGAGGCCACCCTGCAGAACTCATGACTCCTATAGGGACACTCCTGGGCACACCTTTTATTCCCTCTACTGTATGTGTCCATGCAGCTAGGGACCCTGGGAAAGCCTTCTCTCTTCAGGACACTGGCTCACGTGGCTAGGCCCACTTCCCTCTTCAAGTGGGCTGCAGGAATGCTGGGAGATCAATTCCAGGTCCACTTCTCACAAACACAGACCATGTCACAGTGAGCACTGGCCACCTCTGACTTCATTTGGGGTATGTACAATCTTATTACGTTGCATACATTTAGGTAAATTGCTGTAAATCCTTTTAGTATGAAGATAGGCGCGTACACAGGCACTGAGAGAATGAAAGCGATTCATATCCTTCTGGGTTGGCTGCTGTCATCGTTCAGGCCTCTGTTTCCCCATATCCTGAACAATTCTGGACCATGGGATACTTAGAAGGTGAGTTTTCACATTTATCAAAACCACAGGGTACTTCCACCTTTTTTCCTGAATCTCCTTCCTTGGCCAGCTCAGGGTGATTTCCAGAACAAATCAAACTTGGGACGGGGCTGGGAGGCTGGGTTCCTCCCTTGGCCCACTGCGGTGGGTGGTGGCCCCTTTGTCTGGGGAACTTATAGCTGTCTCAGCATGGCTCTGTCCTGTGGACACTGAAGGCCTCCCTGGCCAACGTGGCTGTAGATCCTCTAGCCGAAGTGTTAGTGTGATCATGGCTTTTCCTTGAACAATCTGAAGCCTGTTTCTCTCTGTATATATTTGGTTTTTCAGATGCTTTAAAGCCTGGAAAACAATTGCAGTGAGGCCATTTCTGAGATGGCACTAAAAGAACCTACTCAGAGACAGATAAAAATAATGAGAATCTTTCTGTCAGGAAAGATTTAGAAAATATCACTGGCATTATTAAAATTTAATTTTTTACTCGGCTTTTTGGTTCCCCTTCCAGTGATAATGAGCAGGACTGCACACCTCCGCCTCGCTAGGACTTGTTTTGTGCAATAAATTCAGCCTTCCAGTCTGAAGACATTTCAGACAACAGTTTTGACTGCTATAGGCTTATTTTTTTACCCTGTGCTGTGCTTTGAGTCTTCTTATAAAAACCAGTTCATGAGATAATTTTCCACAAGGCCAGTGGAACTAATAAAAATCAATTTTGCCCAACTGGTTCAGAGAAATCTTGGGGAGAGCCAAGACAGACTGTAAAAAAGGGGGAAGGGGAAGATCAATGTATTCACCAATGGTTTACATGATAGAGAACCATCCGATGAGCTGACGGGAGATGCTGGCGTAGGAGTTCTCCTTTCAGCTTGAATAGAACATCTTTTAAGGGTCCCGGGGAGCTCTTCCCCACATGATTGAAGGTACTCAAGTGTAATCATTCCTCCAAAGAGTTGCCCACACCCAGAGGCAAGGCTGACCTGGAGCCTGATAGAAAAGCTGGCTTCTGGGCTGGATTTCACTTGGATTGTTCCTACAGGGAAGGATCAGTGGGTCAGGAGCCCCCATTGCACTTGGACATCTCAGGTTCCCCCACCTCCAGTGCTTGGGAGAAAACCCAGGGCCTCATGCATGCCAGGGAAGTTCTGGCCCTGAGCTACATCCCGGCCCACACCTCAGGTTCTTGAGACATTCTCATCCCTGCCAGCTCCCTCCTGTCTTTCTGATGGCAGATGTGGCTCCTCTTTTAAAATTCTGAGCAAGAGCAGAGTGTGGAGGATGCATCCCTCTCTCTAATGCACATGCCTTAGGAGTCCATGTTCCATGAGTTGGCATGTCTAAGATCAAATGGAAAGACTTTGCACAGAAAGGAAAAAAGACTGGAAATGCAGTTGAGCATTAGTGTATTAGGATGATAGGTGTTTACTTTTCCTTTCTATCCTTGTATATTTATACCTTTTCTTCATATTATTACATAAATAATAATGATTCCTCAAAATAATGCTAAACGAGGAATTGAGTAAACTGAAAAAAGAAATAGATTAATTCACTTACAATGTTATAAGAAAAAGGGAATGTGTAAAGAAAAGATACGCAATGGGAAGAATTTTTTTAAAGATTTTTTTTGGTACCTTCTACCATCCTAGAAATTTCACACAGATTCTTTCATTTGATTCTCATAACGAATCTATGACAAAGGCATCCATGTTCCCATTTTCTGGAGGAGAACACTGAGGCTTCGGGAATTAGCTTGCCCAACATCAGTGAAACTGGGAGTGGCAAAGTTGGTCCTCATCTAAAATCGGATCCCATTTCAAACACTAGGTGATGCGCCGTGGTGAGAAGCGCATCCAAGTGCATCTTTCTCTCTAGCTCCAGGTCCAGGTAAGGCACTTTGCATTTATGGAGGAAGTCAAAGATAACAACACCTGTCCTTTCCCCCACCTCACAGGTCCTTGTGATGTTCAAATCAGATCACACATGTGAAAACAGGAAATCCAACACTCTGCTTAAGGGATATGGTGATATGATAACATTTCATTTAATATTGGTGAGTTGAGAGTTGTCACAAATGCCATTTGGGTGCTGATGATTTTCAAAGAAAGAAAACACTCATTTAACTATAGTAAGACATTAAACAAATTTGTTCTTAATGATCCTGAAAGTGTCAGAATCATTAGGAGTCTGACCCTGGCCTAGCCATCATTAAGGTCACTTTTATTGCCCCTAATACATTAGGTTTTTAAAAAGCAAAGGTTGCCATTAGTACGTGAGTTACGATCCTGTTTTTACCAGAAGAAAAACCTGGAGAGAACACTGCGCACGTGGAGAAAAGAACACACACTCGCAACTGCAGCGCCTAGCTCAGGACGACCTGACTGTTTGCACGGTGACCTGAGAAGCACAGCGTCCTTCCACCGGAGCACACAATCAGGAGCTTAGCAGAAAAGTGCCACCCTGTTTGTAGACACCAGGCCGGGTTCAGATTTCAAGCAGTGCCACCAAGGAAGCTATTTTTAAGTATCTGATTGTATTTGTCGCATCTGGCATCTCGCGCACTTCATTTTTCTGACTCGAGCTGATACGTGTTCCACAAGACAAACAAACAAAGGGGAGATTAAGAATGGTATAGCACGGTCATGTTGGGTATTCCCAGTATAGAAACATTATAATGTGCCCTAGAGATTATTCCAGGGCCAAGTAAAACACGCCCCAATGCAGAGAACCTCGGAATGGGGACGACTTAGCCGCGAGAGCAGGGATTTACTTCATTTATTAGGCTGTACACCGCCTCAGATGCTAACAGGCACTGATAGGAGATGCCAACATTTCAACTTAAATCAAGACTGGAGCCCATAACACGGACACTCTGCCTTTCAGCGCAAGATCACAAACAGCACAAATCTGGGCTGCTTCTACTAATTGGGGAGGTTTTCTAATTTGCTTATGATATCTGCCTCATGTCGAGCTAATCTTCCTCCGGTTACCTCCTAACGCTGTCTGAAATAATCCGCTTACTCCTGGTCTGTCTGCAATACTTGATATCAAATAACACTCACTTCCTTAACACAGCCACAGCCAAGGGCAGCCGCAGCCGGGCCTGGGCTCCTGCATCACCGGGTATGTGACAAGGACTGCAGATGCCTCTGCAGACCTGAGCCTGGTAGGAAACGAGGTGCAGCATGCAGTGCCGGCATCTGAGGAAGTTAGAATATATGCAAAGCAGCACTAATTAACTGGGAGCATAATCTGATAACTGTCTGGAAAAGACAGAGACAATTTCGCTTTCTCAGATGGGCAAGCAAGCAAAATATTTCAGGGCATTCACTGGTCTGGGAAATGATTAGTCTCAACATCCAAATTCAGTTCAAAAAAATCTGAATAGAGTCCCTAACCTTCCCTCCTTTTCAAGACTTAAATAAACTGCCTCCACCAGGAGGCTTAATGTCCACCCATATGGGTGGACAATGCAATCTCGTAGTATCATTGTCCTATCCTGATTCAGTTTTAATGTGCTAGATTTCTGGTAAGAGTTTGAGAAGCAAATGTTTTAATTTTTATAAAGCAGAATTGCCCCAGAATTCTAAGCTCATAAGCACACTATAGGGGTGTGTGTGTGTGTGTGTGTGTGTGTCCCCAACAAACAAAGCAGTGCTGGGAGATTTGAGTGTGGTACTCAGAGGAGAGGCAGGCTCCAGTCCAGGTGGGCTGCTGCGTGGCTGTGTGACCTTAGGCAGAATGATTGCTGCTCCTGGGCCCCCTCTTTCTCATCTGCAAGAGTGTTGGGGTGTGCACTGATCAGGGGATTTCTACGACTCCTTCGCCGTGAAGAGCCTACTCCTATTAACTAGGGGCTCTTACTCCTTTCCTTGTAAGTGTGTTTATTCTAAACAAGCAATCCCAACATCTCTTTCTCCCTTCTATGCAACACATTGTAATTGAAAGCAGTTTCCTCACATTTTCAGAGGTTACTGAAGGGGAAAAAAGTTATATTGTTTAATCTTACTTTATAGGAGTTTGCTCTTTTATTAGAGAACAGACTCAGAGCAGTGATCAGTAAGGTTTACGTACCAAAGTGGGAGGGGGCGGTGGGGGGAAGGAAAAAAGAGGCTGCTTCAAGTGCCTTGTGGAAATGTATAAAACAAGCAGCGAGATAGTCCTTTGCCAAACACTGTCATGAATTTTTTATTTGGCAGCTAACATTCTCACTAGTTTTCTTGGCAGCAATTGGGACCTTTAGCAAGAAAGGTGCAGAAGAAAAATACCTTGTTTAGAGATGTTTTCAACACTTTCTGGGATTTTTCAGAACTTCTGCCCGCAGCACATTTTTACAACCACGGTCTCCAATCACCTGATGAGTGGGTGGTGGGGTTTAAACTTTTTTCTTTAAAAAAAAAAAAGAATATACAGAGAGAAAGTGAACAAGCAGTGCTACCCCCTCTGGCCTTCCACTGAGCTTGTCTTTCTTATTTTTCGTGGTAGATATTTCTGATATCCAAGTCTTCTCTGTCTAGACAAAAAACTGAAAATAATATCAGAATGTACCTCTTGTTGGGCCTGATACTATCTATATTGTATTCCCAGATGACAGAGATGAATGAAAGTGAACCAGGCTGATGACGAGGGCAGTTTTCTTCAAGAGTTTTGCCAAAAACGGGTCCCCCCTGTTGTCCTTGGGTCAGCTAATGGGCGAAGAGCAGCCCTGGTTGGAAGCCGAGGCGCACATGCGGACCGACCTCGCAGCCACGCCTCCACGTGGAAGGAGCAGAATGACCCCCAGTGGACAGGCGCGCAGTTCATCTCAGGACACATAAGGGATGCTCTAGGAGGAGGGGCTGTGGAATTTGGGAAAATAAGGAGCCCAAATCCACAAGGAGTCAGGGGTGGGGTCTTTCATGGCAACTATACCCTAACATCATATCAACACACTTGCTGCAGACCAGCAAAAATCCTAGCAGGAGACGTCCAGCTATGACTGAAGAGGTTGGCGCGTTCGCTCCCCCCAGAAGAAGTGTCAACCCTTTTGGGCTCTGGATAATGACCAAAGGGAAAGAGCAAATGGAGAAATGTTTATTCATGGCAGAACTTTTGGTAAGAACATCCCCACTGCACCTCCAGCTTAATGGGCTCCGATGATGGTCTGACCAGGGTGGGAGGCCAGGGAGGCTGGGCTGATTTGGAGCAGAGGGCAAAACCCACGTCCAGCAGCACTGTCAGCACAAGTAGCAAACACATGGGAAATGGATGGGGACACCCGGCAAGGCTGCTGGCCCCAGGTCGCGGGGCTGTTGGGGTGAGTGACAGAACAACCAAAAATGTGCTGAGAGATCCTGGAGTTGAGAGAGCCACAAAAGTGCCAGGTGTGCTCTCCCAGGTGTCCCATTGACTGGAAAATGTGACATGATGGGAGACCCGAGAGCAGCCAGGCCTGAGAACCGGCTGAACTCTGGATGCGCTCCTCAGCCACACAGAGGTCACTCGGCAGAGGAGGGAAGCACAGTAGGTTCAAGGGTTTTGAGTCCAATCTCTGCCCAGTCACCGGCTGACCATTCAGCCATGCACACAAGGGAGTGCCCTGGGAAGCCAGGCTCATAAAATAAAGGAAAAAAAAAAAAAATGAAAAGAAAAAAAAAAAAAGATGTGACTCACTTTCAGGGAAAAAAAAAAAAACCCAGCTAAGAGAAACTGATTCTGGGTGACTGGTGTTGGAGTGAGCAGAGAGACTTCGCAGCAGCTGCTAGAAATTTGTTCAAAGAAGTAAAGGAAACTCTCCTTAAAGAATTTAAATAGATCACGACGACAGTGCCTCAACAAACAGGGAATCTCAACAGGGAAAGAACTACAAAGAAGAACTGGACGGAAGTTCTGGGTTGAAAATACAATAAACAAAATGAAGAGGAATTAGTGAACTTGGAAATGTGTCAGTAGAAGTGATCTAGCCATAAGAGGAAAAGGAAAGATGGAAGAAAATGAAGAGAGCCTCCCAGAGAGGCTCCCTGTGACAAAACCAAGTAAT
Organism: Glaucomys volans; assembly: GCA_020662805.1. NCBI lineage: Eukaryota > Metazoa > Chordata > Mammalia > Rodentia > Sciuridae > Glaucomys > Glaucomys volans. The sequence goes on from JAJEJO010000550.1 coordinate 23,906, forward strand.
CCGACATATGTGCGATGAGAGTCCGAGAAGGAGCAGGGAGACAGAGTGGAAAGAGAGACTGCAGAAATAA
>JAJEJO010000550.1:28975-143471 GCA_020662805.1 Glaucomys volans
TTTCATTCTTTGATTTCTTTGGAAACCCATTAGAGTACATAAATAATAATGATGATTTAGTATTGTTAGTCTGTAACATGTATAGGTATGGTAATCATAGTATAAAAAAGGGAGGAAATTGGCTGTATTGGAATAAAGCTGCTATATTTTATTAAGTCAATATTAACTTGAAGCACATTATGAAAAGTTAAGGTATACACTGTAATTTCTAAAGCAAAGATGAAGAAAATAACAACAACAAAAATAACAACTGTAACTAAAGGAATTAATAGATGAATTAAATTGATAAACAAAATGTGTTAGGAAAAATAGAGGAACAAAAAAGACCTGAGGCACGTAGAAAACAAATAGCAAAATGGTAGGCATATGATTGAAAAATCATATGAAGCCTGAGTAGGGATGCACATGCCTGTAATTCCAGCCACTCTAGGTACTTCAAGTACTGTACCACTAAGTTACATCTCCATCTCCTTGTATTTTATTTTGAGACAGCGTCTCACTAACTTTCTGGGCTAGCTTCAGAACGGTATACCTCCTGCCTCAGTACACTCTAGGTTCAATCCCCAATACTGCAAAAAAGAAAAAAAATCCATTAAATGTTAATGGATTAAATGATTGAATCAAAGGACAGAGATTATCAGACAGTATAAAAAAAGACCTAACTTTACACTGTCTATATAAGATAGATCTCAGATTTAAGAGCACATACAAGTTGAAAGTTAAAAGATGAAAAAATATATACCATGTAAACAATAACCACAAAAGAGCTGTAGTTTTTATATAAACATCAAACATAAACTTTTGGTGAGAGCTAGACTGGGTAGCATGTGCATGTAGACTCAGCTATCGAGGAGGCTTGAAGTCAAGAGGCAACACTTGAGCCCAGGAGTTCAAGACCCATCTGAGAAATGTAGCAAGACCTTATTACAAAACAACAACAACAACAACAACAACAACAACAACAAAAAGACCGGTGGACTTTAAGATGAGAAATATTCCTAGAGGCAAAGTTCAACAATTGTACTTGGCAGATTCCAATATCCTATTCTAAACAACTGATATAATAACTAGATAGAAAGTCAACAAGGACATGTCAACACTGTCAGTCAACTTGACCAAATCAATATTTATGGAATTTTCCACTTGATGACAGTAGAATATACATTCTTTTCAAAAGAACATGCAATATTTCCCAGTAATCCACATAGAGAGCATAAAACAAGCATCAACAAATTAAAAGAAATTGAAATGAGAAAAGTATGTTCTCCAATTACAATAGGATTAAATTAGAAACCAATAGTAGAAAGTGACTTTGAAACTTCCAAGTATTAGAAAATCATGTAACACATTTCCAAAGAACCCATTTATAAAAAATAATCACAATGGCAATTAGAATGTATTTTTAAATGAAAGAAAATGAACAATAACTATCAATATTTGTTGGATGCAATGAAAGCAGACTTTGGAGGGAAATTTATTTACCTAATTAGAAAAGTCTCAATCCAATAATCTAAGCTACCACATTAAGAAATTAAATTAAGACCAAAACAAACAAGGGGGGTAAAAAGAGTAGTGAAATAGGAAAAAGAAAGCAATAGAGAAAAATCAATGAAACCAGAAGTTGACTCTTCAAAAAGATCAACAAAACGTAAGTTTTTAGCTAGAATGACTAAGAAATAAAGGAAGAAGACCCAAATTACCAACATCAGAAATGAAAGAGGAATGTCACTCGTGACTTAACAAAACTTAATAAAAGGGGATATTATGACAACTTTATGCCAAAAAAAATCAGGCAATTTAGGTGAAATGGACAAATTCCTAGGTATACACACATGACTAAAATTGACTCAAGAAAACAGAGAATCTGAGTAGAACTATACAAGCAAATAAACTGGATTAGTAACAAATCTTTCCATAAAGAAAAGACTAGAACCAGATGGCTTAAATAATCAATTCCATCACATATTTGAAGAAGAAATGATACTGACCATACACAAACTCTTTTAGAAAAGAGAGAATACTCTAACTCATTCTATCAGGCCAATATTACCCTGACATGAAAACTAAACAAAGAGATCACAAAAATATCCATCGTGACCACAGACATCAAAATCACTTACAAAATATTATTGAACTGAATGAATAAAAGGTTTACTCAGCATGACCAAATAGGACTAGTAATGCACTGGCTCGTTTTAACATCTGAAAACCAATTAATGTAACACAACACATTAACAGAATCAAAGACAAAATTTATGTGATCATCTCATTAAAAACAAAGAATTTTTGGCAAAGTTTAATATCTACTTATGCTAGGAACTATCAACAAACTCAGAATAAAGGGAACTTTTTCAAACTAATAAAAGGCAACTATGAAAAGTCTACAATTAACATGATTCTTAGGGGTAAAAGACTGAAAGCTTTCACTCTAAGATTAGGAATAAGGCAAGAATATTTGTTCTTACTGCTCCTGTTCAACATCATACTAGCGATAACAGCCAATGCAATCTAGCATGAAAAAGAAATAAAGGGCATCCAGATTGGAAAGAAGTGAAACTCATTATTCACAGATGACATAATTCTGTATGCATAACATCCTAAAGGACCTATGATAGAGCTACCTGAGCTAATCAATGAATTTAACAGGGTCACAACATACAAAAATATACAAATATCAATGGTATTTATATGAGCAGGAAACAGTCTGAATATGAAGTTGACAAAACAATATAACTCACAATAGTATAGAAAATGTAAGATTTAAGAATCATTTTAACAAAATAAGCACAAAGCCAGCTGGGCATGTTGGCACATGTCTTCAATCTCAGAGATTTAGAAGGTGGAGGCAGGAGGATCACAAGTTCCAGGACAGCCTTGGCAACTTAGTGAAAATTGACTCAAAAAAAAAAAAAAAAGAAAAGAAAAGAAAAGAAAAGAAAAGGGCTGGGGATGTAGTTCAGTGGAAAGAGTATCCCTGGGTTCAATCCATAGTACTACTCATTAGTAGTACTGCAAGCAACAACAACAAAAGATAAGACTTAGATACTGAAATCAATAATATATTGCTAAGAAAAACTACATATCTACCTAAATGGAAAACAATTCTACATTTAGAGGTTGGAAGATTCAATATTTTTAGGGTGGCAATTAGGTGCAGTTCTTACCAAAATCCAAGATTTTTTGTCTTGGAATTTGAGAGACTCCTGAAATTTATATGCAGATGGAAAGAATATCAGAATGGCCAAAATAATTTTGAAAAAGAACAAAGGTGGAAGACTTAGTCCAATTGATTTCAAACTTAGCTACTGTAATCATGACTCTAGTATTTGCACAAGGACAGATATAGATCAAGAGAACAAAACAAATTCTAGAAGTAAATCTTTACACTGATAGTTAATTTTAGACAAAGGAATCAAGGCAATTCAATGGTGCTAAGAGAATTAGAAATCCACATTTAAAGAAATTGAACTTAGGCCATTACTTCATATTATATATAAAAGCTTGAAATGGAACATAGACCCAAATATGAGGCTGAAATTATAATACTTCTAGAACAAGCTTTCTGACCTTGAGACAGGCAAACATTTCTCAAATAAGACACTAAAAGCATAATACATAAAATAAGAAAAATTGATAAAGTTAATCTCATCAAAATAAAAAGCTTTTGCTTTTCAAAATTCACCATTAAGAAAGTAAAAATGTAAGTCACAGACTTGGGGAAAATATTTACAAATTATATATCTAATAAAAGGCTTGAATCCAGAAGCATAAAAATAAAAACTCAACATTTGATACTAAGATGACAAAAAACCCAATTAAAAATTACAAAATCTGAAAGAGCAAGACAGTTCACTAAAGATTATACACAAGAGGATAATAAGCATATGAAAAAATTATCAACCTATTAGTCATTGAGAAAAGCCAATTAAAATGAGATAGCACAACACACCCACTAATGACTATAATAGAAACAACTCCTTCTGGTCCATGGAGTCCTTAGTCATTACTTGTGAGAATGTAAAGTCAACAGCTACTTTGGAAAACAGATTGGCAGTTTTAAAAAATACTTAAGCATACACATGTTATATGACCCAACAATTCTACTCTTAGGTAGAGTTGAGTGGATACATAAGAGAAATGAGAATATATGTCTCCATAAAAATTGTATGCACATATTTAGAGCAGCATGTTCACAATTAGCCCCAAACTGTAACAGTTCAAGTGTCTATCAACTGCAGAAGGAGTAAATGAGATGTGGTACCTCTGCACAATGGACTACTACTCAGCAATAAAAAGTATTACATACTGCATTCTGGATGGACCTTAAAAACGTTACCACAAGGAACAGGAGGATTACACTGTTGTAAAACTCGTTTACTACCTGCAAACAGGCAGGAAGGAACATTCTGGGATGATGTAACTGTTTTAAAATTAGATGACAATGATGGCCGTGTCACTCTATAAATTTACTACAAGTTCTTAAATTGCATGTTTATAATGAGCAAATTTTATGGCATATAAATATTTCAATAGAGCTGCTGAACAAAACGTCTGTAGATCAGCCACTGGCCTTCAAAACACATGCCTGGGTTCCCAGGGAAACTACTAGTGACAAAGTAGTGAATTCACACTTCCAGACTGAAGCAGTCATCATGCTTCCTCCTCTTGGTAAAGGCAGTCTGTTTATTTCCTTCAGTCTGTAAACATCAAATTTGTTTTCTTGATTGCTTCTGCTATGACATGGAGTTGCATCAGGGCAAGGCTCAAGCCTGCCTTGGTCTTTGTTGTGTTCCATTACCAATCCCAGGCACATTATAGTTATTAATGGATACCTGATGAATTGGGCTGGGGATGCAGCTCAGGGGTAGAGTGCTTGCATAAGCTTGTGCCAGGCCTTGGTTCGAGTCCCAGCATCACGGAAAGAAAAAATAAATTGGTGAATCAATGAATGATATAAAGAAAGTTGAGAAATATTTTAATTTTCATTAAAAATTAGTATACTCATATATGCCTGGATTATGTATTATCTTTTTTTTTTTTTTTTTTTCTTGCTGTGACTGGGGATTGAACCTGGGACCTGTGTGCTTGCAAGGCAGGCACTCTACCAACTGAGCTATATCCCCAGCCCCTGTGTATTATCTTTGGTGCAGCAAAATTCATATACCATGTGCAGGCATCATATTCTTGAGAAAGGGAATGAGATCTAACAGACTCGGTTCCTGTCATGAAGAAGCTCATAGTCTAGTGGAAGAAATGACACAGGATTCTGCCATCTGATGAGCAAGACTGGTCTGGTCCGGCCTACGGCAAATCTGAGGAGAGGGTGAGAACCCTGAGCCTGTGAGCCCAGAAGAACATGGGAGATGCTGCTGAGAGGTAAACTGATCTGCAGCCCAGGTCACCATCTCCCTATTGCATAAGAATTTGTTCCTTCTCCATTCAGAAAAGTGTTGACTTGCAAATCTCAGCCATATTTTAGGGCCTGGGTCTAAAAACATAGTCCAAGGACTATGGGGATTCCAAGACCCTTTCAGGAACTCATAAGCTCAAAATAACTTTTCCAACGCTAAGATGTTATCTTTCCATTCCCCTTCTTCCACGAGTGTGCAGGGAGTTTCCCAGGGCACATGACTGTGACATCCCAACAGGCAGAACACAGAGGCAGATAGAGGGTCTGGCTGTCCTCCACAAAACCATGCGCTAATGAGATGTGCAACCAAGCAAAACAGCTTTGTTTTGCAAAATGTAGTTAATTTTTATAGATATGTTTGTTAATGTGTAATCAGTCTATTATCATGATTGAAAGTTGAATTAATGTTCAATTTTTGTTTCAATTTCTAATATGATTAATGCTGATATAATCCACATAAACAAGAACTCTTTGAAGTTCTCAACTTAAGAGTTCAAAAGAAATATTTAAATTTTCATTAAAAATGAGCATACTTAATAGAGATTCCTCAGAAAACTTGGAATGGAACCACCATTTGACCTGGTTTTCCCACCCGGTTATCCCCTATCAGCATACTAGAGTGAAGCAGCCACATCAATATTTATAGCAGCTCAACAGCTAAGCTATGGAACCAACCTAGGTACCCTTGAACAAATGAATGAATAAAAAAAATGTGGTATATTTACACAATGGAATATTACTCAGACATAAAGAAGAATGAAATTATCATATTTGCTGGTAAATAGATGGAACTGGAGACCATCATGCTAAGTAAAATAAGTCAATCCCAAAAAAACCAAAGGCCAAATGTTCTTTCTGATATGCAGATGCTAACACACAATAAGGGGTTGGGGGAAGGGAAGAATACAAATTCACTGGATTAGACAAAGGGGAATGAAAGAAAGGGAGTGGGGATGGGAATGGGAAAGATAGTAGAATGAATCGGACATAACTTCCCTATGTTCATATATGAATACATGACCAGTGTAACTCCACATCACGTACAGCCACAAGAATGGGAAGCTATGCTCCAAGTATGTGTGATGTGTCTAAATACACTCTACTGTCACGTATATCTAAAGAGAACAAAAAAATGAGCATACTCATGTGCCTGGATTATTTATTATCCTCAGTGCAGCAAAATTAATGTCCCATGTGCCAGGCATTACGTGCTTGATATAGGGAATGAGACCTAACAGACTCGGTTCTTGGAGAGAAATGTTTATGTGATGATACTGATGTAATCCACATAAACAGAGCTCTTTGAGGTTCTTGATTTAAGAGTTCAAAGAGGTGCTGAGACCAAAGTCTGAGACCCGCTCACTGTTCTGGGGCCTGGCAGAGGCATTTGGGCCTTTCTATCTCCAAAATACATCAAAATGGACACTGGAAGGTATTTACATGGAATAAGCAAAGGCCACACAGGTCATGGACACTTTCAGAGGTATGCAGGGGGAGCTCACTGCGGGGGCAACTTGGAAAGATCCAAGTTCTGGGAATGTCTGAACTGTCTCCGAGGGCCAAACCTCGGAGAGCAGCAGGGCTGCGATCTCACCAGGACGCTCCAAGTGAGCAGTCTGTTGACCCCAGCTATGGGGACTGTGCAGACTCACTGCGGTAAATAATCACTCTGGCACTTTATGAGCAAAATAGGCCAAGAGACTGTGAGTGACATGAAGTTAGTAACGAATAAAAAAATCTTATTCCCATCGCTAAAATACAAACAGCAGAAGGGAATATGTCCAGGCAGAAAAATTTGGACCAGGTTATGCGAAGAGACAAGATTGGGCAACCTCCGGAGAGTGGAAAATCAGAGTCTGAGGTCATGCAGAGGACCAGGGAGTGAGGATCAAAGCCAGCTGTGTGACTTTGGACAAATTGCCTACCTCTCTGAGCCTCGGTACCTCTTCTGTCAAATGGGGGTAATAACAATATCCATCTCAGAGGGTCAGGGAAAGGGTGAAATGAGACGAACCACAGGAAGCCATCAGCACAAAGCGACACTCTGAAAGTAAGCTGCTGGTGCTGGGATTTCTGTAACTGCCCCTCGGAGGGCTCTGCGGCCAGGTCTGCCGTGGTTCTGAGCTGCCTCTGTTGGAAAAGGGCTTCTGTGCACCAACTTGTTGGTCACAGGAAGTGGCTGCCTCTGCAGAGGCACTGAGGGTACCCGTGAAGCCCCTCACTCGCACCTCCGCCCTCTGCTCCTCTTCCTTCCCTTTCCCACAACTCTGGGGCGTCCTGCTTACCTATAACCACCAGCCTCTGTGGGAGCACATGACTGCCCTGCTCATATTCTGGGGTGCAGAGGTCTTCTCTGTATAAGTTTACAGCAGAGAACAATGAAAAGACTAAAATCCAAAGCCAGCAGGGGCCCAGGGATCTGCCTGCATCCTGGGTTTTGCCATGACGTGAAAACACATGGCTTCGGAGTGTAACACGAACAGCCTGAGAGCTCTCCAGGGTGGAATCCATGTTTTCAGCAGAAATACTTACAAGGAACCTTTGAAAAAGTTGGGGGTATTGTGTGAAGTGAAAGTCAAGACAGCCTTCCTGGGGCATGCGTCCCCATGCGCTCCCCAGTCTTCTGGTTTCGCTGAGGGTCAGAGCTGGAGAAATGCCTTCAAACAGGGGAAGGATCTATTTTTCTCCAGCCTTGCTTGAATCGGGCACTCTCGGGATGGAGGGGAGGTTTGCCATTTGTAGACAAGAATGAAGCCTTCTGTGAACAGCTAAGTACACCACCGACTTGCTTTAAAAAGTGTCAAGGACTATTTTTGGAGAACATGTGGTTGGCCGTGCCAAACTGAACCGTTGACTTCTGGCCGGATTTAGCATTAAAACATTAGAACTTACAATTAAGACTGCTCTGTTTACTCCAGATGAATTTGTCAACGTGCTGCAAATATAGTGATGTTATCATAATAAAAGCAAGAAATAGGCAGAGTGGTTTTCTCTCTGCTGAAGGCCACGCTGGAAAGCAGTTCAGCACCTGAAATTCGAGCTGCCCGATCGCACAGCAACTTCTCTCCCCAAGAGCAGGCGCTGGGCGTAGCTCTATCAGTGCATAATGGCTTTATTCTCATTCACAAAACAGGAACGACTTTATGACTCCAAAGTAAAACTAGGATAAGGAACATTCTGGCAGATTTGCTACAGATGTGGTCGCCGACACGTACGCATGGGGAATCTGCTATTAATCACATGTTTAAGATTTGAGCATTATAAAGTACAAGGCAGACAAGCATTAAGTTCAAGGTCTGAATTGATAAAAAAAAAAAAAAATGAGAAGAGAAAAAAGCTCAGTGTGCCTGCGTCTGCCATTGTGTCTCAACGCATCGCTTGAAAAGATATCATTCGTCCCTCTCCCGGTCTTCGCCCCATTTTATTTCAAGGTTGGTCTGCCTTTTGTTTGCTTCCTTTCACTCTGACACAGATGACAGCTCTTGGGAAAAGGCAGCCCTTGGGCTGTCCCGCTCGCGCTGGACGAGGACAGGAATGTGCTTGTTCGGCATTTGTTCAGGAGCGCGGAGACTCCAGGGCCCCGGGGACCCGGAGAGCAAGGAGCACATGCCGGAACCGGCGCGGCACCTAGGCCCCGCAGGCCTTTGTCACCACCTGCCTCCAGGGTGAAGGTGGCCACGGTAATTATGCCAAGGCCGTGCATTACTCTGACAAAGTAATCCATCAAATTATTTCTCACAATTTCAATTCGCCCCTCGAATTTTCCTTCCCTCCGAAGCCAGCTGGATATTATATTACTAAAGCTGTTGAAAAGGTGGAACACTAGCCATGGAGCCAAAGGCCACAGCAACTATGCAATGCATAAATTTTTATTGTTTGCTCAGTATTGAAATCTCATTAGGGTCCATAATTCATCTGAACGCTGTGAACACTTGCATCTGTTGATCATGAGAACCTGGAAGGAATGCACACCTTTGGCTAACTTGTTTTTGAAGGAGGCAGAGTGTGAGTGTGTGTGTGTGTGCGCGAGCGCGCGTGCACACAGAGGCACATATGCTCATGTGTTTTCAGCCCTTGAACAGCTGTGGTTTAAATATCCTTTACTCAAACCAATTTCCAACTTGAATTTAAATATCCCAAAGTTGTTTTCATTTTGGCAGCTTTCAGACAAAGACTTGGTTCTCTTCGAGTCCAGCTTAATCAATGTTGGAAAATTCCACTCGTCGCACGTTGGCCTTAATGCAGTTCTGCCGTGTTCATTACATCGGAATTATCCCAAAGATTACACGCCTTTCATTCAATGTATATATGTTTTTGTCTTCACTTAATTATGGCTTCAGGATCTACTGGAGAGAGGAAATACAACCGTGACTGCTTCTGGGTCCTGGGGATATACAGATTTGGGTCCACCTGTGTGTGTGTGTGTGTGTGTGTGTGTGTGTGTGTGTGTGTTTAAACCTCTTTCCTCCTAAGTTCTGCTCTTTCCGACTGGCGGTATTTTAATTTGTGGGCCACCTAGTCATTCTGTGAATGCTACATTTCGAGGGTGATGATCACTGAATCACAGCACTGGAATTGGAAGGGCAAGGGGCCTGAGGGCCATCTAGCCAGGCCAGCCCTCTTCCAGGCAGGAATCCCCCTGACAACACCCCCTGACAAGTGGTCCTTCAGGAATGTAGCCATTTTTGGAATGAACTATGGCAGCAGCTGAAAGGCTCTTAGCAAACACTCCCCAGCAGTTCAGGGCAGAGAGGAAGGATTCTGTGTCCCCAGAGAGGTCTGCAGGGAATCTAGGTGGGCCAAATGTAATCACCCAGACTGGCATCTGGCACGGGCGCCAGCTCTAACGGCCCTACTGTAATTCCGGCCGATGGCAGTGACACCTACTGATGAGAGTCGTGTCAACGACACGCGGCTCTTGAGCAGGACTTCACTAATACAATGTGATGGGAAAAATCGGATACAGATGTTCTCGCTCAGAAGGCCTTGGAGACGCGGAAGTCCTATCTGCTCCTCAAGGAAAAAGGGCATGCCCTTCTGCGCAGTGAGGGGAGGCCGAAGGCGCCTCCACAGGCGGCCTCATCCGAGTGTCATCTCAACATCCTGTCCTCCACGCCGGCACGTGGTTTTAGTGTCCCACTCTCAGCAGCTCTCTGACAGCCTCAGCACACAACCAGGACAGCTGGAGATGTGGCCCTGGACGTGGGGGTCACGTAAACCCCAGAGCAGGGCCAGGGGAGTGATCTGGCTCTAGTTGGGGAGGTGGTGATGAGCAAAGTCAGGCAGCTCCCTGTCCTCCTGGGGCGTCTAGACCGTAACAAAACAGTCACAGGCACACAATCCGCTTCCTCACACAGTGCTGAGTGCTACAGGAGGGGCTGAGGCCATCTATCAGTCTAGAAGAGATTCTAGAAGGACTACGGACCATCGTCTGGAGCCAACGACCACCCTTGCAGTTGGACAGCTATGATCTGCAGCTGCCAGAGGACTGAGCTTGTCTAGGCCCAGAGAGGGCTTCCCTCAGTGCCAAGGATGTTGGATTATGATTGTTTTCTTTGCGGGGGGAAGGGGGAGTTGAATCCTGGGGATCAAACCCTGGGGCATTCTACCAATGAGCACCCCAATCCTGGGGATCAAACCCTGGGGCGTTCTACCAATGAGCACCCCAATCCTTTCTATTTTATTTTGAGACAGGGTCTCACTCAGTTGCCCAGGCTGGCCTTAGACTTGAGATGCATATACCATTATCCTCAGCTTGAATTGAGATCTGAAGTGGGTGCTGCGTAGGTATGAAGGGAGGAAGGGCGACTGGGAATCGGAGGGATTCTAGGCAGATGGCACAGGGTGCAAAGACCCCTTATCTGGAGTGGTGATGCGGGTGGAATAGAGTAGGCAGTGAGCCCAGGAGAATGATGGGAGTGTGGTGAACTGCAGAGGAAGCCAAGGTCAGACCTTGCTGCCTGGTGGACCACTATAAGGACTTTGTCTTCTATTTAGCAGTCATGTGGCTTTGAGGAAATTGCTGACTTTACTGATATTTAGTTTCCTAATCTATAAAATGGGAAAAACAATGCATGCGAGCTAAGGCTCACAGGAGGACTCATGAGATTATACACAGCGAGCTCTTACAGTACTACCTGGGATGTGAGCAACACTTGGCAAGTGCTGGCTGTTGTAAAGAACCTCAACCGGAAATGCCTTTTGCACGAAAGCAAAGGGAAAAAACAGGCTTACTTTTAAATTTAGTTTTCAAAGACTTAGAAGTTTGATTCTGAAAAGTGTGTACCATGTGAGCAAATTACAACTGAATTTGCTCAATTCCTTTCCAATCAAGATCATGGTGTTACCTAAATCTTCGATTATCAAAATTCTAGGCAAACAAATAAGTTTAAAATTAAACAATTAACACTGGCAGCTCAGAACTGAATAAGGAATAAATAGCTTGCCACAGAACATTGGTTTATGAGAAATCTAAAGAATAGGGAGCTCTTAGCAACAGCAGCACATTGTAAATGAGGAATGTGGTCATACAGGGCATGAGAATGTCTATAAACTGCTAACATTGAAAAAAATGTCTTTTCCCCTCTCTAATCTCACCTGTTGATGGGAGTAATTGTTCAGATGCCTATTTTCAGATTAATCAGAACCATAAAATGCTGGACACAAAAAACACTAAGGTGGGATGGGATGTAGCTCAGGGGTGGAGAGCTTGCTGCGCATGTGTGGCGCCCGGGGTGTGTGATTCCCAGCACCAAAAATGAAAAAAAAAAAAAAAAAAAAAAAAAAAAAAAAAAAAAGTGATGAAAAGCATGTGCTGGCTGGAGTTGCTGGAGCTGACTCAACTGTCCAAGACCATGTTTACTGAGATAAACATTTGTTTTGAGCAGTGGGTGAGCATGTGCTATCTATCAGACTAAGGGACATTTGCTAAGTTCAAGTCTAGATTATTGAAAATAGCTGAAAAGAAGTCCGGCTCCTATGCCCTTGGCCTTCTGAGTGTAGGTGAGTTTGGAGCAAGTCAACCCACAGGGTGAAAAAGAAAGGACAAGCTCTCTTTATGTAGATGCATTCACAATAGACTTGTTTTATTGGTGGCAGTTAAAAAAAATCATTGTTTACTCCTGCCAGGCTTATCCGTGTCAAAATCGAGTCTCCCCTAAAAATGATAAATCTGGCAGCTGCTGTTTTACAAGCTCACACACCACTTCCTTTGACTCCTCAGCATCCAGAAAATACACACGACTACTATTTCCAACTGCTTAGCCCTCGTTTGTTCCATCGGGGATGATTCTGACCACCCCCGACGCTTAGAAGAACACATAATACCCAAACTACCTGGCCTTCAGTCTTGGAAATCCTGAGATGAGATACTGGTAAATCATCCAAAAGAGCTGTGGATGTGTGACTTGCTGCTGCTCTTCCTCTTGTCCCTTTTCAAGCTGTGGTGAGGCAGACGTGAGGTTTCCACAGCCACCCAAACAAGAACACCGTCTTTGTGCATTTGAAAATGCTCAACAGATCAGCTTAGGTTTTTATTATTTTCTTCTTCCAGGGAACTGTGTTATTCAGTTTCTCAACTTCCTTTGCAAATCTCTTCCCTCTGCCAAAGCTTATCAACTCTTAGGTCATCTTGATATGTCAGAAAGTACTTGGATCATGGAGCTGAACCTTAGTAGACCCGACAGGAATTTCTCTATTCACACAAAAAAATGAGAAAGCCACTTACGTCTCCCAGCAGCACGGGAGGCTTCCACTTTTGCTCATATGCTGTACGTTCACACTGACTAAACTCTCAAAACTGTTTTCCCTGGAGGACTGATACCTAATGGAATCATGCCATCCTTCTGGACCTTTCATTGAGGTGACTCACACTGCAAGTACTTTTAAAAACCCCTCCCAGGTTTTCTCTTTTACCACAGATTTGCCAGAAACTCTTTCCATAAAATAGGAGTGAACAGGAAAAATTCTTAGCACTGTACAGAATAATTCTTTTAAAAACATAATGTCTATGGGGCTGGGGTTGTAGCTCAGTGGTAGGGGGCTTGCCTAGTATATGTGAGGCACGGGATTTGATTCTCAGCACTGCATACAAATAAATAAAAGTCCATGAACAAAAATAAATATATTTATATACATAAAAATATATAATGTCTGTGAAAAATTTGCATTCAGTATAGATTGAGTCATCTGAGGGTTTGTGGTTGCTAGGGAGAACTGCTTCACAGGTCACATTTGGGACTAATTCACAATTGCCACCATCACTTACCAGCAGGATGAGTAAGGGTGACAGCTAATGGTCTCAGCAAAAGAACCTAAAGGACTGCTCAGAGGCACCTGCCCTTCCTAAAGTCACTTTGTGGTTCTCTGGGTCACCAACATGGAAATGATGCCTTTGGGATCACTAACAACGAGGTGGTGCTGACCCAGGCAATTCCACGTCACACATCTGACAGGTTACTTTTCCAGAGTAATGTAAGCTCCACAAGGCTAGTATGGGACCTGCTATCATTGATGCTGTTTGCTTCTTTGGAAGTTAAATGACAATATAGGCAGAATGTGATTTAACTTTAGCACTTCCTGATAAAGTTAGGGACCAGAGAACAAACGACACAGTGTTTAGAAAACAGAGACCTGCGGAGGCCAGGTGGGAATCCAGAGTTCCCATAATCCTGGGCCCAGGATGGCTGGCCTTTCCCTGCTGGAGTCTCCCAATGATGAATGTCAGGCCTGGGATCAGAATGAGCTCATCATCAAGACCCACTGGAGAAGGTGTCTCCACAGCGCAGGTTTTACATCCAGAATAAAACGCTTTGGGTGAAATCTTGTTTTTCACTTCATGGCTCCAGAGATGGCCTTTCCCACAATGCTCGATGTCAAAGATTCAAAGGATAAACCTTCTGTGCAATAAAGGGCTTCCCATGGCTGTTGCCACCCTCCCACCTGAAGAAAACGCATTTATTTGTTGGTGATCAATTTAGTACCTGAAATGGGGGTCAAAGGTCCCGGAGCTTCCTGTGGTGGACCTGAGAAATCCATCCCCACCTCAGAGATTCAAACACGCAGATAAGGGAGTGCTTAGCACTGGCCCCATCTGGGAATCTGTCTCATCACTGTTTGGTCCTCCCCTTAGAGAAGCAGGTTTCAACCTTGAGGTACGGCAAGGATTCTTCAAAAGGCAAAAGAGAGACAGGAATTGACATGGACTTTGATTTTGCTTTCTCTAATTAAGAAACCAATCATGAGGTATATAAAGTCAGGATACTGAACTTCTACCAATTAAGGAAGAAAAGTTTTGATAGATGGGAGCTTTGGCTTCTCTTTCTAAATAAGACTTAAGTAAACAGCTTTCAAAAGAACTGGGTGCGGTGACACACACATATCAGGAGGCTCAGGAAGGTGGATCACAAGTTCAAGGCTAGGCTGGGCAACTTAGAGAGGCCCTGAGCAACTTAGTGAGATCCTATCTCAAAAAATCAACAGGACTGGGGATATAGTTCAGTGGTTAAGCATGCCTGGGAACAATCCCCAGAACAAAAAAAAGAAAAAGAAAGGAAAGAAAACAGCTTTTAAAGTTAATTAAGTTAGCACATCTCAGGATTCAGAAGTAAAAAGAAACCTGTAATTTTGGCTTGCTTCAAGGTGAGTATGCGCCTGTTCAGATGCTGCGTGTGGAACGCATGCTGGGGTCCAGGCGCCAGAGACAGTGCCCTGGCCAGCACCTCACACAGCCAGCGGGCCGGATGGATGACAGACAGCAGCTGTGAGGCAATCCCTGTGCTCATAACCATCTTGTTTCCGGGACACAGACCAGAACAGACCGCCGAGTGCTAAGACCCAGAGCCTGCACTCCCTCGCACCAGCCCCGCTCCTGAGCTCCCCGAGGTTGCGGCAGATGTTAAAAACTAAAGTTGAAACCTTTAAGCTGTAATGAAGGAGTTCACAGGGTTCATAATCCCAGTACCCCACCCCGATTCTCCAGCGATCCTGCTGAAAGCTTTCAAATAGTCCTCAGCACTAACACGGCGCAGCGCGTGTTGAACACACTGATCTGCCCATGATTACCCTCGGCTGCTGTAAAACAATCTCACTCCTCCAGTGACTCGGGCTGCAGCAACAATGCTGTTATTGACTTGTTGCTCCGGCTCTATTTAGTTATTACCCTCGGGGCCACAATCAATAGACTTTGCACCAAGTCAGCCTAATAAATCCCAGGCTCTCACTGGAGGTTTGCCAGGAATGGTAAGGAAATCTATGGCAGGCAAACGCTTGGAGTGCGAAGACAGAGAAAGCTGCACTGACAGCCGTATAAATTAATTAGCAAGGAACTGTTTATTCTTCTAAAAGATCAGATTGCACATTTGTCATCATTGAAGAAGGCACAGATAGACTATCACAAACTTATCTGGTGATATTTACCCCCCACTCGGCGCATTCGGATGCACACACAAGACAGACCTGTGTGCTATGGCGATTGTTCCCTCCTTTATATATTTCCAGTTACTTAGTATATAAATTTGCCCTCTTAGTGTAGTTCTCTCCGGTCTATTGTTTCCAGCCTATTTGGACTAATGCAGTCTGCCTCGATAATTCTCTAAACTTGAGGGTGAAATAATCAACACGATAAAAGGAAAATGTTGATCATTAACATTGTTGGGCTTTGGGATTCTTTTTTTTTTTTTCCCTGATAGGAATTTGAATCCTGCTTGTAATTCAGCAGTAGAGGGGAAAAATGCTTTAGGTGATAGAAAGAAACACTAAAAGGTCAGAGAAAGTAAATGCCAGATTATTTCAGATCATTGCAAAGGAATTCTTGGGTACTTCCTTACTTAATAAGCAAATGGTATGTAGATTCAGTGGCAAGGGGCCCAGGATCCTGCTGTCTTAAGACTCACTGAACTAAGCGTGGGCAGCTCAGGGACAAGACCATCTTCTACAGACTGAAAACAAACATGAGAGATCAATAGGAGTCTTAAGACCTATCTGCTATGGCAGTGGTGCCTTCCAGAATCTCCGTGCAAAGCTTTTTCTTTATCCTAACTTTACCTGTGCTAGAATAGAATCTATAGTCTGATGGGAAAAGTTCTTTTCTAAATGCTAAGATTCTGGAGGGTGGAGATGTTAGAAACAGTCTTTATACACAATTGCAAGATCCAACCTGAGTATCACACAGCTGATTGACCAGCATTTGGTGACAGTTTACTTGACAGTATACTGGGCATGAGGCCATCCTGGCAGTGACACAGCACCACTGTTCCCAGGGTGGAAAGGTCCTCTCACTGCTCTGGTCTAGCCTGGGGTATGTCAACCTTGCTGCAAGCTGATCCACTCCTGTGAACGCAGAAGGACGCGGAGATCCCCTCCGGCACGTAGCCTTTAACTTGACGGGCCCTGGGG
Source organism: Glaucomys volans (assembly GCA_020662805.1). Lineage (NCBI taxonomy): Eukaryota > Metazoa > Chordata > Mammalia > Rodentia > Sciuridae > Glaucomys > Glaucomys volans. The sequence goes on from JAJEJO010000550.1 coordinate 45,780, forward strand.
AGGGGGCTCCTACATGCCCTTGTGTGAAACCCATCCTATTATGGGACTGTGAACTGTGTTGGTCCTTAATTGCCTCTTATAAGTGGTTTCCAGGTAATAAAGTTAATTGAGTTGAGAGACTTTCATCCATTGCTATTACCTCCTAATATCGTCCATCAGGCCTGCGTCCTTTCTGCTAATCAGGCCAAATGTGTCTCCTGAGTAGGTGCATTAAGAATAATGTCAGGACTTAAGAGCATCACCCCAAACTTATTTCTAAATATGCACACAGAAAGTTGTTCATCCTCAGATCTCCCAGGCAGGACGTGACCTGCGCTCAGAGACTGTCATGACCACAGGGTGCGGAGTTCGCGTTCCTGACTCCTATCTCATTTTTGAGGAGAAAACCAAGGTTCAGCAGGACCAGCGGCAGAGGCAGGCCCCAGTCAGACATTTCCTAGCATCTCTTTCCGGCATCCTCATTTCAGCTGGGCTGGAATATACCCGTGGGAAGAATATTTGACAAAATGGAGAGGCCCACACCTCTGTCCCATCGAAGAGGCCCATGCCTCTGTCTTGACTTCCCTCTCTCAACCGAAGAGCTCCTGAGTGCTTCTCGGGCCCTTGGCTCCACACCTGGACGCTCGGCCTCTTCTGTGTGATGCAGGCTGGAGCGTCGGCGGAGGCTCTCAGCTTCAGGGCCCAACAGTGTGCGCTGTGGCCCCTTTGGGCCCTGCTTTGCTGCTACTTGTCGCCTTGCCTCTGCCAAGTCACTCGGGGTCCTGGATCCCTGGCTGACTTCTGTGCCACAGAGAAACTGGTAAAGGGCTCTGAGGGGACTTCCTTTCAGCTCCAACAGCCAGTGACCCATGCCAGCAGCTCGTCAGCCACTCTCCTGCCCGGTCAAGTTTGCATAGCTCTCCCGGGGCCTCCTGGCATCTTCACGGACACCAGCTCTCCACTGCCATCCCGGGTAGGGCACGGATCTTGGCATTGACACTGTGCCTTAACCACAGGCCAGAGCACTGCTGCAGCAACCTCGGGCAGGGACAAATCTCCTACCCCCAAACATCCTCTGGCTCCTCTCCTCCTGCTGGACAGCAGTCATTCCATCCCATGACATGACATCCCTGCCAGGCACCGGGGACACCACGGAGACACCCTGAGGCATGGACACCTTCCAAGCACTCTGAGCTGAGGAGCACTCTTATGAAACTTCCCGTGGCTAATGATCTGGATGCAGGTATGGGGTTAGCATGGGACAGTTCATGGGGCAGGTGTGGGCTGGAGTTTCTGTTGTGTGGATTCAGGGTTCTGCTCCTACGATCTGAAGCAATGGACACCTAATAGGCTTCAGCTTGTTGGATGATGGAATCAGCAACAGGGTGTAACAAGAGTGAACGTGTTTTGCACAAAAGACACCAGGGATGTGCTTCCTGAACCCTGGAAAGCTTCCTTAGATCCATCTGATACCACTGGAAACTGGGTATCATTATCCTGCATTAGAGATGAGAAAATAAAGGTCCAAGAGGGTAAGCGACCATCCTAAGGTCACGAGGAGGGCCAAGAATCAGCTCTCGGCCTTGTTTTGTGTGTCTGTGGGGGCACGTGCCTGTTTTCCTGTGGGATAGGCAACTGAACCGAGGGCCTCGAGGATGCTAGTAAGTGTTCTCCACCTGGCAGCATCCCTGGGATTTTTTGTTTGCTTTGTTTTCGAGACAGGGCCTCTCTACGTTACCCAGGATGGCTTCAAACTCTTGAACTCAAGTGATTTCCTGGGTGCTGGGACCACGGGCTTGTGCCATTGTGTCCAGCCAGCTCTTAGTCTTTTGATATTGAAGTCAATTCTCGATGACACCCTACTTCTGCTCCACGGGCCAGGAGGCAGCAGGGAGGTAAGAGACAAATTAGAGTGAGTAAACCATTTCCCCATTGGTCATTCCATCTGCTGAATGGGCTTTTATGAGTTTTCCAACTATGTGCCGAGTTCCCAACATATAGAAGTCTAATTAATGTTTGAAGAGATGGAAGTGCTTATTACCCTGGTTTCATCACCCACACTGAATAGATGTAAATTCTCCCATTATACCCCATAAAGATATACAAGTATTACATCTCAACGAAAAGAAAAAATAAAAAAGAATTAGATTTTATGGCTTGCAGACTAGAGTTTCTGAGACCTGAAGTGGTTTTTCCTAGTTCCCTGCCAAAGGGCTTCTGAGGTGAACTGGTCTTGGGGGATGACCGCATCAATTCACAATTATTTTTCTTCCTTCAAAAACATAACTGTACAACTAGACGTTCACATGCAAAAGAAGAGAGTTGGTCCCCCACCTCATGCCACGTACAAACACCGACTCAAAGTGGGATTAAAGGCCTAAGCGAAAGATCTCAAACCATCCAACTCTTGTGACCTTGTTTTTGGCAACCGATTTTTAGATATAACACTAAAAGCACAACAACCAAAGAAAATAAACTGAACTTCATCAAAATTAAAAACTTTTGTGTTTCAGAGAATACTATCAAGAAAGTAAGAAGACAAGATAGGCGCCATGGTGCAAGCTGTTCTCCCAGCAACTTGGGAGGCTGAGGCAGGAGGATTGCAAGTGTGAGGCCAGTCTGGCTAACTTAGTGAAACCCTGTCTCAAAAAATAAAAAGGGCTGGGGATGGAGATCCATAGTAGGGTGACCCTGGGTTCTATCCCCAGTACTGAAAGAAGGCGGAGGAGAAGAAGGAGAAGAAAGTAAGAAGATGAACATCAGACTGGGAGAAAGTATTTGTGAATCACATACCTGATGAGGGACACATATCTAGATTATATAAAGAATACTAAAATAAGATGACTCAATTAAAAAGTGGGCAGAGGATCTGAGCAGGACAAAGGGCCGATAAGCACATGAAAACATGCTGAATGCTGTTAGTCATCAGGGAAATGCAAATCAAAGCCACAAGGTGAGACCACTTCTCATCCAGTAGGAGACTGGAATCAGAAGTCACACCACCATGAAGTGGAGAGAGCAAAACCGTCTCACAGGGCTGGTGGGAATATGAAATGGTGCAGCCACTTTAGAAGACAGTCTGATAGTCTCTTAGACAGGTAAACATGGAGTTACCCGATCCAGTGATTCTGCTGCTAGGCACACCCAAGAGAAATGAAAACATATGTCTGTACAAAACTTATGTATCAACATTCAGAGCAGCAGTGTTCAAAATAGCCAAAGATGGAAAAGTCCCAAATGCCTATCAGCTGATGAGCAGATAAACAGAATGTGGATATGGTGTGCCCAGACAGTGGAATATTATTCAACCATGAAAAGGAATGAAATATTCTCCCAGGGGACACTTCGGGTAGTTTAGAATGGAGAACTTTAGGAGGCAAATTCTCTAAGGCCCCTTAGCTAAGGGGCAGCAGAGTCTGCATTTGAACCCAGGGTTATCTGCCTCCAGAATCTGTTACACATGGCACTGTGCTGGAGATGGCACCCTGTGCACTCATGGAAGCCTCCCTGCCTCTGGGGCCTGGGGCCTCCCAAGGTTCTCCATTCTAAACTACCCACAGTATCCAGGTGGCACACGACTGTAATCCCAGTGGCTCAGGAGGCTGAGGCAGGAAGAATGTGAGTTCAAAGCCAGCCTCAGCAACTTAGCCAGGCCCTAAGCAACTCAGCAAGATACTGTCTCTAAATAAAATACAAGAAGGACTGGGGCTGTGGCTCAGTGGTTAAGCGCCCCAGAGTTCAATCCCTGGTACAAAAAGCAAAACAAACAAACAAACAAATCACCCACAGTGTTCCTGGGAGAGCCAGAAGTCTCTTTAGAGAGAAGTTAGAAACTTCTTTAGAGCAAGGTCCTGACTCTGGTTTATTTCTGAAATAAGTCATTTAAAAATGGGACAGTGCATGATTTCTTCCTGCAGTGACACTCTGAAGCTCATCTTTAAACCTATTTATTTATGAAAAACAGTTTGTGGCAAAGAAGAAACCTCCTTGGTGAGTTTCAAGGAGGTATTATACAAATGTGACAGGGTGTCATGGGGTTAAATGCATGCAAAATAAGGCATCATGAATCCACTATTACACATAATTATAATGCACTAATATAATGGTAAAAAAAAAGGAAATAGGGTGTTATGATATTTAACCTGAATTATTTTTCTTTTTAAAAAACATTTGGAATTAATCTTTCCTGTTCGTGAAGTGGCATCTTTTGGCCAAAATTTGTTTTTTGTGCCAAACAGAACACACACTATCTAAAGTTAGCCTTTGAAATAGTTAATATGTCTTTCTCTGCTATTAACTTGCTGTGTGATCTTAGGCCAGTCACTTGCCCTCTCTGATGTCAGTGCTCTGTTGGAGACCAATAGCTGTGGAATAAAGTTGTCAAATGCGTAACATGAGTGGGTTGGATCAGATCAGAGGTTGCCAACTGGCAGCCCACAGCCATATTCTGCCTGCAGATGTGTTGGTTTGGCTTGCTTGGTTTTAATTTTTTTTTTTTTTTTTTTAATTCTTGCCAACATTTACACATGGGGATTTGTAATCCAGAGTGTGGGCATTCTGGAAAACCTGGCAGATCTGACCCCAGCAGGCCCACGTTCCCCAGACAGGAAGGGAATGGATTCTGAGGAGCCTCTTCAGTGGTACACGCTCTCTCTGGTTTCCGGCAATGCTTGTAGGACTCCCCTGGTCTGACTCCCCTGGCTCCCCCTGGGATCTGAGCATGCCACCTCGGCCCAGTCCTCCCAGGTTCCTCCTGCCTGCTCTCCCAGGCCCTGCTCTGAACTTTGTAGTGTCCCAACAGACGGTAAAACTGCGGGAAGACCCCTGGCTCCTGACACACACCTTTCCAAATCCTGCGCAGAGCACAGGACGTGGGGCTGGAGCCGGGTCATGCAGCCAGCCCCGTGAGTCCACTTCAGCCCTCAGGCTTCCCAGCACACGCAGAGCAGGACAAGAGGGGACATCTGAGGGCACCCCCATTGCTTCATCTTCATCCCCAGGACCCTGGACTCTGGATGAGTGGGCACCCAGGTGGGAAGGAGGAGGCTGCGGCTGGCAGGTTTTCAATGGCTTGAGGACAGGGAAATTCCACAGTTTTACCTGGCATTCCAGGTGGACCTGAGCTCACATCAGCTCACCCTCTTCCTCATGAGATGGACGGCAAACAGACCATGCCAATGAAATGCCGTACCCTGCCTGACCCCCCCAGGGGAACCAGGCCCCCCCCCCCCACATACACACACACACACACACACACACACACACACACACACACGCAGTTTCTAGCTTTGTGAGCCTTAGGTGACACCCTGAGTCAGTCACAGCCCGGGCTCTGGGACAGCCACGGCCTGAGCTCTGCCCACTGAGGTCAGCAGGGCTGCGGTGGACCTGGATTCTCATCTTACTTGTGGGTATAATAAATTGCAATTTTCAGCTTTCCCCACTTCACACAAAAATTATTTGGAGTGTGCAGACTATTTCTCCTTTCCAGCCCTCCCGGGTTTCCCTCTTCAGAAATGGGTAACTGTCAGTCCTGCAAGGTGGAATCACTTCCTAATGTGATTTTTTAAAACTTCTTACTCTGAAATAATTTCAAACTCAACAGGAAAGCTGCAATGATGATGATGATGATGATGATGATGATGATGATGATGATCGAGCTCCAATCCTCTCCACTGCATTGCTGATGGCCACCATTTTGCACTTAAGGTTTACCATAGGTGCAGATGGCACTGGGGACGGCCTGAGTCAGCGGCAGACCTCATGCCTCTGCCTTACCACCACACACGCACCCAAATCAGGAAATGCGGCATAGTGACATAATTCCAACATCGATCGGGGCCCCTCTTCTAACTCCTCCAGCGATTCTAATAACATTCTTTATTGCTTCCGCCCACCTCCCCTGTTCCAGGATTCCATCTAGGATCACAGACTGTTTTGTTTTTCAGTGGTTGTCCTCTTGGGTGTCTGCTATTCTGAAATCCGAACTGATTTTTTTTTGGAACCAGGGATTGAACTCGGGGACACTCGGCCACTGAGCCACATCCCCAGCCCTATTTTGTATTTTATTTAAAGACAGGGTCTCACTGAGTTGCTTAGGGCCTCGCTAAGTTGCTGAGGCTGGCTTTGAACTCGCGATCCTCCTGACTCAGCCTCCCAAGTTGCTTGGATTACAGGCGTGCGCCACCACGCCCGGCCGAACTGATTTTTGAAGATGCTTTCTCTGTGGCATTAGACAACCAGAATGGAAGGAAGGAGAGCATAGAAACACCCAGAAGACGGACTGGTAGTGGGGTGGGCGGTCATGGGGGAATACCAGAAGCTGCCCACTGCAGTCCCTCCAGGAATCGCATCATCTGCTTACAGTTGAGAAGGCACACTCTCGAGGCCAAGAGGCTTCTATTTTGGTCTCCAGCTTTCTTCCAGAGACAACTGCTCTGTCCTGCTCCCTTGCCCTGAGCCTCTCCAGAAGGAGCTTTGTACACTGTAATTGCATTTCCAGGGTGGCAGAGTGGCTTTCCCCAGCCCCGCGTCTCACAATGCATCTAAATCATTCCATTATACCATAACAATGGATCCTCACACTCGGCAAGCAATTTGTTTTAATTATGGAAATCACTTCATTCTCTTTTCAAATATCTGCCAGGGAGCTGTAAGTCACCGCAGGTCAAAATAGGACGGAGAATATGCTGGATGGGGCAATGTGGCTGAGGGAAGTCCTGCTCTCCTGGAGGCCACCTATCGTATGGGCTGGGGAGGAGGAGGAGGCTGGGACCCAGAAGTTCAGGGAAGGGGTGGGAATGTGGGTCTCCCTGCTATGGCACCGTGTCCCCATCGTGTGGCACAGGCAGTGAGAGGCTGGGGACAGCAGGCCCAGCAGACACCTGTTCTCATTCCACCAGACTCTTCCCCTCCCCTGTTTGCTTTCTCCTTTGCTGGACTCAGTAAAAATACCAAGAGTCACTCACACCTGCAAGTCACTTTCCCCAAGGTGCCTGATGACAAGATGGCTCTTGGGACTGGGTGTGGGGGTGCCCACTTATAATCCCAGTGACTAGGGAGGCTGAGGCAGGAGGATTGCCAGTTTGAAGCTAGCCTGGGTAACTTAGGGAGACCCTGTCTCAAAATAAAAATTAAAATAGGCTGGGGGATGTAGCTCAGTGGTAAAGTGCCCCTGGGTTTAGTCCCCTGTACCACAATAAATAAATAAGCAAGTAAATAAAATAAAATAAAATAAAATAAAATAAAATAAAATAAAATAAAATAGAATAGAATAGAATAGAATACTGATCCTGGGAAGGGGCTGAGGGCCCAGATCATTCTGGGGTTTTCCACCATCTCACTGGGCCTTGCATGGAGTTTGTGTCTAAAATAAGTTAATTAAATGTCACAGATCTTCAAATGATTTTAAAAATTCTTACTTTTTCACTATAACTAGGAAAACTGGGAGAACACAGAACCAGACAAAAGGAAGGGGGAAAAAAAATAAGGAAGGCGGGAAGGCAGGCAGAGGGCAGGGGAGCCCCGTTAGCTGGAAGCCCTCACCAGACGAACCTGCCCTCAGGAGGTTTGCCTGACTCTGGTGTGCACCCTGCAGCTGGTGTTAGTTGACATCTGCACTTTTTTTAGGACTAGGACAATATACTGTGCAGAACATACTAGAACTGTTTCTCTAGTTGTGCTTTTAATCTGTCAGGTTCTACTTCACACTTAGCAATGAACGGATGCTTATTTCCTTTTAGACACTAAGTCTACAGTTAGGGTTTGCTCCAGGTAAAGAAGAAACATGGGGAAGCAAAAGAGCTGACTGCTTAAAATATGGGTTCTGAGATCAGAGCATCCTATGCAAATTCTGGAATCTCCATTTGCTAGTTCATGAAGGAGGACCTCTGTTTTACCATCTGTAATAGGAGATGGAGAGGCACACACCTGTAATCCCAGGGACTCAGGAGGCTGAGGCAGGAGGATTACAAGGCAGGAAGACCAAAAGTTCAAGGCCAGCCTCAGCAACTTAGAGAGATCCTGTCTCAAATTAAAAATAAAAGGGCTGGGGGATGTGGCTCAGTTGTAGAGTGCCCTTGGGTCCAAGCCCCAGTAGCATGCACTACACACCTACACACAAATTTGTACCCAAAGATGGCTGGGAGAATTAAAACAAGATAACATATACAAAGAGCTTAGTGTAGTTCTTGGCATATAACAAAGCACTCAATAAACACTGGCTACTATTTACTGCTACTATTACTATTTCAATGCGTATTGAAAAGTCAATTTTAAGCCACAGATTAGGAAGCTGATGGAAGTAATTTATCTTTTAAAGACTAAAACTCAGAGCTAAGAAACTAGTAGCTTTTAAGCTCTGCTTTGAAGGATATTTAATATATATGGAGCAAATTTTGAAGAACTAACACCTGAATGCAAAATTGCTACATCGTTTGCACTAAATCACACCTGGTATGGATCTTGTCTGATTTCATTTTTCCCATCAAAGTTTCAAAGAAAGAACCTTTGGCTTCCATCTCATCCAATTTACCTGCCACCAGGCCAATCCCACAGCTCTTAAGATGCTTATGGACACTAGCACACTTGGGCTGTGTGCGTCTCTCCCAGCTACCTAAGGAAGAGGGTTACCAAGCAGCAGCCTACAGAACACGGTTCCCAACACCCTTCCTCTCTTCCTTACCATAGCGATCAAATGGGACACTATGGATGACAGGATCCCTTGAGTATTTTTTGTTAACTGGAAGCAAATATTTTTCTCTCCTGTTGAAGAACATTATTTTTTTTTTCCCTTTCAATGGGAATCTGCTTCCTGATTTTCCTACTGACTATTAATTTGAATGCAATAGCTTCCTCTTCAGGTGAGGTTTCTGGGAGCAACCAGGAGATGAGAACTACTTGCAACAACAGCCTCTTTTTAATGATGAAATCTTAAATTACACTTGAACCTAATTTTACAAACCAGATTTTTTTTTTTTTTTGGTGGGTGGGGGGGACCAGGGATTGAACTTAGAGGCACTCAACCACTGAGCTACATCCTCGGTCCTATTTTGTATTTTATTTAGAGACAGGGTCTCACTGAGTTGCTTAGTGCCTCACTGTTGCGGAGGCTGGTGAACTCTCGATCCTCTTGCCTCAGCCTCCTGAGCTGCTGGGATTACAAGTGTGAACCACCACACCCAGCTATGCCAGATCTTAATCGCAAGGTTTATAGACTTTATAAACAAAAATTTAAAGCAATTCTGTAATAGTTATCTTTGTCAGCATCACTGGCCTCCATCTGTTGAGCTTTTCATTATTTATGTAGTCTATGTACTCCTTTCTTTGCTTATATGGTAGTTAATTCTTAACTTCTATTTTTGTTTCTTTCTGTAAAAGATCTTCTTTACTGCTTGAGGTTTCCCTTCATGCTTAAACTTGCCAAAACGCCTTAGCATTCCTTAGCACATCACACTCCACCTCCAGGTCTGGCCCTCATCTCATATCACACTCTCCTTCTTCTCCTGCTCTCCAGACACACTGGACTTGGTCCCTTGTCCTCTGCACACTCCCTCCCACCAAAGAGCTCTTGCACAAGCTCTTTTCCAGGACAGGAGCTCTCTTCTGGAATGCCTTCATGCCCCAGCGCAAGCATCTCTTCTTCCAAAGCCTGCGTAGGCCTCCTCGTGGAGATGAAGTCCCTCCACCAGAGGTTCCTCACAGGGTCTCTGGATCAGCACATCATCAGTATCATCCAGACATGACAGAAATGCAAATTCTTAGACCCTACCCAAGACCTAAGGAATCAGAAACTCCACTTTATTTGAACAAGCCCTCCAGGGGATGCTGATGCCTGATGAAGTTTGGGAATCACTCACATCCAGTCCTTCTGCACCAGGAAGCTCTCCTTCCTGGCCTTCACCACAGCGTCTCTCAATCTTGCATGATTATTTGATCCATGTCTGTCTCCCCCACTATACTAAGGGCAGAAATTGTTACAATGCTATTGTGGGTTTATTGTTCCTTGTTGTTTCTCCATCACCAAGCAGTATTTGCTCAATATAATGTGCTCAATAAGCCATTTTCAATAAATTAAAAGTGAGCAAATCTAATATTTAAAGGGACAAATACCATAATAGAAGAAATGGATTAAAAGTATGAACTGGTAATTTATAAAGCAGACAACAGGAATGGTAAATATTTTAGAATGCTCAACCTTAACTAGCAAAATAAGGGGATGTCATTTCCTCTCACTTAACAGGTTAGCAAAGATGAAATGAAATCATAATACCCACCTGGGACACGGGGATAGTTGCTGTTGTAGGAATGTGTGTATGTGTAGTTTTTCTGGAACACAGCTTGGCACCATTTTGAAAACTCAAAACGACCCAGCAATGTCCCCCTTAGTGGTTAGCAATAAGGTCATATTAGTCCATGTGCACACAGGTGTGAGAGTGTACATTACAACACTGTTAGTATCTATATAGTTTTGAAATAATGAGAATATTCAATAGAGATTTGTATAAGTAAACTGCATTCACAAAACTGAATCCCCAACAAAATCACATCCCCATCAAAAACGATGTTCAGATGAATTAATTGATGTGGAACAATGGTTATAATAGTAAAGTGAAAAATACTCAAAACATTTGTATCTATACATGCATATATCCAGAGAAAAACGTCTAGACAAATTCAGCTAAAGAAGAATTCAAGGTGTGAATATGGGTGATCTTTTATTCCTTCCCAATTTCTTATGCTTTTCTAATTTTTTCAATGCATTACTCTGTGTAATATAAAAAATTAAAAAACATTTTAAACACCAAGTTTAGCTTAAGCAAAATGTAACTAGGATGGGAAAGCACTTCTGTGAAAACAAAACCAACCGAAGATAATTTGTAAAATACCACTCTTCCATTATTCACTGATTTGAACTAACCATGCTGCAAGTTCCTCCATTCCCACAGACAATCAAGAATAGCCTGCAGCTGGCCGTGGTGACCGTCACATCAAGTACTACGGGCACTGATTGGGATTAAGTAGCTGGTTACTGATAGCAAGCATGCACACTGCATCCAAGAATTGTTGGCACAGAAGAGGAAACATCCCCAGCCTCCACTAAGAATTCCAGAAGGTTCTGTATCTATGGGTGGGGAGCAGAATCTCCATTGCTGCAGGTTGGCCATCAGTCTTGTGGGAGTTTTTAAGCTACTCCCTGGGATGGCAGAAACACTGTCATCGCAGGCATAAGTGCAACTATTTAAACTCTTTCCTTCCACTTCCCTCTTTTCCTCTCCCTGAAACCATGCACATCCTTGGCAAGCTGCTTCCCAGAGAGAGTGCTGTGGCATGAGTCAAGGGGATAAACCTACAGAGATTACCTGATGGCTGTGAGGGTCCATGTGCCAGTATCTGAACACACGTTCTTGGTGTCACATGGCAGAAGGTAGTAAAAGGGTGAGGTTGAAGGTCAAAGGCATCAATGACCTTGTGGCCTATTTGAATCAAGTAGCTATACTGAGATGAAGTTTAAGCATAAGAGGTTCTAAACAAAGAGAATGTATATTGGTGTCACACACAAAACTCTGAAACACAGGGCTATGTGGTCTCATAACTCGGAGAAGCAGTTTCCCACTGCCACAAGGCCATTAAATTCTCTTCTCAGCACAACAAAGCAGGGTGACATGCTCTTAGTACAAACATGCAGAATAAGACCTCCTTTGAACCCCATCATCTTGCCACAGGTGGGCATGTAAAATCATGCTTGGTGTGAGGTTTGTTACAATGGCCACCAGTACATTCTAAGTCTACCAAGGGGCCCAATGCTCAGTCACTCATTCTCTATGCACCAAATTGGCACCGCTAATGGGTTTCTAAGCCTGGTGCCAACTGGCAGGGGATGTCGGGGTACAGAGTCTTCGATGCCTAAAGGCAGGAACTGAGGCTGTGTGAAACATCCTCTAGCTGCACCTTAGTATCATTCCTTTAAATGGCCTTGCCCTGGATCTTTTGGTTGGGCCGGGCTGGATCACTTACATGTGTGTGAGGCATGGCCCTGACACCTGGAGGAAACTGCTGTCCAGGCCCCGTACTTAAATCAATTCTGGAGGCAACTGGAAAGGAAAATGAGCCACAATTTTAAGTGAAATTTCTTCATTTCCAGGCAACAGGGATGGCCTCATCTTCAACAACTCTCTTCCGGGTAGATATTAATGAGAAATTGGAATAGACGAGCTAATGACTGCATATCCCTTGCATAATTACAATGACCTGAAGTCCTTTTTAAATGCCAAATTAGCTGATTAAAATGAGTCCTGTTGAAGTTTTAACATCCTGATTCAAACCTCCTGCCCAAATTTACTTGCAGGGCCTAACTGCATTTAAAGATGGATTTGGCAAACTCAAAAAGCACCCAGTTCCTAATACTGGGCCAAAGTCATTTCAAATTCACTTTAAGAAGTCTCAACTGTGGCTCCCATTCCAATTTGTACGAACCTCTTTCTGTTTCTGGATTGTTCTCTGGTTTCCATTCAGGAAGAAAGTTCTCAGCCCACTTTTGTCCAACTTCACCTGATTTTGCTGTTGAGGTCTTTTGGGGCCCACCCTTTAGACCCCGCAGCTATAGAGGTACACCCGGAACAATGGTTCCAACATTCCTGTGAGCCCACTGCAGAGAAGGTGGCTGCAGCCCTCGCAGGTGCAGGAAATAGGACCTGCAAAGCATTCTTAGGACGCTGCTTGGCCACCCCGCAGCTGGAAGCTCGTATCTACAGCTCTGAAACTTCCCAGCCCATTTTATTTAAGAGAGACAGAAATAAAATCTAAAACTGTAAAGTACTCAGTGCAAACTATCAAAGAACAGCCATTGAACTTTTTGGAGAGGAAAGCAGGAGAAAGTATAATACTGTCCAGGGCAGCAAGAGGACATCAGCTCACTCCCAAGAGTTTACTGAGATCAGAGTAGATATTCAGAAAATGAAGTAAGAAAGTTTCTTATAGCAACCAGATTGTCGTGTGTGTGTGTGTGTGTGTGTGTGTGTGTGTGTGTGTGTAGAAAGAGAGAGAGAGAGAGAGAGAGAGAGAGAGAGAGAGAGAGAGAGAAGCAATGAGAGACCAAATGCTGGTAAGAAAGCAAGCGAATGAACAATTTCAAAACTCAATTGTGTAGCACTGAGCTTATTTTTCTAGCTTATAGGATTAAAACTGGATTTCAACCCAGAGGTAACACATTGCATTGACATTAAGAATAACATCAGGCTGTGTAAATATTTTTTTTAAGAAAATGTGGCATTATTAGTGAGAGTAAGACATAACCGTTATGTTTAAGGAAAGAAAGTCTTTATTTGTTCCCATACAATCATAACTCAATCAGCCAAACAAGCCCACCCCCCACCCAGCCACCATAATAATGGGAGTTTTGTGTAAGCTCCTTGTTTTACAAAAGCCTGATGATATTGTCTTGAGGGTAATCCTAAGGCTGTTAGACCGAAATTAAAACCCATCTGACCAGTGACTCTGTGTTTTCAAGACAGCTCTATTTAAGAGGGCCACACTGATCACACGAAGAGATAAGCCCCCCTGTCTCTGGGTGGCCACTTCAGCAAACCCTGGCACACCATTGTGATTTTCTACTTTTTCACCTTTCAGAAGAGCAAAGATCTCACAATCACTTTCCCCAAGACATACAGTCATGGTATGCACAGGCCTGAGTAAGAGGTGAATTTAATTTTTTCTTGACCTTAAAAATAAGAAAGAATTTAAAGCTTAGACTGAAGGATGTTGAGTTTGAGCCCAGCCTGGGGAATGCAGCAAGACCCTATCTCAAAATAAAGAAAAAAGAGAAACCTTAAAACTTACATGCATATATTGGTTCAACTCCCACTAAAATAGAACTGGGCTATTCTGTCCTATTTTTGCATTCTTAAATTGAATATGAGCTTAATATCATGGATTATCAAACATCTGGATTTTTCCCACTTTTTGGTCTTTCTTAAAATCTCATCTCTGTCCCTGCCCCAACACACACACACACACACACACACACACACACACACACACACTGGTAATCAACATCACAGACATGCATCCTTGTGATAAGACTCAGCACCATACTTTGAAATTTTATGAGTTTGAAATTGTTCAAACACCTATTTTAACCTCTCCAGATTCTATGCCTCTGTGTGGACACCTGTGTGTTTCCTTCGTTTGAATCCTCGCTGTCTCTCCTCTATTTCTGGCTCTTCGAGACGCAGGCTCCAATACTGCCCACACTGCTCCTCTCATCCTGAGCTGTCCTGCCACTTCTTGGTGGCATTTTTGTTGGTTTGCTTGATTCCTGCATCCACTTCAATCACCATGAGCTCTGAGAACACTGGGGTTATCAGACCCCAGGCATCCGGAGTCTTCCGACCTAGGCTGCCTTGGAGAGCTGGAAGCAAGAAAACTGGGCCATTTGTGATGTGGGGACTAGAGGAAGTGGGTGGGCAGGGACAGGTGGACCTTCTGGGGGAGTTGAGAAGCATGAGGTTCCTTTGAATCTGTTTTCTGAACCAATAAAACAAAATTCCTTCATACTGTGTGTAGGTGTTATGGTTGACTAGGAGGATTCCCCAAATGCAAGTGGCTCTCTGCAATCTTAAGACAGGAGAAACAAGACATCTTTTTAAGAGTGCTTTGCAGCTGAACTGTGTCTGTTGTCTGTTTCCAACGAAAATACTTTCTAACACATTGTCACTGAACATTGGTTCAGCACTGCATATGAACTTAATACACTCGGGATATAAGAAATGGATTTATGAAGTTTACCAGCAGCTCAAAACACCATACTTCAACAGTGGGAAGAAAGTGATCCACCCGTACAATTGGAGTTGAATAAGCATTTGGCTTTAACCACAGCTAATAAGTGAAACCTAACACCTAGTTTTCCATCTGAAGACCTTTGGGATCCATTTTTATACTACCTTGATCAAACCAGGAATGGAAGTTCAAGCTGCTTCCTCCAGCCCTGAGGGTCCTGGCGTTTCTCAGGTCACACCTCTCCCCATCAGCCTCCCTCCCACCTTAGCTTAACTTGGCCCCCAACCAAGGATGCATTTCTACCAATCAGATGCCACTGCACAGCTCTCCTCTGGTGGTTGGCAAGGGGGCAGAACGGAACTCCTGGGAGGGGACTTGGCAGGAGACCTATCTCTGAGGCCACTTGCACAGAACAGGATCTCACTTGTGAGTTCAGCTGCAGCCCAGATGAAAGGCTATGGGAGATGCCCTGTGCTCTCCTGTTTTAGAGAGAAATGGCATCTAGGAATGGTAATAAGAAGTGTCAAAAACATTTATTAAGAAGTGGCCCTTCATTCAATCCTCACAGCTCCTCTTGGAGGGCTCTTCCATTATTATCTTCCTTTAGAGGAAGCAGACTTAGTAAGCAAAGCACAGGCGTAAGGCTGCAGTGGGAACTGACAGGCCAGGGTTTGAGCAATACCTCTCCACCCACACCCTTGCTCTGGCCCATTGTGTGTCCAGCATTGTGGCTGCGACCAGCACTTCCTCCTGCAATACTGGGTCCTGCACACCTTGCCCTGGAAGCACTTTCAGGTGCATTTTTAAAATGCAGATGACTGGATTCTGCCCCACAGGTTCTGACTGAGTAGGTCTGGGATGGGGGTCAGGAAATTGTCTTTTAAATCTGTACTCAGGTGAAAGGTTTGCAGATAACTGAACTTGAACTTGAGGTGTGCAGTAGATGTGGGTGATGGAGGATGCCAGGACTGAGCTCATGGAGAAAAATGTGTTCCTTGAAGATGCTCCTGAGAAAGCACAGGCTGGAGGTGTTGGGCAATCCACAGTAGCACAGGACTAAAGGCTGGACTGCCCCGCTCATGCCTGGCCCCTATTCTGCTAATTCCCAGGGAACTCCCTGGTCTCCAGATTCATTCAGCTCCAGTGCAGGCCCACAGCTGTAATTTGTGTGTAATTATGTAGCTTTCTTTTATTTTATAGTAGGTATTGCATGAATACTATTTGCAAATAAGTGTTTGCAAATAAAGTGTTTGCATATAAAGATACTCAGGGTAATATTATTTATGATGGTAAAAACTGTTAGCAAACAAAATGTCCAGGAATATAAGATTGAACTTGAGCTGGGGATGTAACTCAGTGGTAGGGCATGTGCTTAGCATGTGTGAGGCCCTGGGTTTGATCCCCAGCGTGTGCACACACACACATGCAGACACACAGACTGGCTAAACTGTGCAGACATTCCAAACAATGGTTGAAGCATATTTAATGATATGGAAAATGTTCACATTATGTCAAGTGGAACAAGTAAACAATAATTCTATTTATATGATTTTGTAAAGAGCAAAAACAAAAGATCGGAAGGAAAAATATCTGAATGTTCGAGTGGGTACTTTTGGGTGGTCAGATTACATATGATTTTTATTTTCTTTTTCTTTTTTCTGTATGTGACTGATTTTCACCAAGAAACACAATTTTCCTATTAAAAATGTCGTTAAAACTGCAGCAACAAGCAAGAATAAAAACCAAAGCAAAAGAGAGACGCTGCTTTTCCTCCAGGAACAAGATGGAAAACTGCGAGTGAGTGCCAGTAACGACCCCACCCTCCCATCCTGTGCTCCGGCTGCACCTTGACCTTGCCCCTCCCAGCTCTCAGCACATAGCAATTCTGCATCCACTGACTGCCTCCCTGCTGGATGGTGAGGTGGGGGCCCTGTCCCTCTTGGTCACGCTCATACCCTCAGCATCTAGCAGAAAGCCTACACTTGGCTGCTTCTCAGTAAATATTGACTGCATGAATGAATGAATGGTTAGGTCTCTCCTCCCCGACTCAGCTAACGGTGCCTGGAAGTGGGGCTCAGATCCTATACAGGATTTCTGAATTTTCCTGAACACTAGTATTGGGCATATCCTAGGTGCTTAATAAAGGCTTGCTTTTCTGATGGGGATCACGTCAAAAGGAAGCACGCCCACTGAGCAGAGCCAGCCTCTTGCATGCCTCCCCCAGAGTTCAGGCGCGACTCCTGCCTAACTGTGCATGCTGCCTGGCACTGAATCGCTGATTTTGTTTGCTGAGAGAAGCAACTGAGGTAGCCCTGGATCCTTATCTGCAAAAGTGGTCGTGCTGTAACTCACTGCTCCACCCCACCTCTTCTGGAAAAAGATTGATAAGCATAATGATGATGTTTTAATGAGCTTAATTGCACATTCCTTATGTTCTTGCAGAGTTGCCAACCGGCTACTTCCACATCCAGCAGTTTGCTTGTAATAACTTCTCCCCCTCCTTCTGCCAGGAGCATAATTATTCCTGCACTAATCCCGTACTTCAGCTCTTTCTCCCTTGCCTCCCCCCACTCTCTCCTTTTCTTGCTGTTTTTTCCCTTTCTGGGAATTACTCTAAATGGGTATCTTTGAAAGGAGGGTGGCAGGCTGCTTTTGGTACAGTACTTACCAAGAACCCTTTCATCAAAGAGGCCCTTGTGAGCATGCTCTGGCTGCGAGCCAATCAGATCATCTCGCTGTCTGTTTCTGAAGAAACTCGGGCCCTGGTATGCAAGTCAGGCCAGGCTGCAGACAGGCTGACTGCACTCCCAGGCCAACCTGTCTTAGTTGACTGAGAAAATGCTGAAGGGAAAATTACCTGTTTGGCTCCAGACGGAATTAACATTTTTTTTTTTATATATATACACAAGTATGTTTATTATTTTTTGTTTAAAAGCGTTTGCCTATCTAATATAGTCATTAATGCTATCTGGTCAGTACTTGAAACATTTTGAAATATGTGCAAATGCAATAAGGCTACAGGGCCTGGAGGCAAAATAAGATGAATTTTCTAATTAAATGACTGAAAACTGTTTGGGGATTAACGAATGGAGGTTCTGTAATCTGTTTATGGGCGCTGTTCTGTGCAGGGACATTCGGTCCACGCACAGGCCCTCATGGGCTAGCAGGACCTGCAGAGTCAGTGTTCCTGGCCCTCACTGTCCTTCACATCACACAGCACCTCAAATCAAGCCCTGAAGAAGATCCTGTGGCCCCAGCCTTGGCAGCAAATGGCCTCTTTCCAAAGACAAGTCAACTCATCTCTGAACAGTCTGGGAAACCTTCTCTTGGAGCCCGGGCCCCCAAATCGTTCTTATGAACACATTTTTGACATTTCCAGAAAAAGGTCATAGGTAAGAAATAGATTTTATAGTTTCTATTTGAGAAATGTATTCTGCCACGTCCTCTTTCCTAGACCCATTCTAGATTGTTGCCTTCTCCTCCTCTGAAGCCCAGGTTTGTGGATGCTGCACGTGCTGGGTGCTCCCCGCCTGCCTGCTAGGTGCAGGGCCAGATGCAGGGGACTGAGGGAGAAGACACGGCCTGGGTCCTCAAGGACAGGGTCTGGATTATCTACCTTCAGTGATTTCTTGTTGCTCCTGGCCTCTGCAGGATTAGTTTGAATGCTTAACATGTAAAAATAGCTTCATGTCACTGAAGTGCTAGCAGTGACACAATGTTCAGGTGACAGAATTATTGTGGCGTGTCCTTTTTCTTGGTTCTTTTCAGAATTCTCCAGAATTGTACACTGAACTTCTTCTCTTTTTTTTTCTTTTAATATTTTTAGTTATAGATGGACACAATGCATTTATTTTATTTCTTTATTTTTATATGGTGTTGAGGATCGAACCCAGGGCCTCACACGTGCTAGGTGAGCGCTCTACCACTGAGCCACAACCCCAGCCCCTGAACTTCTATTCTTGAAGATATAAAATATGCTATTAAAAAAAGCCCTTTCTTTCTGGGAGCACTTGAATAGGCACATTCCAGAACAAATACAGAATAAATGGAGGGACAATGGGCCAGGCAATCGTCAGTAATGGTAGAAAGAAGTTGGACTTGAAAGAGGGGAATTTTAATGAACAGGGCAGCTGGAGAATCACAGCTGGCTTGGGCTAAGTTCCTGGAGTATTAAATCAAGTAATAACAAAAATATGACTATATTTTACATATGAGATTTCATAACTTCCTGAGAAGTAAACAGTCCCTTCCCCTTTGTTTGTTTCCTGCCTAAGGAACATCTATGCTCTTACTTTGGGCTCAGTGTTTTCCCAAAGTTTCCTTGTTTATGCAGAAGTGCAGTGTCACACAGAATGCCAACCTGATTTGGTGGTCCAGCTCACATGCTGCTATAAAACCATGGGCCAAACCCAATCACAGCAAGGTCCCTCTCTGGCTCCTAGATTCCTGCCTCTGCTGTCATGTAGTGTTCTTAGAATTTTAGGCTTCACTGTGGAAAGGATGCTTGGAAATTCTCTGATGGTTTGATTCACTGTGACCTAAAGGCTTTCTTCCTGGGAGGGTTTCTTTCTTTTATAAGCCTGGCAAAGTCATGGATATAGACTGAAATCGAGGTCTTCCTATCCATGGAGAGAAAGAAATTTAAAATTCTTTTCATATAAATATATTCACAGAGAATGGTCCTACTTCTCTTCTGGCTACTTCCACTCTGGGCAGGCAGAACATGGACCTGGGGGTTGGGGAGAGTCTCCTTTTATCTTTGTGGTCTTTCCCCCATTCCAGGGAACACAGCTGATTCTCAGAGCCAAATCCTATCTCTGAATGGGCAGTGAAAAAAAAGGATGAAAAAAATTCTTTGCCGATATAGTGCACCTAGCAAACTAGAAAGCCATTAGGTAACAATAATTACAGGTTTACTCTCAAGGCCAAACAATTGCCCTAGTGGGAAGATGCTCACTTTTTAAGCAAACTTCTGCAAAGATTTGCATACAGTCTAGTACTCTTGAGAAAAGCAGCTTTCGGAAAAGACCAAAACCAAAACCAAACTCAATTGCTTTCCAGAGTCGAGCAAAGTGACTTGGGGACACGTGTTTGTTCTGGTTTGGGGATTAAGGGATGTATTATTATTATTCTTAAACTCAAAAGAGAGACGTTCCTTGGTTATTTCTCTCATGTATACAAACCTGGCAAAGGAATTTGTTTTTCAAAAATAAGTTGTTGAGTCTAAGAGCTGATAATCTATCACAACTCTGTGTATTATGTGTACAATGCCCATGTATCACCATCTTCTGAAGGCAGCATCTATTTTATGTCATTTAATCCTTTTAAAAGGTAATTTTCCTGATGTATAAATAAATCTGATTTAATTTGTGAGAAATTTTATGTAAAATACACATAAAAATTAGTCTTTGTCTTACTTGACTTATACAGTATGGTTTCAGAATCTATAAACCATAGAACTCTAACATACAAAAGAAGGGCAGTTGGGGGAAAAAAAAGAAAGAGGTCATGCAGGAAACCCAAGGGACCTAAAAGAAGCCTAAGCTGTATCCAAGAGACAGCCCAGCATCATCACCCCCACGGGGGGGGGCAGTTTAAGGTAAATAGCAGGTCACTGACCAGGCACCAGAGTCCTTTCTTCCCAACACAGTGATGACTGCATCGGGATGGAGAGATACAGAAAACAATCCATGGTTTCCCAAGTGCAGAGACATTGAGTCTGAATGCTGTTCTTATTTACCTAAGGCAAATGGGTTTTATGAAACCCCAACAGCTGGAGCAGGGAAACAATACATTTTTCTAAAGCATATTCCCTCCAAAGAAGAATGATACCTTCAGCATTTTCAAAGATTTCTCAAATAGCACAAAGGTCAGAACGAGTGAGAGCAACAGAAATGCGGTGGACGAGACCTGCGAGTTATCCTTTCAGCAACTGCGGCTGGTGAGGCAGATTCCTCTGTAATTAGGTATCAGCTCTGCTTCCGAGTAGTCAATAGTGTAATCAAAATAGCACAGCCAGGAAAAGACCCAGAGGAGCGCGAGAGGGCAAAAGGGAATCAGAGGCCACAAAGCCGGGGCTCAGTGAGCCAGGCCGGACCCAGGCCTGGTGGCTCCCGTCAGCATGATGCGGAGGAACTGCCCATTAACACCTGTGCTCTTTCCTGGCTGCACATTATCATGGTTTTCCTATGTCTGCTTTTAGTTTACAATGATTTATGTTCCTCATGTACAGTTATGTCTACACTGTGACTTTGGCTCTTCTCAACTTGAGATCTACCTTCCCTGAGTTCTGAGTTAAAAGAATGCTATTGTTAGAGATGTGCCCAGACATTTGTAGTTACTCTCCTGGAACCTGATTGGATAAGACCAGGTAAGCCGCACTGATTAGAGAATGCTGTTCATTCTATCATCAGGAAAGCTCACTGTTGAGCAAAGGGTGGCCACCTGTAAGGATCTATGTAGCTCAAAGGGATTGTACCACAAACAAAAGTAGTTTGAGACCAACACCTTACCTTTGCAGGCACAGGTATTAGATCCATCCTCTCCTGTGGCTTCTTCTTGCCCTGTTCTAAAATGCACAATAACCTGCTCAAAACAGGTACCTGGGAGATATAACCTGTTTGGGATTTGGTCATTGCTCACTGGAAATACAGTACTACAATGAGCTTTCCTCATAGCCGAGGCAAAAATGCAAATTACTGAACTTCGCTTGGTTTACTTGGTACTTTGAAAAGCTTGGATTGGATGCTTTAAGATAGGACATGCACAGGTTGGCTCAACCTAGGCTGTCCTCTTCCTGCTAGGTGACATCTGGCCATTTTCACCCTGCTCACATCTGTGACCATCTGCTTCTATAGGCATCTGGCTTTGGATCTGGAAGCCCCCACAGGGGCACCTTTTTCTAGTAATTACAGAACACGGCCATTTTCTCTATGTGATTAGCCAATCTGCAGGGAGTTAATTATTGAGTACTTACTGTGTGCCTGGCAGTGCTAGCTGTGGGGCTGCAGAGATGACTAAGGTACACTCCCTGCCTTCTGGAAGCTTCTTCTCTACCCACGCCTGGGAACAGCAGCACTCTCTCTGCTGAAACACAGATCACATTCCCAGCAAAACTATCTTCAGTCTTTAAGCAGAAGGTGCCCACTTTCTTAATTCATTTGTCCTTCCCACAAAAGGCAAGCACTTCACACCCAACACCAGTTTGAATATGGATATTGTTCTATAGGCCTATGAAAGCTCCACTACCCACCATTTACAGTTCAGACAGATAAGGGAGGGGGGAATAACCCAAATGCAGGAGGCAATATAAAAAGAAGAGAACAGAACACATGTTCATACACTTGCCCTTAAGTACAGGGGAAAACCAATTGGGAAACTTTCATTTTCTTCTTGGATGTGTGTTTCAACAATCCCGTGTGATGCGTGTGTCTATGGAAACCTTCGTTATCTCAAAGATAGTGAGGTACTAAAGGCCTCTGTTGCCATGGAACAGCAGTATTTGCTTTTTATTCTATTGCACAATATCTAATTATAGAGACCCTGATAAAATTATGCATTCCTAAGCATAAATTAAGGCCATTCTACAGGAGCCTTCATGTACATACTTTGTCAAATTTCATTAAAAAAAAATCAGGATGACTTTACAGAGTCTTAGGGGAAACCAGATGCAGCCTTCATCAAGATGGAATTCTCTAGAACCTCTAGTTGGGGCTGCAGGAGTATCCTAGGTGAAAGGGGCATCCCCTTAGTTCATTCATCCACTGAAGCCTGAGTCGAAACTCTAAAGCCCCTTTCCCACTGTGTGCTGCACAAGATGCATAGTTAGAGATCCGTTTCTTTGTTTCCTCCCAAAACACAATGACGGATTGGATTTAATGGTGCGGAAGGCTGAACGGTTATTTTGAAATGATAACATGATGCAAATACAGTTGGTACTTACTCCTACCTCCAGGTAACCTCTAACTTGAAGCTGGGGTATGTTCTGCCCCTGATTTCAGACTCCATGTTTATGTATCTACAAGCATGCATAATATACCTACGTGTAGTGTTTTGAAACTTATCTTTTGAATCAATGTAATAGTTGTTTTGAAACTGATCCTTTGAATCAATGTAATGGTTTCACAATGCACATCTGTGCATTTCAGTTGCTTCTAAATTCCTGCAATTCTGATGTTGCTGAGTGTCCTGGTCTGTGGCATCTCACAGACCAGTCAGCACCTGTGACGATTTTCTTGAGGTCTTCAGATGAGGATATTGCCGTCATTCACAAGAATCGATTTCCAGGTCTCTCACGTCTATGTGTCTTATCTGCTAAAACCAATCTTCCAAGAAGATTTCAGTGCTCCAGGCATGGTGGAGTTCTTCACCCCTCTCCTTCCTCAACTGCCTTCTTCCACTTTACCAAGTTACTCTGCCCTGAAGTACAAAAACCTCCACAGAATCAAATGAAGAGACTGAACTACTGCTCCAGAGTTGAGGGCCACAGAGCCAGCCTTGTGCCTTGAGCATGCCTCTCCCTCACGCATACTCCTGTCCAGAGAGAAGTGTGGGGTTCAGCCTGGGGGGTTCTGAATTCAGATAGGCAGAATGCCCCCTGACTTACAATGGTCAACTCAGTGAAAAAGCCATATATATTCAGTAGAAACAGTACTCTGGGTTGGGAATAGCTCAGTTGGTAGAGTGCCTGCCTCGCAAGCACTAAGGCCCTGGGTTCAATCCCCAGCACCGCAAAAAAATAAACAACAAAAAAAAGAAACAGTACTCTGAATTTTGATCTTTCCCTGGACTATCACCACGAGTCTGTAGCCTCCAGGCAGCCATGTGATCGCAAGGGGCAGTGGCTCATCCTCCACCTTGATGGATTAATTGGGATGTAACTCCATTGTAAGTCGAGGAGCATGCCTGCTATAGAAGGGGGTGGTGCAAATTCCAAGACAAAGATTTGTCCCTGACTTTTCCATCTCCTGACTTATTTTCAAAGAATGCAGTTTTGGGGAGCGAATCTTGTGAGGAAGAAGCAAACGGTGTGGTAAGAAGTTCTGACCCCACTGGCACCTATGTCTGACATGGGACAAATTGACAGAGGGGCTTGAAGGTCCACACTGCATGCATCTGCCTGAGGCCTCTCTACTAGCTTCTTCCTTATCTTAGAACTAGAACACAAGAGGCGTCCTTGTCTTCAGGTGGTGAGCTAACACATTCATTAAAAGAGATGCAATGAAGTTGGACTTGTTCTGTCCGAAAATCAGTCTACTTTGGTTGTTTTACTTGACCATGAAGACTGGTTTGACTAATTGGGTCACATGGTGACTGTTTTCATAATTTGAGTTAAATCTGTAAGGTTGTGATAAGATTTAAACATATAAAATCATTTCCTAAAAAATATTCTATTGGCAAAGATGAATGGAGGTGAACAACCTTTCTCTTCTCCCTCTTTCCAAGTATATTTAGTTAAACAAAGTGCCTCAAAGAACAAAAAGAACAGCAGGTGTCATTTGTGGGTGAAGTATATACATGTGCATATCCGTCCAGAGCACTTCCTGCTTTCAGAACAAGCAACAAAGAACTTGTTGGGTAGTCTCCCTGCGACTCTGCAATGGAATGTAAGTCTGGAGAAAAACTTGATTGGCTCAGGTAACACAATCATGTGTGTTCTGTAGATGAGTCACCAGTTGTATGAATCAAATAGAATTAATTTAAATAGCTTTTATTGTTCTACACAGAGAATCTAAGGCACAGCCTCTCTAGCCGTCAGTCTTCTCAGTATAATGTTGACATGCAAGCCAGGTCAGATCAGGGATTAAACTGACGGTGCATTTGGATGTACCATGGAAGGTACCTGCCTGCTTGGGTGACATGGTTCTGAGGGGGCATGCCTGCTTGGGTGACATGGTTCTGAGGGGGCATGCCAGCAGCCTACAGTGGAAGGAACTCCAGCGTAGGTTCCAGAACTAGCTCCAAGTGACCTTTGGAGAGTCCTCTCCCCTGGACTTGGTTTCTCCCGTATGAAGTGAGGGGTTGGAGCCCACATTCTCCCGGGTTCCCTCAAGTACCTCAGCCCATCACTTCCTTCCCAAGTTGCTCTACAAGCCCAGTGCAGGCAGTCCCCCCGGGACCCTTGG
Source organism: Glaucomys volans (assembly GCA_020662805.1). NCBI lineage: Eukaryota > Metazoa > Chordata > Mammalia > Rodentia > Sciuridae > Glaucomys > Glaucomys volans. The sequence goes on from JAJEJO010000550.1 coordinate 70,658, forward strand.
TCTGGGCACTGGATTGCCTCTGTACCCATCAGTTGGGTCGTGTGAGTACTGTTAGCTCCCAAGCTGGTGGCACCATGGCCCTGGCTACTGAGCAGCAACCTGAGTTTGCCACACTCTTCTCTTCAAGTACTTCCTTTTACACAACCCAGGCCTCCAGGCAGGGGAGAAGAATCAAGTCCATATCAAGGCTTTTAGGGACCAATATTTATTTTGCTCCCTGAATAATATTCCTGTTTTATTCTAGGTATTCTAAGAGACAAACAAAATAAAACAATTATAGCTCATGGGGGTACTTGGGGCAGATGATAAAAACAGCCCTTGTTTGCTTTATACACATTACAGAGGAACGCTCAGAGGGCACCTCAGGCTCCCCTAACCCCCCACCTTTTATGGGAACTGTTCAGAGGCGAGGTAGAGTCCTGAAGAAACATACAGGGATAGGATGCGGGTGGAGCTCTGGATCAGTAGGTCAATGTGCAAGCTTCAAATCCAGCTGCCTTGGTTCAAATCTGACCTCCGCCACTTGTTGGCTATGTGGCTGGGCAGAGCCAATGACCAAACCTCTCTGAGCCCCACTGTCTTCATCTATAAACTGAAGCCTCAGAGGCTTCTTGGGATTGAAATAAGCAATAGAAACATACTCCACCCGGGAACTGGAGCATAGTAAGAATGAGAATATCATGATTACTATATTTTTATCATGCAACCTTCTATTTCAGGCACATGAGAAAGTGATTCTGCTGACTTCTTTAGTAGGCAAGTCTAGCAGATAAGAAGTCAAATCCATCATTCACAATATCAGTAAATGTTGAATTTTCTTTCTCTCTAGGATTTTTTCCCATTATAAAATGGGAAGCCAGGTCAAATTTGCTCAGTTAATTTTGGCCTGAGAGGTGCTCTTAGGACCCTCCACATTTGCCTGTAAGGTCAGGCTTATCAGCTCACGCTTGTTAGCGTGAAAAACTCCTTTCCTATCACTGCTTCTGCCACTTCCCTTATCCTGTCTTTCTTCTGGAACAAGTGGACTTGCAAGATATTTCACTCCCTGTTTTGGCAAACACACTTGTTCTGTGAGAGAGAGTTCCGCCCATGTGTACAGCCGTGGGCTACAGACATGGGAGGGTTTATCAGACAGAAAGCCTTTCTTCTGCAGGTGCCAGGGCATTGAAAGCAGGGCTCCTGCTGGCTGTCCCCTTTTAATTAAGAGTGCCCCACCATTTCCGAACTGTGGCTCTTAGGGATACCAGAATAAAGCTAAGAGACTGTGGCTATATTTATCAGTCCTTGGGGCAGACTGAGAAATTTCCTAGCTGAATGATGAGCAACAGGCTTTCTAGAACATGGGTGGACTGGAGGCAGGAAGTTTTAGAGTAGAATTATCTGAAATGCTGCATTATGATAAATTTATTTCAAACAGAAGTTAAATTCCAGAATCTTAAAGTTGTTCCAGCAGTGCTCAGGACCAGAGCAAACCTGTGTTGGGTTTTGATGTCCATTTTCTGTGTGTATGTACCACCAATGTTGACCAATGGCCAGTGCTATGGCCATTAGCCAGCTTACTGTTGACCAATGCCCCAGCACTAAGCTGGGACAGGGAAGGAAAAGATATTCTAAAATATGATATGAATTAGAAACATTAGGTAAGAGTTAGTTAAGCTTGGTGGCACACAGCTGGTAATCACAGAGACAGGAGAACTGCAAGATCAAGTCCAGCCTCAGCAACTTAGACCTTGTCTATAAATAAATAAATAAATAAATAAACAAGGGCTGAGGATGTGGCTCAGTGGTTACATGTCTCTGGATTCAATCCCTGGTATCCCCCCCAAAAAAACCAAAATAAAAAATCCTTGACCTCTAAAGACTGGGTTTAAATCTTAGCTCTGTCACTTGCTACATAAGTGTAAGGCATTTTTAAAACTACTCTCCATTTCTACTCTGACTCCTCTTTGCCTTACAATTGATAGATCTTATTTTTAGAAAAATATTTGAAAAAATTTTATAAAAATATTTAACCAGTGAACACACACTTGCTACCTTAGGGGATTTGGTGTCAATTCCTCACTTGATGGGTCCTTGGAAGAGGCCCCAGAAATATGTGAACTATCCTTAACTCAATTTCCCCTTCGCAGGGTCCCCCAGTGCCCCAGGATAGTTAACTCTGAATGTGGTGGGATTCGTTTACATGCTCACAGTCATTCCTGTGTTTGGTTAAATTACCGCAGCCGTCTTGGGCTGGAAGTGGTCGCCTCTCCTAGGGCAGGGACATGCAGGTGCAGGGCACGAGGTCCTTACCATGGCATGATCCCTGCTTGAGTGCCTGGCACTGGAGAGAAGTGGGTGGCAGAGAAAAACAACTGCATGAAGCCAGCAACTAGCCTGTAGAAAAAATTCCAAACCCTATGGCTCACCCCTGGAAAAAACATGAGATGTTTTCATTTGATGACAATCTTAAAAATTTACATTATAGTAGTTCTTCCTTATCTGCCATTTCAATTATTCAGTGGTTTGAAAATATTCGATGGAAAATTCCAGAAATCAACAATTCATAAGTTTTAAGTAACTTATTACAGTATGTTGTTATAATTGTTCTATTTTATTATTTGTTGTATTGTTAGTCTTTCACTATGTAGGAAAAACATACTTTGTATAGGTTTCAGTATTGTTGGGTATTATAGGGTTGGTATTAATTGGGGGTCATGGAATGTGTCCCTTCTGGATATTGATTGGGGTGTACTGAACTAATATGGAACTATGGAGCAAAAGAGGTTTAAAAAACTCTCAGTAATAAAAATGTGTTTTGTTCAATTATACCAGAGGAAAAATTTAAGTATTTCCCTGTTCTATCCATAAACAATCTTATAAAAACCATCGTTATATATAAAGTAATGGCCAAATTTTTTTGCAGTCAAAAAATACAGAGAAAAAAGTATTATAGATATGTTTTAAGCAATTAATAAAATGATGTTACTTTCCTGGAGTTGGTGATGTTTTTAATATTTGCCTTCTTCAAAATCTTTGTTGTGCTTCTTTTTCTTGACCTAAATGAACGTCAATTTTCTTTTTTTTCTTTTTTGTGGTGCTGGGGATTGAACCCAAGGCCTTGTGCTTCCCAGGCAAGCACTCTACAAACTGAGCTATATCCCTGGCCTGAATATCAATTTTTATAACTTTGAATTCTACTTTTTTCCAGAGGGTACCCTGTCTACCTTTGAGTCCCAGAAAACTGGATTTGTCTCTGGATTTGTCATTGTTTCATGAGAAGAAATGAAGTGAGGTTTGTGGAGTACATACAGAGCGGGCTTCTGCCCAGTAGCTGCCTGGCAGCAGGAGTGCTGCTGGGAACGGGACTGACGCACAGCTGTGGGACATGTCCAAAGTGCAGCAGTAGATAGAGACGGACCGAGTCTGGGCAAGGCACAGGAAACTTGGAAGGAAAACAGACCTGAAGCTGGATATTTAGCCTTTAGGAACACCGTGGCCAAGAGCACGTGAAAGGTACAAGGCAGAAGGATCAGGAGGGTCTGTGCTGTAGGAGGCCAGAGGAGGGTGGTGAGGTGACAACAGCCACGGTACACAGCCCTGCCTGGTGCCTTTCCAGGACCTCCTTGCCTAACCTCTACCACCAACCCACAAGCCTGTGCCACTGTATTTCTGGCAACCCTGACCCAAACCTTGGGTCCGGATAGGTTCTGGAATTGAGAACTTTTGGAATTTTAAGAAGGAAGCGCAATGCACATGTCATGTGTTCTAAGCCACCACTGGGAATATGAGGCGGCATCCGTCAACACTATCACTATAAGAAATACAAATGTTTAATATTGCAAATATTTAGTCAGGTTTAACTGTAATCAGATTTATCTGTATGGCTGTGAAAGAGGATGGAGGTTGGAGGGCAGGGAAGGCAATTCTGAGGCTAAGCCAATGCCTGGAAGAAAGATGTGAACTTGATTCTGGTTTCCTCTGTCACATGCAAGGGACATTTGTCTCCCTGTGATGAGGCTGATTCACATAAAATTGTCATTTTTATAGGTTGAAAATAATTAAATATTGGCCATTTCTTATGATTCAGATATCTGGAGTGTTAAAAACACAAATAAACAAAGGAAAGCCTGTTCTCCCTCCCCGTGAACATACCCCTTTCCTCTCACAGGGCAGGTCCCAATATTTGGTCTGGATTTCTTCAGGATGCTGCAGACTTGGTCTTATGAACATCTCTGTAAGTGTAATAGGGGCTTCATTCGTTTTTGTAAAATATTAACTCTTAAGCTTCTGCTGGAAAGAAGGATGTTCATTATATGATGTCCTATATTTTTTTATTTCTGAAATGCTTGACTCAAACGTACATAACAGGAATATTTAATTTTTAAGAAGATACTGTCTTAACAGAGAAAATTAAGAGGCAGCAGAAACTCTTCAGAAACCTTCATTGAAACCCCAGCCAGCTGGGGAGGAAGTGAAATAAGAGGGGGATGTTGTTGTTAATAGCTAATGGTTACTGAGTATCACGACTGAGGGAGAAGCCATACTGCAGGGGGGATTAGCTCCGGTCCTTGCCCAAGCACACAGCCAGACAGAAAGTGGAAGGCAAGCCCTTTGTTATGAGCACTACAGACCACTGAGTGAAATAATGAAATAAAGAAAAAGATTACTGCATGAGTCATCTCTGGAAAGTAGTAAACATTTTGAGGCTGATGAGTTTCATCTTATGTAAGAGTGAACGTGAATGAAGATGATTTATAATGGATCTGCACCCTGTTTCAGAGGAGCGTCCATGGACGCTGATGGTGGGATGCTCCATTTAACCTCTGAGTCCTAACAAGGCTCTGTTTTCCAGATGAGCTCAAGGCTTGTCATATGCTAGACCTGGAAAGCATAAATGGTATTATCTTTGTATATACAAATAAAAATCAATTCATTTTCCAAATGTTTAACTCGTTCAGGAAGAGACACACACGAATAGATCCCAGCTAAATCAACCATGTTAGCAAATCTCTTTCTGCTTATCAAATCAGGATGTATTAGGTTCAATAAAGGTGCTTGACTTATAAATCTACAAATAAACAGTGATTTTCCTGAAGAGCATTTTGATTCATCATTGAAACTGTAATTCCTGTTCATTTTAGTAGCTTTTTGTAAGTTTTCCTTAAATAGAAGTAGCACATCTGTAAAACAGAATATCTCAATAAGCTATATTCTCTAGACTATAAAAGGATTACATTGTCTTCCTGTGAAAATGATCATAGAATAGAAGTGCTGACTAGAAACCTTTTCTCCATTATATTTTTGAAGAAATACCAAAGACTGTATTTTCTTACAGACTGACATCCTGAAAGGAGATCCATGCAAAAGGCAGAATTAAGCCTGCTTGTCATTCATGCAAACCATTTAGCAGCCTCTCCTCCTGGAATATTTCAAGCCACTTGTGGAACACATTTCAAATCCATGTCTGCTCACAACATGAGAGGGAGGAAAGCAGGTTTGGGTTTCTTATAGGCCCTGTGACTCCAGTCACATCTCCAAGCTGGGTTTCCACTTCTCCTCCAGCTACTCTGATAATCGGACCTGGCTAGGAAGGTTAGGAAGCTGGGGTTCCATATCAGGCTGTTTACTTAACACATGTCACATCTAAAATAAGGATTGCTTTAGCTGAAAAAGCAAGTCATTTATAAATGTGCATTTATAAGGGCAAAAGTCAAGGCAACTGTGCAAACCACTTGTCAACGTATTTAGAGGAAATTGTGTAATCAACTTAACATACCAGTTAGCCTTTACCTGCAAGGTCAAGCTCAGAGTTCCTGTATGTCACCACACTAGCCTATTAATCACTCTGCAGGAAATTCCACATTTTTCTTTAGATTAAACTATAGAAAGTGGAGTGGGGACAGAATCTAGAGAGGATTTCCTATTCGTTTCTTTGTTTCCTCTGACTTGCCTGATGTTTCATGATTTTATTTATTTTTTTACTTGCCTGCTACAGAATTTAAAATAGGTTTAAAATGATATATCTCAACATGTACTGCTAACGGGCGTTTTATCACACAAAGGTAAATCTAGGTATTTGGTGGCTGGGTGCCAACTTACTGCTGTAGATCCCAACTAGAGATAGAAAGTGTTGACACTGTCAAACAAGTAACAGATCCTTCATTACAGAAAGAAAGAAAAGGATATAAACTACTAAATTTAAAACCATTTCTCCTTCCTTTTCATGTTGCCAAAAAAGTTCAGTTCATTTTAGTTGCTTTTTGTAACTTTTCCTTACATGATTTTTGAAGATATCCTAATTTTATGTATTTTTTAAAAAATCACTTTCTAATGGCTTTAAAAAAATACCAGAAAATATATTCATTTTTAAACAGTTTTATCAAGGTATGATACACACACCATGCAATTCACCTATTCAAAGTTTAAAATTTGGCCTTGTGAGGTGATGCACATCTTGCAATCCCATCAACTGGGGAGGCTGAGGCAGGAAGATGGCAAATTCGAGATCAGCCTCAGCAACACAGCAAGATCATGTCTCAAAATAAATAAATAAATAAATAAATAAATAAAAAGGGCTGAGATGTAGCTCAGTGGTAGGGCACTTGCCTTCCAGGCCTGAGGTCCTCGGTTCAACTCCCAGTACTTGGCCTCCCCACAAAAAACCCAAACAAAACAAACCCCATATCCATTACAGTCACTCTCCATTTTCCTTCAACCTCTCCAGCTCTAGGCAACCACGGATCTGCTTTTTGACTATTCCAGACATTTCATACAAATGGGGTCATAACAACCGAGGGCCTTTGGGCCTATCACTGAGCACATTTCCAAGGCTCATCCCTGTTGGATCGGTACTGCATTCCTTCTGATGGAGGCATGATATGCCATACTTATCCACTCCATTGCCAATGGATATTTGGGTTGTTTCTACTTCTTGACTATTATGAATAGTGCTGCTAGAATTTTCATGTGCAAATTTTTGCATGGACATATGTTCTCATGTGCCTTAGGAGTAGGTACCTAGGTGTACAGATGCTGGACACACGGCAACTCCAAGTTTAATATATTAAGGAACTGATTGACAAACTGTTTTCCTCAAACAAACCCTTCCCAAGTGGCATTCAAAGTTGTGATTTTGTTTGGTTGTTGTTTGGTATTTTCTTTGCATGATTTACTTTGAGGAGAATAAATTCAATCCTAGTTGCAATATGTAATTTAAAAAAAATGACTAATCTTGCTTCTGAAGGAGCATTTACGCTACTGTTCTATTTGAGTAGCTTCCATGCTTATGTTTCCACTTTCTGGGGGCTCGGCCCCGGCAAGGAAAGACAATCCTCCTTTGTGGACATTCCCACAGTTAACTCCACACACATCTGGATGGCAGTTCAATAGTCCACTGTTACCCAAACAATTTGTAATCACACATACTGTGTGTCAACTAACAAGCCAGGGTGTATGGCTTCTCAGTATTCCGTAGCACGCAGCACGCACAATTTACAAATAAAATAAGAATCTACAGCAGAGACAATGGCACATTCTTCCTTGAATCACTGAGAGAAAAGAGTGTCTCTGTTGAAATACAAGACGTCGCTTGTTATTTTGACGGTAAATGAAAAGAGGTTCGGAAAACCATATTTCATCTGTTAATTCTCTTAGCATGGGAAAGTCCCGTATCTGTGGCATTGAAGGATCTGCGGCTGCACATTTCTTTAAGCTGAACTTGAATCAGAGATGGCCAAGTAACCACCAGCAACAAGTCTGAAATGCAGCTGACCAATTTTAACAGCCTTATCTGGCTAGGTCCAGTGGACTGCAGAAAACAGGGACAATGGCCAGACTCATCATGGTCAATTGTTTCTCTCATTGTTTTCAGCTTGGAGGATGGAGGGGTGGAAGAGTTAAGTTCAGCCCCACAAGCGGCTGATTAACAATTTTGGAAACAAAGAGTTCGATAAGGCCAGAGGAAGTGAAGTTGAGCTTGTCCTGAGAAAGAGGACTGGGGACAGGCTCTCCACACACGCCGAGTCCCCAGAGTCATGATAAGGTGGCAGAGACAGCAGTGAGGGGTGATCAGTGTGGGACAGGGAGGTGTTGGGAAATGCAGTGGGGTGCAGATGGGTGACATTCCACCTGCCCTGTCTGATTGGCAGCACGGTGGCCTCTGACCCCAAGGGGCTGTGCGCTCCACAGGGGAGCCAGCTCAGGTCCTGGAACGGATCATCTGGCTGGGTCGCTGCTGAATTCCATAAGAATCCGGGGCCAGATGATCCAGCCTTTCTTCTCCGTGAGGGCTTCTCCCCAGGCTTTCCCTACTGGCTTTCTGCCCACAACACCATAACTTGACTCTCAGGCTCTGCTGAAAGGTTCTTAACAGAGGACAGCCCTCTTCCAAGGTAAACACAGCTCTGTCACACTGTGAACGCAACAACCTTGTAAGAAAATAACCATTAAGATCCAGGTGGCTTGTGAGAGGAAGAAACTGTCACTGCGTAATCAGGTCATACCAGGGAGAAAAGATTAGTTTCACATTGAACTTCACGTCTTCACTTTTCTCCTCTCACAAAATTTTAATATTAATAAATATGCAATAAAGGTCGGCTCATTTCTTTTCCAATTTGTCAGGCATTCATGGAGGACCTACTATGTGCCAAGAACTGTGCTAAATCCTGGAGACATAAAGAAAAAGGAAGCAAAATCCCTTTCCTTGAGGATCTCATAGCCTTGGAGGAAAGCCAAGTCTATACAGAATAATCTAGAACATAACTGATAAACATGGGATAGAGAATGAGGAAGTGTAGAGGAAAAGATGGCTGCTCTGCCTGAGGGCTTGGGAGAGTCTTGCAGAGATGGTGCCTTCCAAGCTGGGCCCTGTGAGGTGAGTGGGCTCTGCCTAGACAAAGGGCGCACAGGCTCGGGGACCCTCAGGGAGCTCATGAGGGATTGCCCACCTCACACACGGCCCAGTGAGGCCCATTAAGACCAGGAACCCACCAGCTAGAAACCAGAGAGGAACCTAAACTTCCTTTCCGCCCTCCATTCTCAGTGTTCTGTTCATCTACAGAGTTGACAGGGTAAGACCTGGACTGTGCTCAGTGCAATCCAAACTCCAGTAACCAGGTGAGCACTAATCTCTGTCTGCCTGTGGACTTACCAGGACCTACAGGATCAGCCTGGATCTCTGCCTGCAGCAGCAGAACTCCACCCTGGTTCTCTCCCTCACGCCCACTAGAAGGCGCTGAGACTAGGGCTCAGGTAGCAAAGCAACAATGAATTGGAAAAGAAGAAAAAAAACTGCAAGAAAAATGACTCAGCAATGGAAAAACATCAATTTATAAATATTTTTTGATCCCCAGAAGAATGCCCTAAAAGGAAAGGTGGTCATAGCCAGCTTCTGTTTGCCAGATCACTGGGGTCTCAGTGACCTTGACAGTCATCTTCACATGGATGGAGTGCTCTTGTTCTATTTTTGAGGTACCACAGTGTTCCACACACAGAGGCTTTGCCTGAAGATCACAGGGCTGGATTAAGACCTCACATGCTGTCTCTGCCACCCCCTGGGAATGGCAGGCTCCTTGCTCAAATGTACCTAAAATACTGTATACTCCTGTCTAAGGCATCCCAGGGAATAGAGGATGGAAAAAGACTTGTACAATCCAGCCTTATTATCTTGATAGGACATTTTCATTTTGTCATTTTTTTTAGCTCTTTTCTTATGGGACAAAATGAATAATGCACATCTCATTGGAATTTACCCTTTATTTTAAAAATAAATGTCAACTACTTAGTGGGTTTCTCTCGTTATCATTTATAGAATCACAGAGTTCTGGGACGGGAAGGGACCACCTAGAGCCACCTAGAACCATAGCACATTTGAAGGTGGCACCCACTTTGAGAGCATCCTTGAAGGTACTCTGTGTGTAAATACTTCCACCAACATCAACATCATCTCTCTACTCACTTTCCATTTGAGGCTGCTCTTCAGTGAGAAGCCTCCAGAACGTGTTCAGGTAACTTCCAGTCACTAGCCCTGCGTCAAGCCTTTGGGTCACAGAGATAGGTCTCATTCTTCCACAGAACACCCCTTGTGAAAGTCCAAAGGAAATTGTTACGCAGCGCTTCTCACCATCTCTTACCTCTGAATGCACCCCAGTTTATACAGATGGCTCCAATTTCTGCAATTTAGAATAGACTTTGTTTCTTATCAAAAGAGCCACTTTTTTTTTTTTTTTTTTTTTGTGGTGCTGGTGATTGAACCTAGGGCCTTGTGCTTGTGAGGCAGGCACTCTACCAACTGAGCTAGATCCCCAGCCCTAAAAGAGCCACTTTTAAAGTTATGTCTTGTGGACTGGGGATGTGGCTCAGTTGGTGGAGTGCTTGCCTTGCATGCACAAGGCCCTGAGTTCAATCCCCAGCACCACAAAAATAAATAAATAAAGTTATGCCTTTTCCTGGCCTTCAGTTTCTTTCTTGGCTGACTGACCCAAAGAACATAACTTTATTCCTTCCTTCAATTCCTTTCACCTAGCCATCCACCCACCTGCTCACCTGTCAACCTGTCTACCCATCTGACGCTTACTGAGGACTAACCATCTACCAGGCCCTATTCCAGGACCAGGGATAGAGCAGTGAACAAGACTGGCAAGCTGTTTGTCCCAGATGGCTTACAACCAAGTGGCAGGATCTCAGAAAAATCAAATAGATAAAAAGAATAAAGTGTAAGATCTTAGGAAAGGTAGATGGGGGAAGTCTTTTTGAGGAGTGACGTTAAACTGAAAGCTGAAGGAAAAGGAATAGCTGGCCAAGTGAAGATCAGGAGGAATAACCTTCCAGAAAAAAAAAATCTTATAAATATCTATATCTATCTATTAATTATATTATTTTAAACTTGACCGTTCCAAACAGAGTCACTTGTAAATTCTACTTTACCTGCTTGGAGCAACCAAAAATCAAAATTTGTTGATCCTATCTCTGCAGTCCATGAATATGTTGCTTTTCTGCAGAATTTCAATTAAAGAAGGTCTGGTAGTACTTGTAGTGCCGTGGGGGACTCAATGACCAGACTGACTGAATATTCATTTCAGCTAACTTGCAGGATTTCTGAGTAGCTGAGGAAAGAACAGGGTATTTAACGAAAAGCTAATTCACATAACCCAAGAATAGGCTTTGTGTGTTCTAACCAATTAAACCTCTTCTAGTTTTTAACAGCTTTGTTTATGAAGCCCATATTGAAAATTAAATGTTTATTACAATTTTTTGAAGGTGAGGTATAGAACTTGGCACACAGTATTGATTAATAACTTGTGGATGGCTGGTGTGAGGAAACCAGTTTTGAACCCAACTGTAAACAATGCTTCGGCGGAGTGTTTCAGCTATTTGTAGGCTTGGGGCTTGCCAATTTGTAATTAGTTGCAGATTTTCAATTACTTCTCAGCAAACAAAACAGTTTTATTTGCATTGTTTACTTGGCATTTAATTTAAGAAGAATCCAATTGATTGTTTTTAAAGACAGATGAATTAGGAGGGTTGGGATAAAATAAATAGATACATTTTGAGTAGCCCTACATCTGCATTTGTGTTTTGAGTGAAACAAATGTACAAAATTTGGCCTAAATTCAATCAACTCTATCACACAATCTCAAAATGCCTCCTGTGCAATTTGTCAAAAAGAAGATTTTTGGCAACTGCAGATGAAACTCTTGAGATTTGTAATGAAGAACATAATCAGAGAGAGAGAAAAAAAGCAAAGTTGCATTTTCTGCTAATTGAAACTGGTAAACCACTGTGGGTAACTTAAATTCAAGAGAAGATCAAAATTACTATTTTGAATGTTAGTCCTGTTCCTGTGCTTCAGACTGAATCTGTTCATGACTGGGGCTCCTTGCAGGCCCATAGTTTTTTCTTTGGAGAAGAGCATTTCAATTGCTCAACAAAATATTTATTGAGGACCTATGCAGGGGTTGGTGCTAGAGAAGGAAATGAGGAAGAAAAGATTTTTACCCTGGAGAAGCTCAGTTTGGTGGAGAAAGGCTGGAGGTTTAATTAAAGGTGAGCGACACAGGCACAGTGGTAACAAAGTGCTGGGATCAGAGAGAAGGGAGGAACTGGCCCTGCCCAGGGGCTGAGGGAAGGTGAGAAGGGAAAAAGTAATGGACTGTAGGGAGAAATGGATTCTTGCAGTTGGGGAACCAGATACATAAGGGACACCACAGGTCAGAGTCCCAGGTTTAACGTGGCTGGATCAGGCACAGCCAATCAGATGAGAGACAGGAGTGAGGGCGTGGCATAGGCACAGGGTGAGGACAGCCTTGGTTGGCAATGGCAGGAGCCTGCACTGCATCTGAAGGCTGGCAGGAGCCCCTGGAGAGCATGGCATGGTGGCATGGTGGCATGGTGGCATGGTTGGGTGGCGCAGGCAGTGACAAGGTCAGGTGGTCTGTGCTTGAGAAAGACTAGTTGGGGAAGGAATGGTGTCTGAAAAGGGGCAGGAGCAGTGGGAGGAGACTGGAGGTACTTCAGAGGTGGAATCCACATAACTTAAGGAACAACTAGATAGCAGGAGTGGGAGAAGGGGAGGTGGCCTGGGAGGACATCGTTCAAGACAGAGCGCACACGAAGAGTAACTGACAGGATGGTAAACATACCACACCAACACCCCAGGAGTGCCACAGTAAAACGTTACAGCAAAGCTCAAACACACCATGCTAAATGAAAGAAGCCAGTCACAGAAGGTCCCATGTTACATGACTCCACTGATATGACATATCCAGTGTGGGTGAATCCACAGAGCTGTGGGCTGGGGGCAATGGGAATGCTCACTTAATGAGTTCAGGGCTTCCTTTTGGGGTAACAAGGAGGCTTTGGAACTGGACAGTTAGAGGGACTGGGTGGGTAACACTGTGAATGTCCTGAAGGGCCCTGAGTGGTGCATTTCAGAATGGTTAACTTTATGTTGTATGAATTTCAATTAAAAAAAAAAAAAAAAAGCAAAACCAAACAAGTAAAAAAACAACAACAAAAAAATGAAAACAAAACTCAAAAAACAACACAGCAACCCACAGAACCTTGGATTCCAGAGCTGCACAGACCAAGAATCCCCCTTTAAACTCCAATGAGATCAAGGCAGAGAGGCCTGGGGAAGGCAAGCTAGTGCCCATGCGCTAGCCTGGGAGGCCTGGGCTGGGGCCTGCTTGGCAGGGCTTGACTGGAAGAACCTCATTCCTTGTAGGTGTGCCCTCTACTTGGGAACCTCTGTCAAACTCTGGCTGACCTAGGGGGACCCATCAGGGGGAGGGAAAGCAACAAGGCACACAGAGACGAGCACAGGGCCAGGAAACAGAAAAACTTTCTGGCATTCATATTGGTCATCAGTAGCCCTGGGGGAATAAAGGGCTCCCTGATGCTCAGCGCATCATCAGGAAGATTAATTAACATTTGTAAAGGCCACACACAATGTGAAAAGCCCAGTAATGGATCTCCAAAAGCTGGAGTCCCTGTTTTCCAGAAGGGTCATGAAACAAGGAGTGGAAAATATTCCCTAGAAGACAGGGCTGGATGACCTCGGCCATGAAGAACATTGCAAAGAAACGACTGGGCTTGTCTGGGATTCTCTTCATTCTCAAGTTGAATCTGATCTGACAGATGTGGTGAGTAATTAAACCCTTGTCCATTCACAGTCTGAATGCCTGCACCGCCAGAGAATGGGGCAGGAATAATGAGAGGCACAGCCCCTCCGGGACTATTCAGGAGTGCTCAAATTTGCATGGTCACATGAACCCGAAGGAAGTGGATTATGCTGGCCCGGCCAGGAAGTGGAGACCGCCAAAGCTTTCTGATTTGCATAAATCATAGGGCTGGAAGGCAGAGAGGCTTAAGGGCTCTCAGAGGAGGCCAGCTGTAGCTGCCTTTCCTCGAATCCAGCACACTGCTGTGCTTAGATGCTGTCTCAGAAAGGCCGGAGAGGGAATTTAACTTGTGATGTCATTTACTCAAAGTTTTGTCAATATGCACCCTTGAGTTTCCAAAAATGTGATTTTTTAACGAGTCACTGCACAGTCTCCCAGTGACTGAATTCCTTTAATTACCTCAAAAAAAAAAAAAAAAAAAAAAAAAGGTGATTTGGTAAGGGGTAAATTCATTTTATTATGATTATTTCTGTCAAATAATTTCTAATTATGTGACAACGTGCTTAAGCAAAGAATTGTGTGTGGCGTTAAAAAGTAGTTAATGCCTCTCAAAAAGGATTACTTTCTTTTTAAGTTTCAAATGAAGGCTACTGATTAATTAACCCATTTACATAAAAATGTCTTGGATGAGTTACCTGCAAAGATAAAGGGTGAAATCTATCCTCCCTGGAAAAAGAAAAACTGCTATAAGTTATGTGGAATGAACATACAGAGGTAAACTACCAAAAGCAAATAGAAGTAATCAATTAAAAACAAATGTCAAAAATGTCCTTGTACTCTGCATGATATGGGTGATGACATCTACTCAACTGAATAACTGTTCCTTAAATGTGCCTTCCCATCTACACCTGCTGTGGTTTGGATATGAGGTGTTCCCAAAGAACTTCTGTGTCAATGCAGGAATGTTCAGAGACAAAATGACGGGACTGTGAGAGCGGCAACCTGATCAGTCCATCTGGTTTGATGGACTAACTGGGCAACGACTGTAGGCAGATGGGGGATGGCTGGAGAAGATGGGTCACGGGGGGTGTGCCCTGAAAACATTCATTTTCCTCGTGGCCCCTTCTTCCCTCTCTCTGTTTCCCAGCTGCTGTGAATGGAGCAGCTTTCCTCCTCCTTCCACCATGATGCTCTGCCTTATCTTGGGCCCAGAGCAATGGACTTGGCTGACCAAGGACTAAACCTCTGGAGCCGTGAACCAAAATAAACTTCTCATCCTCTAAATTGTTCTTATTTTGGTCAGAGCAATGAAAAACTGACAAAACACCAGTTTTACACTATTTTCTGATGGGAAGGCATGTGAAATCACATGGTGATTTTGAGATTAGATGTACACATCCTCTCCGTTTGCTGCTACATGTGACTGACTTCACGTTGCCTCCCCGAGTCTGCAGGTACCAGTCAACCCAGCTTGGCTAAAGTCTTCCAACCTTTGCTCCCTGCAGTTCTGCGTGACTCCCAGCCTGACACAAACAGTCATTACAGACCTGGAGTGCAACAGAGAAGGCAGATATTTACTCGTGAAAAACTGAAATTCCTTGATCGCTTTAATATATATAATTAAATGGAAAGTATGCATTACCCAGACTAATTATATATAATTTCTTGGCATTAGGTATAAATTATTCAGACTATACTGAGGGGGAGGGGAATGAAAGGATTCTTAGCAGAGTTTTCATTGTCGAATCCATCTGCAGCAAATCCCATCCTGCTAGTGTCTCAGGTTGTCTGCGGTGACGTCATTCTGTTCCCTAGCTGAAGCTGCGCTGCCATTTTTGCAGTTGGAATTAGTCTTTTATGGCTGCTGACTTGGTTTACCACATAAAGTGATTAAGTGAGATGCTGAGAAGGGTGGAAAAAGAGAGGGGAGAGAAGAAGAATGAGGAGATGGAGAAGGACAAAAAAAGAGAATGAGGGGGGAAAGGGGAAGAGGCTACCCTCCCCCAGTACAAGTTGTAATAAATAGGAGGAAGAAATGCATAGTCTCAGTCTCAGGACCTGATAAGAGATGACAGGAGTGCCCACATGTCACCTGTCAAAGGGCTCCACGTGTTAGTGAACCGGCAGGAAGTGACACTGGTTTTCTGGCCCCTCACTATCCCTCCCTGTGCATGAACTGAAAGGCAGAGTTCACAGTTTCTCTTTTGGACTGACAAGTTCAAGTTCCAAGGTGACTATCCGTGGCAGGGCCCTCTCTATTTCACAAAGGTGGCAGAAAGTAGTGATTATTGATAAACTTCGGGAGACACATTCTCACAAGCAGAAATGAAAAATTCAAGGTACAACAAATGCAGAGAAATGAGGGCCACAGCGCGAAGGAAATCTCTAGTTTGTGGGTGGCTATTCTCTCTCTCCTAAAAGGCCCATTTCCACCTTTAAAATAATGCAGATTGTGGGTGCCCATGGCACAGGCCTGTAACCCCAGCTCCTCAGGAGGTGGGCTAAGAGTATTGCAAGTTTGAGACCCGCCTGGGCAGCTTAGCAAGATGTTGTCTCGAATTGAGGGGAAAAAAAGGCCTGGGGATGTGCCCTGGGTCCAAACCCCAGTACCATGAAAACAAACAACAACAACAACTCAAGTTCTACCAACAACCTCAAATTGTTATGCATTCACAGGTTCTGAGGAGCTCAGTGTGACCTGGACAGAGAGCATCTTCACGTCCTTTTGCTTAAGGATCAGCTCTCCTCTCTAGTCAGTGGGACCCAGGTCCAGAGACATTAGAGAACGGATTTAGTAGATGCTGCCAGGGAGAGAGGTCCTGATGTTGGGGCTCCTGGATTTGAGATTCTTAGGCTTGGCCCTTGGCCTTGGAACTTTCTGGAAGCATCAGGTTTGTGACTCACAGAAAGTTAGAAGAATTCTCCAGAACCACCCATGGACATTAGCATGGGCAATGTCATGGTAGCCCTGAGGAAGCACATATCCCTTGTCTAGGGCTTTGTAGGGAGCATCCCACAGGTCACACCATGGTGTCCAACCTGCATTGGCTCATTTTAAGACAGGATGCCCACCTGACTTCATTTCTTACTGTCTACACTCCACAGGAGGTGTTGTTTCTACACCACCTGTGCTTTGTTAGGATTCCTTGGAATCCTCATCAATTTGTGCCATCTCTTGTTACATCTGTCATCTATTTTGAATCTACTGAAATTCATGGAGGGAAAGTCCTAAGATTCTACATGAAGATGCAACTTCTTCTCTTCATGTGGTTCTAGTTTCTTCAACTGTAAAACTGAGACAATCATTTCTAGCTTTTGGGATTGTTGATAATTAATAGGGAGCACATTGCTTGGCACAAAAAAAGGCCCCCAGCGATGGTAATTGCGATTACTAACACAGGAAAAGAAGTGAGTGTTTAAGGCTGTGAAACCCACTTTAGTTTCCAATTTTTCTTCCCAGAGGTTTAAACTGCTCAGGTCTGTTTGCATTTGTTTTGGTCTCTGCTGATATCAACACGTTATTTAAGGAAAGTCAATCCAAGAGAAACAGATGCTCCGTGTCACTGACCTCTTTGAGTGACACCTTTTTCATTAATTATTACCTTACAGTGATTCTGTGGCCAGTTTCTCCTCCCTCTATGGTTTCCATGAGTTCTAGGGTAAGGGGTCATTCTCTCAAGGACCAGACACACACCCTTCTTAAACTTTTAAGAAAAAAACAAACCAAAACAAAAATCCTAAGGGACAGTGTGACTGTTAAGGCTGAGAGGTTAGACAGACCTGCTTCTCAGGCCAGCATGGCCACTTAAGAGGGACATGATCTGAGTCAGCTGTTTCCTGCCTTGCAAAAGATGATAATAAAACATTGATTTCTCAGAGCTATTGTGAAGATCTGGGAAAAATCCATTCATATGAAGTGCTCAGCCCCATGCCTGGTACATGGAATGGTTCCTGGAATCATGGGCCAACTTGTGACTGTTAAACTCCCAGACTGGAGGCGGGGCACTGGGGCAGTGAAGGCTTCATGTTAGACATTGTTGGAGAACATCTGGAATAACTGTAGCCCCTGCTCACCCCTGAGTACAACTATTTTCTTTTCTTCCACTTCAGGAAACTCATGTGTACTCAAAAATTGTCATTAAGCTGGGTGTGGTGGCACATACCTATAGTCCCAGTGACTCAGGAGGATAAGGCAGGAGGATCACAGATTCAAGGCCAGCCTCATCAACTTAGCAAAATAAAAAATAAAAGTCCCTGGCTGGGGATGTGGCTCAATGGCTAAGCCCCCCTGGGTTCTATTCCCTGTACAATCAATCAATCAATCAATCAATCAATAGAACTGGGGATCTAGTGCTCCTGGGCTCCATCCCCATTTCTGGGGGCAGAGAACAGTTATTAAGCTGAGCCCTTGTGTTTAGAGTGATGGTGACACCCGGGGTTATCAGACTTTTTGTTTGTGAAGACAAAGGTCACATCAGATTTCGGCAATTGTACATGTTCTGGGCCCGTAGACATTGGACAGTCTCCATGATCCCTGTAGTGTCCTGGGTGCAGTGAGTTGGACGATGTTCTTTGTTTTTATGAGTTCTGCAAGCTGTGTTGATCAGAAGGGATGTAGAAAAGCAGTCGTTTCCAGACATTTCAGTAGTTACTGATAAATGTAAACTGGTTGTTCTGCAACATACACCTACACACCCTCAACTACCCATTGCACCAGCGTGAGATGTTCTCAATTTTTCTTCTCTTATTTTTAGCAGATTATGTTTATAATTGTATTCAATCAAAAAATGATAATAATAAAAGAAAAAGAAAAAAGAGAACAAAGAAGGAAACCTGTTTTTTTATGCAGGGCTCCAGAGAATCTGAGTTGTCCTGAGGTAAAATCCCTTTCTGTGATAAGTGAGACAGCTGGTGACTTCAGTGTGCACTGCTTCCCCTCCCCCAGGAGACGCCCGGAGTGAGTGCAGCCCCAGATGCTGGGTGGAGCAGGGCATGCTGGGAGTATGAATAGACCCACTGGGCCTAGGGCTGGTGGGATGGGGAAGGCAAGGTACAGATTCAACTCCTTCTGGCAGTTGGTCCTCAGGCTGCCATAAGTCGAGAGCTAAAGGTGACTTTTCCAAAGCTAGTTTTTATTTTTTATTTATTTAGTTTTTTGGTACTGGGAATTGAACCTGGGGCAATTTGCCACTGAGCTACTTCCCTGGCCCTTTTTATTTTTTGAGACAGGGTCTTGCTAAATTGCTAAGGTTAGCTTCCAACTTGCGATCCCTTGTCTCAGCCTCCTAAGTCACTGGGGTCATAGGGTGTGCCACCGCACATGGCAAAAGTCCAGTTTTTAAAAGACCAGATTTTGGATTCCTTCAAAGAACAGATTTTTATGAATGCTAAATCCTCAGGGAACACAGAAAGAGAGAATGGAAAAAGGTGGAAAAAAGAAAAAACCAGAAAGTATATGATGCTGTCTTTTTTCCCCTTTCATTTATAAAATCTTATTTGGAAGATCAAATACATTGTTTTCTTCCCAATGCTATTGTGATCACTTTAGTTTTTCTGCTCTGAAAATGCACCACATTTGTTATTATGCCTTGTTACACAATATGTATGTAACTCTTGGACTAAGAGTCTCATGGCACCTACAGTGAGGACCAGCAAGGTAATGTTATTCTATTTATTTCCGATTCTATGATAAACCTTTTCTTCCCTTTCCCTTCCCTTCCCCTTTTCTCCCCTCCCCCTCCCTCCCTCCCTCCTTCCTTTCTTCCTCTTTTTTTTTTTGGTACTGGGGATTGAATCCAGGGGCCCTGTACCACTGAGCTATATTCCCAGACCTTTTTATTTTTTATTTTCAGACAGGGTATTTTTTTTTTTAAGCTGTTGATGGACCTTTATTTCACTTATTTATATGCAGTGCTGAGAATCGAACCCCGTGCCTCACACATGCTAGGCAAGCGCTCTACCACTGAGCCACAACCCAGCCCACTAGACAGGGTCTTGTTGAGTTGCTCAGGGCCTCACTAAGTTGCTGAGGCTAGCCTGGAACTTATCATCTTCAGCCTTCTGAGCAGCTGGGATTATAAGAGTGTGCCACTGTGCCCGGATCCATGAGAATCTTCAGGGAAGGTAATGACTGCTTAGAATTATTTCCTCTCATACTTTCTTCTTGTAAGCAATTTTAACTTCCCAGGAATTATCAGAATGTTTTTCCTGCAGGGTATCATCTGTGAAAGAGCGTGGCTTATTGTTTTGCAGGGCAATTTGGCTCGGCTCTGCTTTGATTTAGTTGAGGTTGAAGGAATGCCCACGTGTGCCTTGTTCTAGGCGTGCGCTGTAGAGGTGTACAGGGCAGGAAGCCAGGCAAGACCAACATGGCAGCAGAGTAAATGAAGGCATCTGGGTTTGACTGCTGCTGCTTCTCAGACCATCTGAATGAAGGACCAGTTTTTATTTTTTTAATTTCTGATCTGCTTAGGGTGCTGTTTCCGTGACAAGTATGCAGCTCCTACCACATGCAAGTCAACACCTGAACTTGACAGCACCCTAAATGCTTGGGCTGTATTCTATGACACAAGTCCACTGACCGTGCCCTTGGATGATGAGGCAGCATCAAAGTGATAAAATTTTTTTACATGTCTATTCTTAATGTGTGCACTTATGATGTCAAAGATTGACAGCAAATAGTTGATGAACTGCAACCAGGAGTAGCTCTAAACCAAAGAAAAAATGTTCAGTGCAGTGATTCACAACTGGTACCCTTAAGGGATCAAAGTAGTACTGAGGATCAAAAAGAGGAATGGACAGACACATGAAATGGAGATAAACCCATGTCGTCATAATAATGTGCAAGCAAACAAGCTTCACTGGCCACTTTGGAGGTTGCTGTACAATGTGATGTTCTGAAAATTATTAAATAAACATATAGCCACTTATGCTGCTTTTCTTGTATGACCTATATCTCAGAGTACCCAATTAGTTGATGATAGTAAGCTATTTCATATAAAAGAATCATGCTAATAAATGCAAAAAGAATAACAGAAACACAAGTCACCACTCTGTAACCCTCAATGAACACAGGTATGATCTACACAATGATAGATGAAACTATTTGGTAAACAGGTTGATAGAGAGGGTCGTTATGTGTCAGTCAAGCTGACCATAATTAAACCCTGTGGTGTGTGTGTGTGTGTGTGTGTATGTGAGAGAGAGAGAGAGAGAGAGGGGGAAAGAGAGAGATGGATACTTGGGATTAATCCCAGGGTCGTTCTACCACTGAACTGCATCTCCAGTCCTTTTTTGTTTTGAGACAGTGTCTCTCTGAGTTCCACAGGCTAGCCTCAAATTTTCCATCTCCTGAGTAGCTGGGATCACAGCTGTGAGCCACCATGCCCAGTTCTACTGATCAGTCTTTTTTTTTTTTTTTTTAACTGGGAATCGAATTCAGTGCTCTACCACTGAGCTACTTCCCCACCCTTTGATCATTATCATCATCATCATTAAAAAAAAATTTTTTTTAGTTATTGATGGACCTTTAAATGCAGTGCTGAGGATCAAACCCAGTGCCTTGCACATGCAAGGCGAGTGCTCTACCACTGAGTCACAGCCCCAGCCTCATCATTACTTTTTGAGAGTGTCTTGCTAAGTTGTTTAGTCCTTGCTCATTTGCTGAGGCTGACCTTGAACTTGTCATCCTTTCCTTCTGCCTTAGATTTTCAAGTTGCCAGGATTACAGGCATGCACCATTGCGCCCCGTCACTAATCAGTTTGATGTAGAAAGAAGTGATCCAATCAGACACCATGTGCCTCCTGATAAGATAAAACTGATCTTGCATCTCACTGAGTCATTAGACCTGACCTCAGTGTATGCAGGAAAGAGGAACATGTTAAATAGCACCATTAAGATGCAATAGGCCAAATACATGACTTGGAACTTTTTACAGGACAATACTACAATCTCTTCAAAAAATACATGCAATTAAAAAGGAGGAAGATTTGTAATAGATTAACAGACACGTGAGAATAGATCAACCAAATGCAACAGGTACACCTTGTTTGGATCCTGATTTAAACAAACTGTAGATGTGTTTAAAAATGATTAGGGAGAATTGATCCTGGATGGCTTTGCAGCTATTCCTAAACTTGTGAGGTATAATAAAGGTACTGTAGTTGAGTTTCTAAAAATTTATGCTGCATGTGTTTCAGGCATACTAAAGTATTTATAGGTAAAATCAGGTATCTGGGACTTAGTTTAAATTACTCCACAAAAGAGAATGGGGAGAGGGAGAGAAAACTTTGGTAGGTACTGAAGGTGCATGGTGAAGATGTGGGGGGCTCACTATACTATTTACTTTTCTCTCTGTGTATGAATTTGTGGTGGTGGCGGGGGAAGCTTTAAGAAAATGAGAGGATCTCATTTCTGTGAGGGGGATCTCACAGAAAATAAAGCAAGCAAGAGAGGCCAGCAGATGAAAACCTGATGCTCATCTGCTGAGTCACTGAGTTCGTCCCCACGCTTGCTCAGGTGTGGGGTCTGAGGGAGGGCAAGCACAGACCACAGGAGGGACTTCCATCTCACCGAGCTCTGTAGTGCGGGGTTACTCACAAGACACAGCAATCTATGCTGAGTCTACAATCCCCAGGGGAGGTCAGGCAGCCTTCTGATGGGTTGAAGGAGATGGAGATTTCCAAGACCTGCTCTGGGAGAGGCAAGAAAGAGGATCCCAGCCACAGTCTAGTGTCTTCTTTAACCTCATTCCCAGGGAAAATCCAAAACAAGCACCAACAGAACCATGCCATCTGGAATTCTATAATGCACAGCTGGCAATGTGCCAGGGCAAGCACCCTGAAACTGTGCGCGCCGGGCATATTCCAAGGCCACACACATCTTTCCTTCAGTGCTCCATCGTCTCACATGTTATTTATGCATTCAAAGAACTCTACTAAATTTGGCCTTCGAAGGGGGATGGTCAAAAGCAATAACGCCATATTTGATACAAAAATGACCTATTGGGACCTGTAATATCTCCATGCCAGCTTTTTTCAATTAAATGACCACAACTAGCAAACAACTATTAAGATGGGGACTGTGTGGGATACAAAGATACGCAGTGTCTGCAATGGTGAACCACAAAATGCTTGTAGAGAAAAAGGGGGAAAAAGTTTCTCATATAAATTCTCAAGACAAAGATGTTATTCAGCTTTGCAATCCTTTGAGCTGCCGATACGAATAGTCCACCAGTTTCTGCAACTGTAGGAAGAGGCTGCTTTGATAGGATCTTTGGGCTAAAAACCCTATTCTATCCTTGTAATGTCCACACTTGCCCAAACTCTAGAGAATCAGGGACTCTTACTACTGAACCATCAGTGGTTGGAGCAGCTTCAAGTTAGTCCTTCATCAACTGAAAACTAAGTAGAAACTATGCCTAATTGTGCTCTTTAATTCTTCTAAGGCTCTCTATTTATTTTTTGCACAATTAGCCACTGCTTCCTATTCAATAGCAACCATGCTCTCTGAACCACAGGTCTGGCCAATCAGCAGGGTGGACCAACTGAAATTGAAATTGGCCCGAAGGCTTAGGAGGTCAGCCAGCCATAGGTAGTGCATGCCTTTCCCAGTTGTTAAGCAGAAATCCAGCATTAGACTCAGTGCAGGCCCTCTGGCGAGCAGAGCCACGGCTCAATCTCATTGTAGAATTAAGTGCTGAGGAACTTCAGGTTACCTGACTCAAGTCTCAGTTTCTTGCAGAAAATTCGATTCAAACCCCTCGGCTTCACTGGGAGGCTGAGGAAGTGCCCTAGGATGCTACTGAGGTCTTAGCTTTCAAGTAAGGCCAGGTCTTGGTCATCACTCTGTACAAGGTAGACCATTTTCTCAATATTGTCATCTAGGCCACCTGACTATGCAATGCTAACCAGGATTTCTCTCCCCCGCTGTCATTTAGTGCCTGTTAATCAGTCTTTTCCCTGTCTGCCACCAGCCCCTGCTCTCTCCAGCTTCCGACAACCATTCTTCTATTCAACTCCTCTAAGATTAACTTTTTTAGATTCCACATGAGTGAGATCATGCAGTATTTTTCTTTCTGTGAGTCATTTACTTGATTCATACTGTCCCCTAGTTCCATCCATGTTGTGGCAAATGACAGGATCTCATCCTTTTTATGGCTGAATAGTACTCCCAGCCCCACCAGCCACATTTTCTCTATCCATTCATCAGTTGACAGACATGTAGGAGTTTCCATTTCTTGGCTTCTCTGAATAGTGTTGCGGTGAACATGGGTGTGCAGACATCTCTTTGACATACTGATCTCATTTCCTTTGGACATATACCCAGCAGAATTGTGGGGTCATAGGGTAGTTCTAGTTTTCATTTTCTGAGGAGCCTCCACACTGTCTTCCATCATGACTGCCCCACTTAACCCTCCCACCCATGGTGTGCAAGGCGTCCCTCTTCTTTACATCCTTGCCAGCACTTGTTATCTTCTGTCTTTTTGATAGCAGCTGCTAACTAGAGTGAGATGACATCTCATTGTGGCTTCTATTTGCATTTTCCAGATGATTAGGGATACTGAGCAGTTTTTCACATATCTGTTGGTCAATGTGAGTCTTCTTCTGAGAAATGTCTATTTAGGTTTATTGCCCATTTTTTAATTAGTTTTTTTTTTTTTTTTTTTTGCTATAGAGTTGATTTCCTTATATGGTCTAGACATTTATTGCTTATTTAGATGTGAAGTTCACAGATAGTTCTTCCCATTCTGCAGGCTGTCTCTTCACACTGTTGATTATTTTCTTCACTGTGTAGGAACTTTTCAGTTTGATGTAATCCTGTTTGTCTATTTTTGCTTTTGTTTCTTGTGCTTTTGGGGTCTTATCCAATAAATCCTTGCCTAGTCCAAAGTTATAAAGCATTTCTCTTATGTTTCCTCCTAGTAGTTTCATAGCTTTGGGTCTTACATTTAAGTCTTTAATCCATTTGGAGTTGTTTTTTGTGTGTGGTGAGAGACAGGGGTCTAGCTTCATTCTTCTATTTGTGGATACTCAATTTTCCCACAACCATTTATTGAAGAGACTGTCTTTCCCTGATGTATGTGCTTAACACTTTTGAAAATCAGCATCCGCTTTATTTCTTTATTTTTTTAAGGCTCCCTGGATAATTCTCATCAGCAACCAGAGCTGAGAAGCACTGGGTTAAACGGACAGATGTGCTCCTGAAGTGCTTTGCAAAACTGAAAAGTAAACTTAGAACTGCTGTGTATTTTCTCTGCCTCTCAGATAGTCACAAAGGACAATGGCGTGTTGAAGGCTCACATTCAAACCTATTTGGATATGGAACCCCTGTCGTGCAAAGCATCTACCAACAAAGATGGGAAATGCAATTCTCACTCTCTGGAAACCAGCAATCCAGGTTACTCTCTTTTAAACAGAAAAATCTGTACCTTCAACTGTGCAGGATGACAGTCTATAGGAGCTAAAGTCCCTTCCCTCAGTAAGGATACAGAAGACACTTAAGTCAGTGTACTCTCAACTAGGAACAAATATCCACCATCTCATGGTTAGCAGGGATCTTAAATGCCATCCAGTGTGTCTTCTCCCTGCCTCCCCCCACCCATCTCCCCCATCCAATGCAGAAATCCCTCCAGAGCATCCTCCCAGATGGTCATTCTGCCCCAGCGTGAACAGCTGAATGACAGAGATCTCACTCCTTCACAAGACAACACATTTCATTGTTGGGCAGATCAAGTCTTCTTTATATGGGCTCAAAATTAGCCTCCCTGGAACTTCTACTCGTCCATAGCTCTGTTGTTGTCTGGAATAATGGCATAAAGTCCCTTCTGCTTTCAAATGAGTGTCCTTCAGCACATCATTAAGGCAGAGCATGGTATACTGGAGGGAACACAGGACAACACAGAGACAGAGCCAAGAAACTCGGATTTGAGGTGCATCTCTGTCTCAGACTTTGTGATCATAGCAGCTGATGCCCTTCAGGCTTTACTTTCATCGTGAGTATAAAAAATACATAAAAACAAAGACAATGAAAAACTGGTATAATTGTGAGCATCAAATTAAAAGTGTGAGTCAAATGCTTTGTAACTGAAAAGTAATGTACAAATATCAGTCACTGTATTAGTAGTACTTTCAGGTACACAATTTTTATATTTGAAAAATTCTTTGGTCAGCTGAAACACATATTCTACTTCCAGAAGTTAGATCTAGTTCTATTGCTAAATAAGTCTGCTAATGAGGCAAGAACATGCTCCATAATGCCGTCTACCTGTTGCTTCAGTGATTTAAGGAATCAGAAAGAGAAGTCTTGCAAGCTGGGTGTGGTGGTGCACGTCTACAACCTTAGTGACTCTGGAGGCTGAGGCAGGAGGATAGCATGTTCCAGGCCAGCCTCAGCGATTTAGTGAGAACTCCTCTCAAAATAAAAAGGACTGGGGATGTAGCTCAGCATCAGAGTGCCCCAAGGTTTAATCTCTTGTACCAAGCAAACAAACAAAAACCAAAGAAAATAAAAATAAAAGTAGAAGTTTTGCAAGATGGTATGGGTACCACATGCTGATGTTGCCTTTGGTCATTAGATAGAAAGAAAAAACCAAAAGCCGGGCGTGGTGGTGCACGCCTGTAATCCAAGCGACTTGGGAGGCTGAGTCAGGAGGATCGCGAGTTCAAAGCCAGCCTCAGCAACTTAGCGAGGCCCTAAGCAACTCAGTGAGACCCTGTCTCTAAATAAAATACAAAATAGGGCTGGGGATGTGGCTCAGTGGCCAAGTGTCCCTGAGTTCAATCCCTGGTTCCAAAAAAAAAAAAAACAAAAAAACCCCAAAAAAACCAAGAGACCAATGGCCTCAGACCCAAGAAGGTCCAGTCTAGAATTTGCCACTCATTATGCAGGCACCCTTAAACATGCTAGCTAAACTCAATTTCCCTACAAATGACACTAATCTTACATGTGCTACTATCAGAATAAAAAAAAATGGTATGCTAAACACTGAACAGTAATTTTTTTTTCATTTGTTAAACAGTAAATTTTGTTTCAATTGCTGGTCATTTTCACTATTAATTTTTTTTTTTTAAATCAGCAAGGACCCATTTGAAAAGTGCCACATTCCCCTAGGTAAACAGTATGTGGGGCACCAGGACTCCAAGTGGACACCTCCAACTCTGTCATTAATTCTCTGTGAACCCCCTTGGTTTCCTAATTTGTCAAGTAAATTAATCGGGCAGGCTGATTTTTAAACCTTTCTCTAAACATGATTCTGGGACAGCTAATATCCACAGGGCTAAGAAAACTGACAGAAGACTTCAGAAGTAATTTGTTTCCTGGATTATCCCATAATCCCAAAATAATACTATTGTAAATATAATTTGTAAATTTGTTGGAAAATTACTCCCTTTAGGAGGATTTATTTGATTCTAACTTAGTTCTGCCAACCACATTCCTGAGGTGAGTGAACCTCAGGAATTTGTAGAAACTCAATAGAAACAAGACATTTCTCCAAAGAGGAAATATAAAGGACCAATGAACACATGAAAAGATGTTCTCCCTCATTAACCATGCAGGAAATGCAAATCAAAACCATGATGAGTAATAAAAAGACAGACAATAACAAGTGTTGGTGAAGGTGTAAAGAAGCTGGCTCCCTAAACACTGCTGGTGGGAATGTAAAACATCAGCCACCATAGAAAACCACTGGCAGTTCTTCAAAAGCTATGCTTTCCAAATGACTTCGTAATTGTATTCCCAGGTATACAGGAAGGAGAAATGAAAACATGTCCCCACAAAAAGTTATACATGAATGCTCATAACAGAATTATTCATAATACTCAAAAAGTACAAATAATATAAATGTCTATCATTTGACAGATAAATGGACAAATAAAATGTATTTATCCATAGCCTGAAATATTATTTGTCAATACAAAGACACAAAGTCCTGATACATGCAGTGAGCCTTGAAAATATTATGCTAAGTGAAAGAAGCCAGAAACAAAAGACCACTTAAAACATGACTTTTTTTTTTTTTTTTTTTTGTTACTGGGGATTGAAACCAGGGACACTCGACCACTGAGCCACATCCCCAGCCCTATTTTGTATTTTATTTAGAGACAGGTCTCATTGAGTTGCTTAGGGCCTCGCTAAATTGTTGAGGCTTGCTTTGAATTTGCGATCCTCCTGCCTCAGCCTCCCAAGTGCTGGGATTACAGGCATGGGCCACCGCACCCGGCCAGACATGACTCTGTTGATGTGAAATGTCCAGAACAGGCAATTCATAGAGACAGAAAGGAGATGAGTAGTTGCCCTGCAGGATGGAAATGGGGAGCGAATGCTAATGGATACTGGACTTCTTTTTGGGGTGATGAAAAGTTCTAAAATTGATTGTGGTGAAGGTTGCATGACACAGTGAATAGACCAAGAGCCATTGTAACTTTTAAATGGGTGAATCACAGATGTAAATCGTATCTCAATAAAACTGTTACAAAATCTCAACAGAAGCACATAATCATTAAACCAGAAGGATCAATGATCAGTTCAATTTAAATCGGACTGCAAAGGACATATTGGTATAATAGCATTTTGTGTGAATAACTGTTTTGTATGTTCTGTTGCTTCAAACTCACTTCTGCATTTGGATCATTTTTCAAGGAGTCCCTGAAATTTAAGGAAGTAAATAATAAACAAGGTTACCCTGGCACACAAAATCTATTTCTTTTATTTTACTACCGAGGACTGACTTGGCGGTATAAAATGCCATTTTAAAAAAAGAATGAGGAAGTTTGAATGAGAAAATGTATTTCATCGTGGAAGATAAAAGTCTTTCCTTCTCTTCAGTGAATACAGGTAATTTCAGAAGCAGCAGCTCCTAATTATTCACTGTTGAAAAGCTAAAAAAAGGTTCATATTGAAAACAGTGACCTCCAGTTTGCTCTGTGAATGAAGGCAGACACAAATTCTCATTTCCCTAGAATCCTGGTTGATAAGTGAGTTGGGAAAAGCAAGCATTTCTTCATTACAGAGGCAGTGTTCATTTAAATAACAATAACCCGCATAAAAGTCACAAAAGCATTATCTAGCAATTCTACTGTGTTGAAATGCATTATTAGCGCTAACAATGCCAAATAGAGTAAATAAATGACTGTCTCCTCATTTTCCACATTCTTCCTGATTACTGAGCCTATGAAAGGCAGCGTTATTATTACTGGTGCATTCAACACCTTGGTCAATACCATGTGCTAGGATAACTCTTGAACTGGAAGGGATTTGAAAATCGAGTTATATTCTTTTCTAGGTTATCCAAGGGGAGAAAAAAACTTCCCATCCAGTCCTTATGCGTCATATATTTTTAATAGAAAATATCAGAAGAACTCAACTTCTGTTGGTTATGTCTGTAAAAACTAAAGTCCCCATTAAAGATAGCTCACTTGCAAGAGAACTTATTAAAAATTGTAAAAACTACATCAGTAGTTCAAATCTAAAGATTTCTTACCAAATATATGTGAATGTTTTAGATTTTAAAGTTCCTTGAGCTCAAAGTGTGAGCCTTTCTTTAATTTCCTCTGTTTTAACTCCTGAAGCACCCAGTATTCCTTCCAAGGCCACCGACCAACCTGGTTCTGAGAGCTCGTCCGTTTCCAGGTGAGGGGAAATGAGAGGTGAACCCATTCATTCCTGGGACTCTGGTGGCTGCATTTCAGGGTGATGTGTCACACACAGACAAGTGGGAGGAGGCAGAGATCGGAATGGAGACTTGAACCACAAGCAGTACCCAGGGCACCTGGAGCCAAGTCCTTCACACCATGCCCTCTAGACATGCAGATAAAATTAGCAGAAGGAGACTCCCATAAATCAACAAGCAGTCCTTCAGTCTTGCTTAAGGGCTTACAACTTCTCAGAGGTGTGTCAATGTCCCCTCAGAGAAACCTCTCAATTTTCCTTAAAGAGAGCTCAGGGCAGCCAGAGGTACCAGGGCACTGCTATGAGGCAGCACCAGGCAGCAAGCAGTCCTCCATATCCTGTGGGGGCTCTGGCAGCGCAACCAGGAGGGCTCATGAGATGGTGGGGAAACTACACCCCTCTGGGCCCCACAGGCCCCACCCCTGGTTGTGCCTTGCCTTCGCTGCTTGGTGGACTGGACAGTGTGCAATTCTTGAGCACCAACCACACTGTTCCGTCTTCCAGGTCCTGCTCTCTCTTCTCTGGCTAACTCACACTCCCCAAGACTCAGGCCAGGCCTCACCCACTCCAGGAAGCCCAGCGTGGCTCTGGATTCCTGCGTATAACAACTGTTAGCTTAGATTGAAAGGTATGCTAAAGATCAGCCAGGAATGTTTTCTCACTCGATAGCGTACATAATACTGGGAGAGCGACACAAGTTGTTTTATTTGCATCTTGACTACCTGGGGTCCCCCATATCACAATAGCTGAGGCTCAGGGGAGGTCTGTGGGACAGAAGTGAACCGGCCAAGGCAAGGTGGCTTCAGAGTGCCTCTGTGTATTTCAAATATTCTTTGCGCTTGCACGATCTCAACTGGAATCTTTCTCCATCCTGTACACTCCCAGGAGAATGCGTCAGCAGAAGGTGCTCTTTCCTGGCACCTTCTCTTGCCTTGGGCCCTCAGGGGACACTGACTTTCTTCCTTGGATCCATCTCTTTCTACCTTGGTCTGTACTTACTTCTGTTCCTATCAGATCCTTTCTGGATGGGCTGCTCCAAGCTGGTAGATCGCTGGGCTCATTCCCATCCTGAGTGCTGACGACAGCACTTTATATGCTTGGAATAGGACTGGTAGAGAAGGTTGCTCCTACCTGTCTCATTATAATTACAAAGTAGTTATTGCCTCTGAAATCTCTGCCCTGGGGCCAGTGACTGCCTCCGACGAATCTATGTCACACTAGTTTTAGAAAGTGCAACAGGTGACAAGAAGATGCACTCCTATGATTTAAGGACAACCTGCCAAAGTCCTCAGAAGCTTACTGTGCCCTTGAAGTAGGTCATCCTCAGGAGCTGCTGCTTTTCATCTACCCAGCGGGTGTGCACCATCAAATAAATATCATAAAATGTCTTCCAGCCAGGAACAAATATTTGGCAAGGAAAAGGAGTACACGGGCTCCCTGACTCCCGGGTGCTTGATGGAGGGCTGAGAGGTCTTTTTTTTTTTTTTTAATATATGGAAAACAATGCTTTTATGAACAAGGTCTCCAGCCCATCCATCCATCTGCCTTATCCCCCTCTGCAACCAAGAAGCTTTGGGAAGAAACTAGTCTCAATTTTATAACTTCATCTACAAAGACTTAAAGAGGATCCCTTAAAACTGTGATTCTAAAAGACAACGGTAGTGATAAGTGGGCTAATCTGGTTTGCTGGGGACTCTTCTTTCCATTCCACTGTCAGTGTTTAAATTATTCAGTAGCGCCATCTTCCTTCTGCCTGCAGAAAGGCTTAAGAGACAGACAAATTGAGTATTTTTAGTAGGGGGAGAACTTAATAATATGGTAAATCTGTTGTTGAATCTGTTCTTGAATATCTTTTTCTTTTTTTGTAGACCTAAGGATCAAATCCAGGGCCTTGCACATACTAGATAGTCAGTAGCTCTACTACTGAGTCACATCCCCAGTTCTTTTATTTTATTTTTTTTTAATTCTGAGACAGAATCTCACCAAGTTGATCAGGCTGGCCTCGAATTGTCATCCTCCTGCCTCAGCCTCCCAAGCAGCTGAGATTATAGGTGTATAATAGCACCTGGCAGTTCATGAATATTCTGGAGCCTACAGCGTCATTACATGCCCAATCACCAGGTATCCCTGGACCCAAATACTAAGACAATTATCACAAGGAAACACAAATCTGTGGTTTAACTCTGACTTCAGAGTTATGGGTACAACTTAAAGGGGGAGACATTTAGATTCAATGTGGATAAGTTATATTTTTAATTTTAAAAACATAACTTATAAACCCTAAAGCTAATAATTCTGAAAAACACAAATACAGTGCATATTAGGTGAGACTGCAAAGGAAGGTCCAAACTTATTTCAAGATAAATTGTGTAGACTACTACAGTTTTTCACACACATGAAGGTTATCCTCTAACGTGAGGGTGGATTTTGTTACATCAGGGTTTCTGATCTAACAGTGTTTTCCAGACCCTCAGTCAGGTATTACTTTATCATACCTGAGCACTACCTGAGAGGGCATTTATTTTACGTCAACTTTAAATTGACCTTTTAAAGAAAAAATTCATCTCCTCTCAGATAATAATGTCAGTAAAATCATGGTTTGATGACTTCTTAAATTTGCTCCTTTGGGAAAAGGTGGATTAAAGGAGAAACTACCCATTCAGAAGAGATGTGATGAGGTTGATTCTCGTCTCTAATAAATGTTTACTAATCACCTACTACACGGCAAGTCCTTGGAGGTGCTGGGTTTGTAGCAGTGAGGCGAACACAAGTCCTACTCTCACGGAGCTTACATTCAACACAGGGAGATGACAAAACACTAGGTATACATAGGTCGAATGCCTCCTACCTGAAATGTGTGGGATCAGAAGTGTTTTGGATTTGGGAATATTTGCACATATGTGATGAGATATTTTGGAGATGGGACCCAAGTCTAAACGTGAGTTCATTTATGTTTCATACACACACAGACGGTAATTGTATACAATATTTTCAATGATTTTGTGCATGAAACAAAGTTTCATGGTATAGAATTTTCCCCTTACGGTTCCATGTTGGTGCTCAAAAAGTTTCAGATTTTGAAGCATTTTAGATTCCAGATTTTCAGATTAGGGATGCTCAACCTGAAATACAATCCTAGGTAGTAAAATCTGTTCCAAGAAAGAAACAAAGCAGGAGAAAGGCATCAAGTGATAGGCGGGCATTTCAGCATCACGACATGCGTTACTAGCACAGAAACCTGGGACTGTTCAAAGCAGAGGCAAACAGTCTAGAGACCTGTGCCGCTGCCGCTCTTATAACACCCAGCTACCTCTCAAGATTACGTCTCCATGTGGTTTACTTCCTCAGACTGCTCAGTAGAAGAGATTCCTGCCTCTCATGGGCTGAGTTTTCACTGGGGAATGCATTTCTGGAGCAAAAAGGCCTGGATGGGGTCACAGAAGGGAGATTTAAAATACCAGAAGGCAGCTAGGGGCAGTGGTGCATGCCTGTGATCCCAGCAACTCTGGAGGCTGGGGCAGGAGGATTGCAAGTTTGAGGCCAGCCTCAGCGACTCAGTGAAACCCTTTCTCAAAATAAAAAATCAAAAGGAGTGGGGATGTAGCTCTGTGGTAAAGCACCCCTGGTTCAATCCCTAGTACAAAAACAAAACAAAACAAAAGGCCAAGCTGTGCACAATGGTTCATACCTGTAATCCCAGAAGCTTGGGAGGCTGAGGCAGGAAAATCACAAGTTCAAAGCCAGTCTCAGCAATTTAGAAAAGCTCTAAGCAACTTAGCAAAACTGTGTCTCAAAATAAAAAATAAAAAGGGCTGGGGATGTGGCTCAGTGGTTAAGCACCCCTGGGTTCAATCCCTGATACTAATTTAAAAAAACAAAAACAAAAACAAAAACAAAAACAAAAAAAGCCAGGTGACCAAAAGTGACAGGGCTGTTTAGGATCACTGTGGCATTTTCTCCTTATTGAAGGTGAGAGAAAGTGGTCAAAATGCTTCTTACAATGTTTCTTAAAAATCTGATTAAGTCATGGACTGAAAACATTGATAATCTAAATGAAACATAAACAGAATCTCAGTCTGATTTTTAAAAAGACTTAATGTGACTCCATCTGGTTACCAATGCTCTTGTTAGCTGACTAAGGGATGAGAACCAGTGAGAGTCAGGTGTCAGACAAGGACAGTGGTGCTCTGGAGGTCGAAGGGCCCAAGGAGCTGCAGTTCTGGCTCTGAGACTTGAGAACTGTGGGACTTTGAGCAAGTAATAAACTTTTTTAAGCCTCAGTTTCCTCATTTGTAAGACAGCAATGCCTCCCACATGGGTGTGCTCTGAGGGCTAAGTGCAACTGGATGAGATCATGATTACGTAGCAGTTAGCATTCAGTGCTCTTACAATAAATGGCATTTGGAATGACAACAGTAATCATGATGATAATGATGTAGAAATCATATGCAAGGTTCTTTACTTCTGAAACCGAGAAGGAAAGTCCTGGCTTCTCAATTCCTAAAAGGCTTAAGTAATAAACAATAACTTGGCAAGAGAATATCAGTACTCTGAGGGCGTGGTCATCTAGCTGAACCAGCGGCCCAGCCCCAAATCTAAGAGGTCCAGAATGGGACAGGCAGAGGAGCCACTCTAACCAGTTTCCATAGACATGGAAACACACACAGAGACTCCTGAAGCTAGGACAGGGGTCTTAAGTCAGGAACTGTAGGCCCAGCAGGAATCAGGAGACGTGAAGTCAGTGAAGTGTGTCTCGAGCATTCTGGGGCTGGGTTTGGAGGCCTTCCCACATTTGCAGCAGCGTGTGCTACATGCAATTTTAAAGGTACTCAATATCTGCCAACCCAAATTTAAAAACAACAACAGGAGAGCACATCCTGACAGTCTGAATCCATTAAATCTGCATATGGCACAATGAGATGTTATGTAATCAAAACCCCTTGAACCTGCACCAGTCTCCATGGGCAACAGAAGCAAGTCAGTTCACATGCTTGTGGGGGCAGGTGGTGGAGAGTGAAGTGCAAGTGGAAAATCGGGGTGGGCAAGTCTGTCCTGATGCACGGCTTTCCTTCATAGGGCATGTGCTGCACGTAAGCAAGAACTTCTTCAGGAAGGGACTGCCTCTCTGCTTGGCTTCACGTGGCTACCCCCAGGAATTTAAGGGAATCTTTTCCCTTTCATCACCTTTGGGGTACACATTTAGCCGGATTTGAATAACCTGTGTGTGTGTGTAGGGGGGTACAAGTAATATCAATTAGCTGGATTTTATCATCTAGACCACATGGAGTTGCTGAGTCCTGTGGGTCTAGCAGAGAAAGCAATCCTCATGAAGATGAGCATTTCCAGAAGGCTGGACTTCCGTAACTCCAGTGATGAGTCTCACTGCACACATGTGTGAGGCCTACAACTTCTTTCTGTCCAGGTCCAACAAAAGGACATCTGCAAGAATTGATTTTAGGCAAATGTCTGGCTAGCCAATATAATGTGACAGCTACAACTCTCTAGCTGGAAGGGAGGGTGTGAAGGATGAAGACACCAGGCGGGACGTACCTGAAGACGACAGGGCAGTGCGTAGGTCCTGAACAGAAAAGCTGAGTGGGAATGGGGAGATCTAGGGACCGTGAGTAATTTGGTTGCTCATTCCGATATGGGAGGAGCAGCAAGGGCATGAGATCCATGCCAGACTTATCTCCCCGGGCAGCTGCGAGGGGCCATTGAGCAAAGCTCGTACATGATTTTTACTTCCTGAGACTCTCAACATGTCAGGTGTCTCAGCTGGAGAATGGACAGAGAATTGATTAGGATAAAGTGGGACAAGGATTAAAATAGAAAACTCCACAGAGGCAAGTGGATTGCAGGAAAGGCTGAGATGGTGCCTGCAGCATGGCTTCTCCCAAACTGGAGCCTCGATCTGGTTAGAGTTCATTTTCTGTTCTTGTCCCAGGAGACACAATCTGCAAGCTGGGGATCGCATAGTAGAAAATAAATGACTCTACCAGTAATCACTCGGTTGGCTTATTCTCCATGTTGTTCCCCACAGGAGGCAAAGTGGCTCACAGGAACACACACCCACCATGCGTGGAGGGTCGCTGGGCTCGGACTTGGCAAGCTGGCTCTGGGGCTAGCTTTGTCATTACTCATTGTATGGCCAGAGAACAACCTTGAGGCTCACCAGGCCTGGGACAGTGCATGTGGGAGCAATTTATCAGTAAGAATTTGCCCTTCAGATGCCAGGAGTGAGTATTAGTAAAAGGAATGTTCTTTATTTAATGGATGAAACAAAACACAATAGCTAAACACAACTAGGAATAAAAGCAGGAAGTTCATCCTACGTTGACATGACTCCCAGACCTTAACAGTAGAAAGTTATTCTTTTAGTAAGCAAAGTCATGATTGGGTCCAAAAAACAGAACATTTATTAAACTGAAAATGCTCTAAATTACTCCTTGGTAAGGGCTACTCTGCACAATCTGATCATTTGGGATTTCATCAAATTAATGTCACCAGATATGCCTTATAATTAGGATAAAATATTTGAAAAGTTTAAAAATGAAGCTATTCATTAACTCATTGATTTTTCTACAGATTGGGAGCCTGAATTTAAATGATACCCAAAAATATAACTAGGTGTGCTCAAAGACAGAAGAACGAGTTGTAAGTCTTTAAATGGAATGCAGCAGTTTAAAATGCTATTACTATTCAGATTCTCTGAGAACATTAAAACTGCCCATTAAATAAAAATCTAATAATTGGCCCTACTGAGTTGTGACATTTTGTAACCTGTACAGAAATGCAGAAAATTGTGGAAGAAAAGTTCTTTTGAGGCAGAATTTGATTTGCAATGTAAAATATCCCACAAGTCAAGGTCCTCATGCACATAACCACACAAGAAAAACAATGCAGCCTGACTGATAAAGCTGAGGAAGCCTCTAGAAATCAGAGCCCAGGCCTGTGGCTCCAGACTCCCAAACTAAGTCAGGTTACTGCTCTGGGCTCAGAGTAAACCCCAACTTGGAACTGGTCTCTTTTTGGACACTACCTAAAAATACAAACAAGTTAGATCATTCAAGCTCTTTGCAATTTGCAAACTTACTATGTAATGTTGCTAAGTGAATACAATTTCAGGGCATTAACTGGAAGACAATGAATGGTTTCAAATCAGAGGACTAAAAACTCTCACAGGCCAATGTTTACCAAGCACCTTCCATGTGCATGTGTCTTATCAAGGACTAGTCAAGATTTGGATATGAAGGGTGTATTTCTTGCTGTCACGCTTACTGCGTGGGGGGTGATGGAGACAGGTACTGAAAAAACTAGAGTGAAAGGCATACTGGTATGTCCAATAGGAGCAGGATGGTCACAACCAAGTGGAGTCCCTCTTGTTGGACGCATCTGGAAAATGTGACCTCTCTTTCCTTTGAGATGTGGAAATGCACTGGGTAGGACTGACAAGGAAGAGGCAGAGGTAGATGTCCAAGGCGGGTGAATGGCATGAGTGAGATGAGAAACAAGAAGTACCCTGGGGCCCATGCCCCAGATGCATGCCTATAACCCCAGCAGCTCTGGAGGCTGAGGCAAAAGCGAGGCCCTAAGCAACTCAGTGAGACCCAGTCTCTAAGTAAAATACAAAATAGGGCTGGGGATGTGGCTCAGTGGTTGAGTGACCCTGGGTTCAATCCCTGGTACCAAAAAAAAAAAAAAAAAGAGGAGACATGCACACACACAAAGCACTGACCACGAGAAAGTAATGATGACTGAAAGGAAATGAAGGCAGAGAATAGTCAGGAAGTAGGGAGAACAGTGATGGCGATGAAGAGAAGATGCTGGAGAGAGGGTGGTCTAAGCCACAACACGGTGGAGGTCGGGAAGGGATGTACAGAGGCCTCTCACCACCCCCTCCCAGGCTATGCCCAGGGAAAACTTACTGCAGAGACTTGAGGGCCTGCAAGCCTGGGGACAGGAAACCACTGGCCACCACGGCAGAGGCACAGACTTACTAGTAGTGGATTTCTACCCATAAACCAAGAACTGCTGTTCAGTTCTCAGGAGAAGGCAACTATTAAACGGATATTTAATGTCAAGGGGAAATGTTCACAGCAAGCTGTCAAGTGGGTACAAGTTCATGTGATTCCATTTTTGTATAAACGAGTAGCATCTGTTGGTGTAGTTGGTCATCGGAATGGTTTCCGAATGGTGGGAACATTGAAGTCTGCCACATCAGGCAAAGATTTCCTCAATTCTTACTGGGAATGTAGGGTAACTCTTTTCTGTCAAAAATACTGCTTCTTGTTTCAATTAGCATGCA
Source organism: Glaucomys volans (assembly GCA_020662805.1). Lineage (NCBI taxonomy): Eukaryota > Metazoa > Chordata > Mammalia > Rodentia > Sciuridae > Glaucomys > Glaucomys volans. The sequence goes on from JAJEJO010000550.1 coordinate 108,234, forward strand.
GAACACATCCCTCTACAAATGCCTCTGATAAGAAGAATAACTAAAACAAAGAATCTTGTCAAAGATGTAGTTGGCACAGTATAAAACATTAAAGATGGGTGTTCCACTTTATCACTTTTAGGAAACAGTCTTCTATGTGAAGAACACAAGGGGCCTTACTTGAAAAAAATGAAAGTATTAACACAAACATTCCCAAGCTTACATTAGCTCTTGGAATCAATGTAACTTGTTTACATAGACCTGTTACTCCACGCATATAAATACGCCTAGTATAAACCATAAATACTATATATTGGGGCATAGCGGAGGTCCAGTTTTTTCAAAATGCAAATGTTGCTGGATTATTTTATATTTCAACAAACCCACAATAATGTAAGTACCCTAACCAGATGTGGTGGTGCATGCTTGTAATGCCAGTAACTGGGGAGACTGAGGCAGGAGGATCTCAAGTTCAAAGGCAACTTAGCAAGGTCCTAAGCAACTCAGCAAGACCCTGTCTCAAAATTTAAAAATAAATAAATAAATAAATAAATAAATAAATAAGAGCTGGGGATGTGGTTCAGTGGTTAAGTGCCCCTGGATTCAATCCCTGGTAACAAACAAGCAAACAAACAAAAAAACCTCAGGCAGATTCTAAATTTTTTGTTAAAATATACCATCTGCCAAGTTAGGACAATGACTTTAAAGATTTTATTCAAAGTAAGAGTAAATCACAGACAGGTTTCTAAAACTTAAATACCAATAAAATGTTCAGTTAGTAGTATGTAAAATACGTGTAAGAAAATAGGGGAGAACACGTGTGAAACTGTTAACAGTGGTGCAATGGGGGATGAGGCTCAAATGGAATATCAAGCCAAACGCGGTGGTGCACGCCTGTAATCCAAGCGACTTGGGAGGCTGAGTCAGGAGGATCGCGAGTTCAAAGCCAGCCTCAGCAACTTAGCGAGGCCCTAAGCAACTCAGTGAGACCCTGTCTCTAAATAAAATACAAAATAGGGCTGGGATTGTGGCTCAGTGGCCGAGTGTCCCTGAGTTCAATCCCTGGTTCCAAAAAAAAAAAAAAAAAAAATGGAATTTCATTTTCTTTTTTATGCCTTTCTGAATTTTTAAGATATTCAATGTAATTATGAAAGTAATAGTTTAAAAATGTTTAGTTTCTATTTTTTAATTTTAAGTAATTCAACTAACTCACCATCGTTTTGCATAGAAAACTATGGAAAATGTAACAAAAATAAAGTCCTTTGAGGCTGACTTGGGAACGAGGTGGCCAGCAGGGCCCTGGGTACGCGGGGGAGCTGCTGCCACTCTGAAGAAGCGTGCTTGGCTGCTTATCTGTTTCCGGGCTGACAGACAGGCTGGGTGTGGATGTTGCATGACAGGGAGGCGTGAGATTAAACATGCCTGAAGATGAGGAGCAGGGGGAGGGAGAGTCTCCAAGGGTCAGAGTGCGACAGGCCACGTGCAGCAAGGTCAGAACTACTCCTGAGCAGCTGCATGAGAGAAGCCCCAATCAGACCCTTCCCCAGGACCAATGTGTGTACATACAGGGCTCAGTGTCCCCCATCTGAAATGCTTGGGACCACAAGTGTTTCAGATTTCTAAGTTTATCAGATCTTGAAAAGTTGCATAGACTCATTGGTTGAGCACCCTTAATCTGAAAATCCAAAATCCAAAATGCTCCAAAATCTGAAACCTTCTGAACATCATACTGGTGCTCTTAAAGTTTCAGATTTGACAACACTGTTGGATTTTGAGGTTTCAGATTAGGGATGCATGCTCACCCTGTGTCTGTCTCCGTCCTACTTTAGAGATTGCTTTCTTTTTATCTAGTCTGTGTGGCAAAATACAGAAAAGTACAGAGACTGAAGCAGGTAAGACTTACTAAGAGCGCCACACCATCTGAAACAGGCATTAATGGCTAGGCACACCAGTTATTTAATTAGCACACATTGATTAACTTAACCCCATGTAACCACTGTCTTCTGCTACTGCTAATTTTGTTTTTGAAGTCAAATGAAATAAAGTAGCTGAAGAGTAATTAAATGTGTCCAGTTCCTTCATCCCTATGGCTACGATGACTGGGTTGCCCTCCACTGCTGAGGTTTTCTGAGAAGATGTGGGAAAGGCTTTGAAACAACTCAAAGGCATGTTCTCAGGAGGTGGCGACTTCACATTAAAAACTCTAATATGAATGGGCCTGTTAGCAGCACTTTCTCTAACGATGCATGAGGGAGAAGAGTTGAATTTGTAATTGTTTTCAATATTGGTAACAAAAATGACAATGTTCAATTGAAAAGCTTATTATGGAAACAAACCCTACTCTATATTTGCAAAAACAGGCCTAACACAAAAGGTAGTAGATAGAAGTTTGTTTGTTTGTTTTTTCCAGTACTGGGGACTGAACCCAGGGGTGCGCTACTCACTGAGTTATACCCCTCACCCCCTTCTATTTTTTTCTTATGAGACAGAGTCTTGCTAAACTGGTGCAGCTGGCCCAAAATCTGGAATCCTCCTGCCTCAACCTCCTGAGTTGCAGGGATTATGGGCATGCACTGCTGCTCCTGGCTGTGGACACAAGATTGAAGCACATAAACTGCAGGTTAGCAGTAGTTATGAAACTCGGACATACATGCACACAAACAGAAAAACCCCAACACAAAAAACTGAAAGCAAAAGACAGAAAATTTTTAACAGCAATGATTACAGGCATGCCCAACTGATGAACAGATGCCACACAGCTATCCCCTAGATCAAGTCCTGCCTGTGTGGCCTCTTCCTTCTCCTTAGCAACCTGTTGGTGGGTGGGCACAGTTTCAGGGTTCTGGGAATGTAATTTGAGAGCCACTACTTTATGCTTCCCTGAGGAACGCTGTGCAATGCTCATTCCACGGAGATTCTGGTTCCATTTAGCAGCTTTGACAAACAACACCAGAGAGCCAAGAACTACGTTCCCAAGATTCACTCAGAACCAGGTTCTAGATGTGGCCCAGGTTCTGCCAAACAGATGCCTGGGTGAAACTTGGCAAGTGGATGATCAGCGTGAGGCAGCTGTGTGTGGGGAAGGGCTGCATTTGGTTCCTCTGGGACAGCTGTGGCAGAGATTATGGAGTCCAGGTCCTGGCATCAAGGGCACCATGTGGGTATGGCTGTGGCCTCACAGAAGAGTCTGATGCTGCTGTCACTCAGGGCTGTGTAGCTCCTGACCTTCCCAGAGAGTCTGCAAGCTACACCAGTATCTCCTTCTGCTTACATGAGCTAGATGATTCTGTCCCCCTGCATCTAAGAACCCTGACCAATGCCGAATCTAAAACAGACCCCGGTTATGGCATTATTTTATATGACGTATTTTCAACACCACCCCCATCTTTGTATCCCCAAGGAACCCAACACTTCTGTCAGGTGAATACTGAATAAATATTAATTGAAGCACACTATCACACTACTGTAACCACGGCAGCATGCTTCTCTAACTTTAACTTGATTCATACCTTAATACCTGCTAGGGAGTGAGACAAGATCTAAATGAGAGAGGTAACAAACATCTCAGTAAGCAAGGGGTTGAACTGCGATAATTTTTGCCTATGTTCATTTTCCTGGGTAAAGCAAGACATTAAAAAGAAAGGTCTCGATTTCTTATTTGGAGTGAAGGCAGAAACAAGTCAAAAGCTATAGTTTACAATAGAAAGTACAGGAATGGAAATTATTATGATGCTTAACAGTGAATATGAATTTGACCACTGTGGGGTGAAATGCTTAAATTTCTAAGTCTTGATGAAAAATAATATGGAAAAAGAAAAGAAAAATGGATCTTTTTTTAAAAAAAATAATAAACTGTGATATATATACAAAGATACATATACACATATTTATATATAATTGTATTGGAAGTAATCAAATAGATTATGCATATGATATATATGATATGATTTAATACTCAGGTTATATACTTTAATACTTGGATTATATATATAGTTATTAATAGATGTTATTATACATGTACTACATATTATGTCATTATAATAAAATTATTTTTATAATATACATTGTAATATATATAATCTAAGTATTTAATTTCTCCTAATACAAGTTTTCTTAATTTAGAAAAGACTATTTTAAAGAAATTCTCTTTCTCCTGTTTTGTACACAACTTTTATTTCATTTTCTATAAGTGGTTAGACAAAGGGTCAGATGATAACTTTAAATATTTAAACTGGTCAGTGACAGTCAAGTAGCCGGGAACTTCTTGGGTTTATTGTTAAATATGGATTGCCTTAGAGGTAACCTCAAGTACATGGCACAGCTTCCTAATGAGTTATTAGTTATGAAACTATGAAGTGATTCTGAATTTTAAATACGACTTAAGAGCAGACTGGGGTATAACAAATTAAAAGTACCATAATTATACAATGTCATGCAATGTATTAGACAGTCATACTCTATACATATATCAAAAAATACATTCCTAATACTAACACATTAATAAAAATCTAATCCTGGCCCTTCAAGACCTCAACACTAATTGGAAAGAATTTTGACAGAATATCTTGAATAATTTTCATTATCAGTTCTGGCAAGTTATTTTTTAGTACCTAAATAACTCCATGGTGTATTTATCAAAATCTAAAATCTGAAAAATACCATTAGTGAGGATTAATGAGTGAAGCTGCAATGTTCAAATACCACAACCTGAACTTGAATTTATCGATGTGATGTAAATAATATGTGTGCAGTGTTTCATCTTCCTGTATTTTGCCTTCATGTTGTCTGATTAAAATACATCACAGACTCACAATTATAAATATATATTAATCATATACATATGCATTATATGCTGACTTTTAAGACTGCACAATCTCATCACATTAAAATCTCTTCCCAAGAGGTGATGGTTTCACGGATTTCATTTCTGAAGAAACATGTGTCAACACATATCAAGGGCAGATCAGCCTCACAGTAAAAACACACACACTGAGTAGAAGACATTATTGGTGAAAAGGGTAGAAGGTATAATTTTGCCTATAAGATTGTACTTTTGTATCCAAGACAGATTTATCCATTCTTTCTTCATTGTTGTTAGAATTAAAGACACTGATTTAGAAAAAGAAGAACCAAATCACCATTAGGTTTAAAAGAATAAATGTTTAGCCAAAAGGGAAACCTGGAGTTGTGAAGCAGGCACCATGGAAGGTGGGTGAGACATTATTGCCTCTCACAGTTCCTGGTTTTAATACTGGACTTGGTTCGATTAAAATTCTCCGCTCCAGGTGAAATGTCTGGTACCTGTCTCTTTTTCACAGATGGCCATAGCACCACGTTTGGTGATGGTTATTATTTTGCAAATACCTGGGCTTTAACTTTCACCAAAATGGAAGGCTTGCTCAATAAATAAACAACTTGCTCCAGGTCATAAAGTTAAATATTAGAAAAGCAGGAAGATACTACAGCCCAAGTTGGACTGCCCCACCTCTGTCCCCACCCCAATTCCCCTAGAGACAGATGTCTTTGCTTCCTGCTTCTTTTAGTTGGGGTTTCCACAGATAGACCTCATTTGCTCCCCTTTCCTTTTCTTTCTGAAATAAAAACTTTCACACAATAAACCCACGAACATGCTACAACAGTATAAATTAAGTTTATGAATGATGTCCTTCACTTATTGCCCCTTTCTCTCATACAGTGATATTTGTAACTCACTAGCTGTAGGATTTCCAAAGCTGAGTGATTTGTAATGTAATACTTCTAGAATCTCTTGAGTAATTTCAGCATTAGTTACTAATAAAAGTTGGCTCTCTGCATTGCTTAACCTTGGGAACATGAACCTTTAAGACTTAGAGATCAAATACCAACATTCCCCTGGGACTGCTGTGCACATCTGCATTTCTGGATGTAGGATTTTTTTGTTCCTAATCAAGTATAATCTCACTTCATAACTTCTGCTTTTGGCTCAGTGCTACCTAGATTTCCAGGCAAGCAAAGAAATGAAGGCTGAGGATTTTGTGCTTAGAGGTTTGGAAATTTGGCAAATACTATATTAAAATACAACTATTTGATCTTGAACCTCATCATGGTGAAATTCAGCTAAAAATACAAAGAAACCAAAGTGGGCTTTATATATTCCAAATCTGCACCTGCATTTTAATGTTGCCAGGTATTTGTACTAACAATTCTGTTTTCAGGGCAAAACAGACTGAAGAGCCCTCAAATTTCCCTCTGGGATCTTCCAACCATTTGAAGTAATCACTAATTCCCACTTACATTTACCAGTCCAGCAGCCAAGGGTTGCTATTCCTGGCTGATCTCGTTCTGTGATTAAAAGGTCTGACCATTGGTCTCTGCATCTGGGTCCAAACCAACACAACATGGAAAGTTAGTTGAAGGATTTTGGTTGCGTTTAAGTTTTCTTTAAAGCCAGCTATGAAGGTAGCTTGAGTTAAGAATGTTCAATTATGAAAAAGCCTATTCAGACTCACCAAATGGATAGCATTCTTTATACAGTTTGCTCAATTTTGACCTGTTAGGGTCCAGTCAACAAGGTAGAATTTATTTTCAAATAATTCAATTCAGCATCCACTAAGACTCTTTGGAACCTTATGGCTACAGAGCAGAAATGATTCTCATATTCACTTAATTGTGAGCACAACTTATCTGTAAAATAAAATCTCCATGAAGATGTAGCCAGGGCAGCACAATTTATGGCCTTGCATTCCACTAAGGTGGTGCTGCTGACTAAACCTGGGTTTAATATACAAACGTGTTTATATAATATCTAAACTCTTACTTCCTGTTACATTTATTCACTTTAAAATGTTGAGAAAAATCACAAAGTATCAAAACCATGAATGATTAGGGAAAGGATATCCTACATCTCAAACTGCCTCATCCAATAGCTGTGGTTTGCCTATGAACTCATTTATTGTTTCTGGTTGGGAGCCAATATGAGTAATGGTTAAAGTATGGCTTTTATTTAGAATCAGGCTTGCATTCAAATTCTAGCCCTGCTATTTATTACTTCTTTGACTCAGAGTGAGTTTATTGTGTTTTGGGGCCTTAGTTTCCTCACCTGTCAGATGGGATGTTGTGAAGATTAAGAGGAATGATTTAGCATAAGGTGTCTAGTACATTCATAGGCCTCAATGAATGGGAGCTGCTTTTCATTTGTGTCTTTCCTCCTCTGTAAGCTCTTGGATGGGAAGGGCTCCTTCTTCTTTATTTTTTTTTTTTTGGAACCAGGGATTGACTCAGGGGCACTTGGCCACTGAGCCACATCCCCAGTCCTATTTTGTATTTTATTTAGAGACAGGGTCTCACTGAGTTGCTTAGGGCCTTGCTAAGTTGCTGAGGCTGGCTTTGAACTCTCGATCCTCCTGCCTCAGCCTCCCAAGTGCTGGGATTACAGGCATGTGCCATCTCGCCCAGCTAGGACTACTTCTGATACTCCCTGTACATCTTTCAGGACAGCCTTGCAACAGGGCAGGGAAAACACTGTTATAGATGTCAGAGGACCAGTGTTCAACATCCAGCCCCCTACCTTCTAGCTAGGTGATTTTTGACAGAGTTCTTAGACATCTGGGTTTTATTTTGCCAGTCCACAAAATGGGTAATAATGTTTTACTTCCCAGTGTTCCAATAGGTATCAAAAAGATAAGCCAGGTGGGATGTCACATACCTGTAATCTCAGCAATTTGGGAGGCTGAGGTGGAAGGATTGAAAGTCTAAGGCCACCTCGACAACTTAGTGAGACCCTTTCTCTAACTATATTGATAGATAGATAGATAGATAGATAGATAGATAGATAGATAGGACTGGGGATGTAGCTTAGTGGCAAAGCACCCCTGGGTTCAATTCTCAGTACCAAAATGTACTCACACACCTACCCTTTCCCACATTTATACATATATTTATATGTATATATATATAATATTTTGTAAACCATGAAGTGCTATCAGATTTAGTTTACAGACACCATTTTATTCTACTTAAGAGCTAGTAGCTTTCTTTGCCCTCTGCCATGTGAGGGTGTGATGAGATGGCTCGCTGTAAACTAGGAGGTGGATCCTCACCAGAAACTGGACCTACCAGCACCTTAATCTTGGACTTCTCAACCTTTAGACCAATGAGAAATGAGTATCTGTGGCTTGGAGTGACCCAGCCTAGGGTACTCTGTGGCAGCAGTGGCCACTGATGGCCATTGAGCAGGTCAGAAATAGGAGGAGACAATCCCCTGGCCTGACGTGACAGCAGCCGCCATCTGTGCTGAAACTGCCAAAGAAGACAGGAGAGAACTGTCCACAGCCTCATCCTACATCTGGTCGAGAGCAGGACTGCAGAGCTTGGCAGTCTGGGAAAGCACAAGTCCCTGGCAGGGTGGAATATGGTGCTTTATCACACGACAGCCCACCTGCCAGGATACCTAAGAAGGCCCCCACTCGGTGCAAGGGACACACAAGCCCCTGGCCACGGCCACCTCCATGAGGATTCTCTGAGATGGATTCAAGAAACCAAGTATGCCCGTCACCTAGCAGAAAGAGCTGGGCCTTTCTTAGGCACCTACCTCTGAATGCCACTAGCCAATGAGCTTCTATAAAACGAGACCCAAGACAATGCTCTGCCTGTGTTCACAGAGTGCACAAAGAGTGTCAGAGCACGTGTTCCAGCACATGTGAACCAAGAGCATAAAGATGTGTGAGGCGGTGTTAAAACATCAGTTGGGACATGTGTTTAACCATGTGTGAGCGGAGGGTGCTAAGCCATGTGGTAAAGCAAGTGTGAGAGCATATTCCATTACAAATGTTTCTCATTTGGGAGCTTAAATTATTTTCTGCCTAATCCAGTGTTGCTAAGCAATAGCTCTGTGTTGTCCTAACTCCACACAATAAGTTAAAAAACTTAACAAAAAAACTGAAACTAGAAGTATTTTTTTCCTGTCTTGATTTCACCATGAAGAATTTACATCGAGAGTTTTCTGTAGTGTTCTTCTGCTAGTAAACGCACAAACTAGGGGAATACTCCACAACAAGAAGGCAGCAGAGGCAGGGTGAGCCACTGTCAGCACGGTGAGACAACATGCAATGTTTGGACGATGCGGTGACACACTGCCCCACCTCAAGGTTGACAGTCCACCAAAGCAGGGCTGCTGGGCCGCAGCTCAGATTCTGCTTTCTGTTTTCAATTTTAAAATATGCATATCATTGCTCTAGAGAACAAGGATTCTGACAGTTCTTATTGATAGTAAAATGTACCAGAAACTGGCTTTAAGGTATAGCTGATGTTATTTGCTAACTATTTTAACTTACGAATCTATATTGCTGCTGGAAGCTTCCATTCCAGAGCAAATGAATCCTCTTAGTTTAAAATATAAATAAACAACTTCAGATATCACTTAAAAAATGAAAGTAGACAAAAATCAGAACGTACTGTTGATACATTTGTACAGGGTGAAGTAAGGAATATAAAATAAATATGCATATGCTAATATAGAGAAATATCTTCAGGTAGCTATTTTATTTTCTTGCTATGAAAAAAAAAAGCTATAAATGAAATTAATCAGTAAACCTATTTAAGCCCAGACATTTCCCAAGTTGGAGTAGATATATAATCAAATATTCTTTTAAAAAACATGAAGAACAAAAGAAAAGCAAAAGATCTATAAATCAGTATTTAAATTCCATTTCTCATGCCCAACCAAGATGGCATTTTCTGCTTTACTAGAATAATTTGTGTATAAATACTATTTAATTATATCTAGGAAAATATTTTTGACTAAAAAACTGATATGGCTACTAGAATAAATATATTGCCTTCTCAATCACCTTTTGCCTGGAGATCACGGGATACTTTATTGAAAACTGGCAAGAGAAAAACAAACAATTAAAGCCGGTGTCTTCTGCCAACACCCTGACAGCAGAGGTCACAGGATTTTTGAATACTTATCTCTTTCTGTTCACTTGTGTCACTTAATGATTTGTTCTTGCGCTTCAGTACATACTCCAGAAAATACAATTCCTCAGCAGATAAAGCACGGCTTCTGGCTGCTGTGACCTGACTCTGCTTAAACAAATCCAGAGTGCACGCTGACAAAGTGGTGATGATTATTGTGGTTTCTTGAAGACTCAGTGCAAATGAAGAAAACCGAGAAAAGAGAATTGGACCAAGCAAAAAATAGAGGGAAACTGTTCAGGGCCTCTGCTACAAAAATGAGAAAACATCCCCTAGTAAAAACTACGAGGATGATGCTGTGCCTGATCCTCAGGTCCAGCAAGAACTGTTAGCCAGTGAGGTTGACAGAAGGCCAGGAGTCTTGAGTGGAACAAGCACGCAAACGCACCCCATATTAGGGAAGACAGAAGATAAATGGCCCTGCTGGAGACACTGGCTTTAAGATAATACATCTGAATTTCCCTCCATGTGCCTATTTGACTATATATAATCATTTCCCTTAATTACATTTCTCTCTGGACATGCATACTCGGTAAACAAAACATAGCGGAGGCATGGAAATGGCTCTTTCTGTAGAAATGCCTCCTGAGAGCATGTTGTACAACGTTACGTAAAGTAACATGGTACTTAGCAAATCTTGCATAACGATTTGCACTTCCAGTCAAACTTTACAGAGCGCAGCAAAATGGTTAGAAACATAATTTTGGCCTCTTCTGCTTTCCATTTGAAGTAACCATCATTAACCTCGGGGGATGGGGTCATACATGGAGTGAAAGGGCTCCAGAGGGAGTAGGTTTTCCCAGTTTCACAACCATGGGGGCTTCGCTCCAGGGCTGCTGGGTGAGCGGCAATCTGAAAGCAGCGCTTGCCAGTGGGCAGACAGTGGACCCCCACAGTGCATCCCCTGCCTCGAGCTTTGTGCCTTTCTTGGAATGATCCTGCCAAAGACTCCAGTGTAAGAAGGAACGGTACATAATAAACAGGCACCATATTTGCAAGTGAGTGTGTTTAAAGCAAGCTGGAGACCTTGTACGAGCTGAACATCCCAAACGGAAACTAGGCAACTGCCTTTGGAAGTTGGCACCACTTCCCTTTCATGAACAAAACCACCACAGCAATTATGTGAAAAAGTAAAATCAATGTGGAGAAACAACAATTCCTTTTATCTCTTTCACCTAAACATTGAAAAAAGCGTCATTTAAAGGCTCAAGTAAATTAGATGCTTTTTATGTACTTAAACACATGTCTTTTTTCTTCTGTTGGGCATGGTTTCTTACTAAGCTTACAAAATTAATCAACACCAAAATAAAAAAAAATACAGAACTCTTAAAATGTTTTATGTAATTAAATGCAAGCGCTTCAATATGAAATGAAAACGGCAAACACCATGCAGAAAAGTTCAAGGTGAGTTCTCTGTTAAGAGAAATATTTCTCTATATTTGAACTTTTCGCTCTTCAAAATCCATGAAAAGATAGACCTCGGAAAAATTTCATGGACTACATTTCCTATATAATTTAAAGGGAATCCAGGAGCTAGAAAATGAGTTTTTAACTTTTACTTAAACTGATTCACTCAGGAATGTTTGCTTTCTTTCTTCTTTCTTGTATTACTGGGGATTGAACCCAGGACCTTGCCCATGCTAGACTGGTGCTATGGCACCGAGTTCCATCCCCCACCCAACTGTGGAACTCTTGCTTTCTGAGAGCAATTTCTAAGAATTTCTTTTTTTTTTTTTTTTAAGATTGAATCATCAAACTTCCTTTTAAGAAGGTCAGAAGTAAAAATTTACTCAGAATAATAACATTAACTCTGCCATTTCCAGACATTAGAAAATTTTCTCTTAAATGTGCTTCTTGCCAGGCCTTTACTAAAATGCATAGAACTGAGTTGGCAAGGCTTATGTAAATCAAAGTTAGGGGGCCACCTGCTCTTTTGTTCATTAGCCCACCCATCCATCCACCCATCCACCCATCCACCCACCCACCCATCCATCCACCCACCCATCCATCCATCCATCCATCCACCCACCCATCCATCCATCCACCCATCCACCCATCCACCCACCTACCCATCCATCCATCCACCCATCCACCCATCCACCCATCCACCCATCCATTCATACACTTCCTGCATGTCCTTCTGTCCCAGGGACTAGCAGGCACAGGAGATCCAAAGCAGAATAAGTTTCAGTCTCTGCCCTTTGTATTTTGTATTGTGAAGGTGATTCAAGCTTTGGATAAGGTAAACTTCTATTTTTTCAGTATTGGGGATTGAACCCAGAGCCTTGCACGTGCCGGCCAAGATATACCACTGTGTTATACACCTAGCTCTTATTTTAAAAAAAACTGTTGGCATTTTTAAATCATTCAACTCCCCACCCCCATATACTGGGGAATTAAATGAATGAGTTCTGTTGTGTAATAAAAAGTTTCAAGAGGTAGAAAATGGGTCTCACTTCACTTATGTTTTGATACTTATTTATGTTTTGATTCCATGTTTTTGTGCTTAAAAGTTTATCAGAGGTTAGGAATCAAAGTGAGAGAAAACAGCAAATATTTATATTTGCTAATGGTATTTTGCTTGTGCTCATGAGGGAGGCAGTCACTCATCAAACATTTATTGGATGCATATTCTGCACCAGGCTCACTGACAGGGTGATGCAGAGATGAAAGCCAGTCCCTGCCCTCCAGGGTCTCACTGTCTAGTGGGGAGATGGGCAAGGAACCCGACAAGGACAACACAGCCATGATTCCCACCGTGCTGTGTGCAGCTACTGGAGTGACAAGAGCTGATTTTAGACAGCATGTGGATGGTTACTTTTTATTTTAAATATTCATTAATACTTTAAACAGTTTATTTCAGATACTGAGTTATGTATTTTAATGTATGAAAAAATGCTCAGCTAGTACATTAAAACCATGATTCCTTGGTACTATGTGCGATTAAAACTAAAGAAGACACTTAGACATATTAAAAAAAAAGCATGTCAGTTTTAAGAAAAAACACAATGTAAGTGTTATGCAGAGATGGCCAAAAAAAATTTTTTTTAAAGTTGTTCTCCTCAAATTGATGAAGCTTGGGAAATAAGGCAGGCCAATTAAGCAACCAAAAGGGATGCAGAGGCTGGAGTCTTGGCTGCAGGTCCCAAGGTCAGCACTTCCCTGTGGGAGGGGAGGGGAAGGTGCTAATATGGCCTGGGGGCCTTAGAGGAGAGTTTCAGTGGAGAGTAAAGGAGAAGTTGTGCTAAAAAGCAATCACATCTATTAGGACCCTTCACATGCAGAACTAACTATGCAGTCTCAGGTTTGGACTGAACCTCAGAAATGATCCCTGACACTGCCCACACCCTAGGGTGCTGAGTTTGTGACCCAAGTAGCTTAATGGGACTATGCTCTTCAGAGGTGTTCAGCTAACATTCAAAAGACTAATGAAAAGCCATATTCCAGAGGGTTAGAGCTAGGACATGTGGCTGTCTTCATCTTATTAATTAGCTACTCTTAATTAGCATATCTAATAATGATTAATTAAGACATTAGAAATGGTATTGGAACTATGTGGACTGGCTGGAAGCAGTGTCCTCAGCACTCCCACAGCTTGCATGGAAGGGGACAGAATCTTAGGCCCCCTAGGTCTCCCTGGAATGGTGTCCTTGACTCAGGATCTGGCTCAGTCCAGGGTCCATCCATTTACAGGAGAATTTTATCACTAGCTGTGACTAGAAAGTTAGCTGACCCCTGTTCTAGAATACTCTCACATCAGCCTCAAGTAAGCCTTTCACACAAGTTGCTGTCAATACACTCTCCCATCAGGAAGGAGGACAGGGACGCCACTGTGCCTATGGGACAAGTCGGTGACTGTTCTCACACCTGCTTACTCACACACAGTCTATGCAAGGCAGAATTCAGACTAAGATTTGCCTTCATTTTGACACATTACTTGGGAAGCAGGCACAGCCCTCGACTACCTCCAACTCATCTGTCTCCAACTGTCTACCAGGAAGAACCTATCAATTGTGAAAAACCAAATTTGTTCAAGTCAGAGCTTGGCTACAATGCCCCCTCAGAGAGGGTAAGCAATTTGTCCAAAGTCATACAGGTGGGTTTAAGTGAGTTTAGAAATTGTATCTTTCATGTCCACCAATGGTTGTTGGCCAGGGATGCTCATTCCAATTATCTATGGAACTTTTAAATAATGCACAGGTACACATGCAGCCCAGAAGATTCTGATTTCATAGGAAAGCTGGAGTAGGAACACAGGGGTGAATGTTTTTTAAAAATTTACACAGTGGCCGGGCGCGGTGGCACACGCCTGTAATCCAAGTGACTTGGGAGGCTGAGTCAGGAGGATCACGAATTCAAAGCCAGCCTCAGCAACTTAGCGAGGCCCTAAGCAACTCAGTGAGACCCTGTCTCTAAATAAAACACAAAATAGGGCTGGGGATGTGGCTCAGTGGCCGAGTGTCCCTGAGTTCAATTCCTGGTTCCAAAAAAAAAAAAAAAAAATTTACACAGGTGATTCTGATGAGTGTGCACTCACACAAATGTGGAGAATCACCAGGCCACCACATGGAGGCTGGCAGGTACCCTCCACTGCACACTTTCTACGGGCCCAACTTTCTCATGGGTGCCTGACATGTGCTATGTTATTTCATTTTTAAGAACAAATTACAGAATAAAGTAGCCCTAGGATTTCACAGATGAAGAGACAGGTGCACAGAGAACCCCAACATAATAACATACAAATGGCAGGAGATTGAGATTCCAGCCTAAATCTTCCTGTGCCCGCAGACCTGCCCTTAACCATGATACCCTGCTCCACACAAGGAGATAGAAAGTTGCTCAGAAGAATTTCTGTGACTGAGGCCACAAACCTACAGGTGACAGGTGGAAAACACAGGCCAGCAAAGTGGATCAAATAGAAACTGGGATGAGCTGGAGACCAGATGCCCCTCTAAAGGGTTCTGAATTGTTGGCAGTTATTTGGAATGATTTAAGAGTAACTATGCAGATGAACTGAGACTCTCACGAGAGAAATGCAAAATGGTTCTTCCATTTTTGGAAACCACTTGGAACAGTTCTTATAAAATTAAACATCTACTTACCACATGACCCAGCAATCCTACTCCTAAATATTTACCCAAGAGAAATGAAAACCCATGTCCACAAAAAGATGTGCATACAAATGTTCACACCAGCATTATTTATAGAAGTCCCAAATGGGAAGCAATCCACATAAGCATCAACGGCAGGGAGATGGACAAGTCAAATGCAGTACACCCTGACTCTGGAATAGTATTCAGCAATTAAAAGAGATGAAATACTAAAGCATGCAATAACCGGGATGAATTTCACAAGCTCTCAGTAAGTGAAAGAAATCACACACAAAAGGCTACTGTAAAATCCCATTTACATGAAACTCTAGAAAAAGCAAAACTTTATAAAGTCAGAAACAGATCCCGGCTGCCTGGAGTGGGTGGGGGAGTGCAAAGGAACTGGTGAAAACATTTCAGAAAGAGGGAACTGTTTCAAGTCTTGATGTGTCACGGTGATTACACCACTGTATACAATTACCAACATTCTTCTAACTGTACACTTAAATTGAGTGGATTTTATTGTATGGAAATAATACTTTAAAGAACAAAACAAAACTACAGATCCCCAAGATAAAAAATTCGTAGGCTGCTTATGGCCCACAAACTTCCAGTTTTCAACCCTCTGGTCTCAGTAGAGAGATTCTAAGTTAGCTGCTCCTGAAGAAATAAAGAGAAGTCATCCATCATCCCCAGCCATCTTCCAGGGCTGGGCCTAGGATGGGGCAGCTTGTGCTTATCCCCTCTTCCAACTCCTCAATCATCAGATGAAATGCTCCCATGCTGCCCCCTGGCTGCCCAGCATCCCCTACCACGCACCCTCTTTCTGGATCATCTCCAGAACCACTGCTTCCTCAGTCTCCACCCAATCTCCTCCCCTTGGGGGGGAGGTGCCCAGCACTTTCACCTGGTTAACACGTGACCAACTAGGTGCTGACATCTGGCAAAGACCTGCACAAGCCTCAGCCCAAGTTCAGTCAGGACCTTCCAATCAGTTAGGGAGTACTGTGGGGAAAGGTGGCTATTTCTGGAAACTACCATAGATTTCCACCCCCCCCAGAGTGACTTTCCTGCTTTGTTTACACATGCATTTCATCATCAATACTATCATCAAATACATTAAAATTAATATGTGCAAGGGGTCTGAATGGAGAGTATGGAATAGTCCAAATAAATCTCAGAACCGGTTGTCAAAGCTCAAAGCTCAGAGCGTGCTGGGATATTAGGTGGACGAGCTGGAAGACAGGCTACAGGCAGCCCAACTGTTTCTGAAACTGCGATGCACAGACTGTTGGGCTTGCCTGAGACTCTGTAAATTAGTTGGAATAACTTGATTTCAAGAATGCCCACTAACTATCATATCAAATCAGTGATAGCAGTGCAGGCTACAATGAATGTTAAAGTTAAAAAGAAAAAGGCAAACTGCCAGGCTGCGGTGGCGCACGCCTGTAATCCCAGCGACTCAGGAGGCTGAGGCAGGAGGATCGCGAGTTCAAAGCCAGGTTCAGTAACTTAGCAAGGCCCTAAGCAACTCAGTGAGACCCTGTCTCTAAATAAAATACAAAATAGGGCTGGGGATGTGGCTCAGTGGTGGGGTGCCCCTGAGTAAAACCCCCCACCCCAAAAAAAAAAAAAAAAAAAAAAGGCAGAATGTAAAATTGTGTTTACACTACATTGAAAGCCACATAAAGAAAAATGTCAATATATGAATTAAAATAAAAAGGGAAAAATAATTGCAGGTTCATTGAATTACAGTGTTGCGATTTTTTTTCCTTTTCTTTTTACATTACTATTGGTGTAATGAAAATCAGGAGAAGAAAAAGAAATCCCATCCCTGGCCGGGATGCTGTGCAAACAAGCCCCCCACCAGCTAGCCTGAGCCCTCACTTCCTCCTCCAGGTGGACCAGGGTGCCTGCCCGCTACACCCAAGGATTCCATGGACCCTTTCTTTAGTCATGCTGATGGAGACAGCCCCTTCTTCCTCCAAGGCTGGCTGTGTCTCCATTTGCAAATGGAAATAAGAAGAATCAGAGAAACTAATGAAGAAAGCAGGTGCACCCAGAGAAACAGGTCCAAGGTCAGGGATGACTTTCATTCTGAACATTTTAAAAACAGTGATATCTTGACAAGACATATGGTGAACACATTTTTCCCCAAAGCAAAAGTGGGTTAAAAATTTCAGGTCCTATTAAAGAAAAATAACTGTCTTAAAAAAAAAAAGTTGTTGCATGTCCAGGCTAGTTTCATCCATGTGGAGAAGCTGGATTTGACTTTGGCCCATCCGACTCTCTGATGTGGGGACTCCCACAATTCTCCACTAAGCAGCCCTAGCTCCCCCTGCCCAATCACCCAATGTCAGCAAGCAATCTGACTGTGCTATGCTCAGCAGAGCGGAGCCAACAGGTGACAGTGGTGCCCAAGCAGTACCTTCAGAGACAGCAAGCCTGTCAAGCGAACAGGCATTTCGGGAATTGAGTCAAAGGTGGAGATAATCCCCCCTTTACGTGGAGGTCTAGTCTGCCTGCAGACAAACCTTTCAAGGTCCTTCAGAATTCCTAGAAAAACACTCAGAAACCACTGAAGGGCAGGTGAGGATTTGTGAAAGAAAGCTATCAATGGCCTACATGAAAACAACAAAAGAACTTGGCCCTTTACAAGGTTCTTCCTGCCCAGAGCACATAGTATATGTTCAATAAAGAATAATGATGGTAGAAAAAAAGTGGAACCTATATTTTAGGCCACTTTTATTTAGGTAAGCTTTTATCCTCCCAGTGGAGGATGAAGATGGAAGGGGGCTGGCAGCTGGGCACAATGGCAAGTGTGCCATGAGGCAACCCACATTAACATGGGAATATCTGAGAATAAAAGGCCAAAGTCAGAGAGTTGACCACCAGCTCATCTGAAGTCTTGCTAGGTCTGCCTTGCAACATGCAATCTTCCTTCTTGGCTCATGCTATTCCCTGGAATCCCTACTAACCCCGCCCAGGCAAACTCTACCCCTTCTTCAAGGGCTGTTACAAATGTCACATCTTCCACAAAACCTTGCTCTGATTGCTCCAAGCTTCCCAACTTTGGAAACTGTGCACTGAAGTTTCTGATCAGCATTCATCTTTAATTAGCATTTTCCCCAACTCTCTCTGATTAGGATGTGAATTTCCTGAAGGCCAGAGAACCTCCATCCCTATATAGCCAGCCAAGTGCTTTGCACATATTTGTGGAATGAATTACTAATTTCCTAATAAATGCTTCCCAGGATAAGAGCACTAATAGGAGGAAATCAGTTCCTGTAGGTGAGTCACTTTTATTGTTGGAGGTTAGACTTTTTCCCACAAGGAGCAGAGAAGGGAAATGAAGCACGCGGAGATGCATGAGGATGCCTGGCCTGCAGGAGGGGGCTGGTGTGAGGCTGCTGGGCTATGAGCAGAGCAGACCTGCTTCAAGGTCAAGATGCAACCATAGACTCTGTCCACGAATACGGATGCCACGGTCAGCTCCACCAGGCAGTATTTGGAATGGCCCCCTAAATCCTGCTTTACTATTTAACTTAGAGGGACACTTAAACCTCAAAGAAGACTCATCTAAAGAAACTGGCACATGGGATTTCATTTTCCCTAAGGCTTCCAGGCCTTGTGTCAGTAAACCATCAATAATTAAATAGCAACAGTTATAACAAGACCACCCAGGTATACAGGCCCAAGGGTTGAGCTATAGAAATGGTTTGTAGGGCCCCCTTATCGTAGGCACTTTAAAAGATCACCCACAGTCTCTAGTTTAAAATGGAGTCTGGTCCACAGCTCTTGATGCTGTACATATCAAAGTGCCCATTAAATTTGAATGAAAAAAATAGAAGATAATGAAAATTTGCACCACCAAAACTTATGTCACAAATTGGCTACAGTCAGGAAGGATTTCCTAGTACCACAAAAAATAAACTGGGTTAAACAGTGTAAGTCATCATCCACCTCCCACAAAGTCTTCTACACAATTAAAACATGCAATGTTGGTAATAACCCCGAAATAACAAGCTTGCTTCCTCATAAGGCAATACTGCAACCTAGGAGGTACTTGGACTGCTGTGTTCATGCCTTTTTCTTCAGGCTCTTCAACTTGCTCCTTTTCTACCCTGCAGTAAGGAATTGGAGTTCCCAGAAAGATAGGAAATCAATATTGGGTGGCTATAGGGTAGGTATGACAAGATGCACCAAAGCCTGTTTGTGCATGGTGGTAGTGGAGAGGTGAAGGAGATGACAGGTGGGTACATAAAACTGGACATTTTTGATGCTAACGTGAAGTAGTAGAAAAAGGAAAAAGTCTCATTTCATTCCAGAAAAGACAGTCTAGACACAAAGAGAATTGGGATAGAGCTCGACATGTAAAACTGACATCCATTTGCAGATCCAAGAAGAGGTTTTGAAAAGTACCCAAACTTCAAACAATGTGAGGATAATGGAAAAAAGATACTATAGAAGAAGAAAACAAGATACTGATGACTCTGGGGAAGCATGTAATTCTGAAAATTATGTACTAAAGAAACCAAAACAGGTTTTTATTTATTTTATTTTATTTATTTATTTATTTTTTAATTTTATTTTTTGTTTGAGTTGTATGTGGACACAATATCTTTATTTTTATGTGTGCTGAGGATCAAACCCAGGGCCTCGGGCATGCTAGGCAAGCGCTCTACCACTGAGCCACAACTCCAGCCCCAAAACATGTTTTTAAAAATTGTTTGACACCCTCAATAAGAAAAGAACCTTAAAAAGTGAGGGTAGAAAATTGGTAAGATTAGAACCTGAGAGACTTTTTTTTTTTTGGAACTGGGGATTGAACTCAGGGGCACTCGGCTACTGAGCCACATCCCCAGCCCTATTTTGTATTTTATTTAGAGACAGGGTCTCACTGAGTTGCTTAGGGCCTCACTAAGTTGCTGAGGTTGGCTTTGAACTTGCGATCCTCCTGCCTCAGCCTCCCGAGCTGCTGGGATCACAGGGGTGCGCCATCATGACCAGCTCTGAGAGACTTAAAGAAGACAAAGATGTAAGAGATGAAGCAATGGTTTCAGGGCAACCAGTAATGCAACAGCAGACTTAATATTCAAGGAACTAGTGATAATGAATAGAAACAATGCTGCAAAGAGTGGAATCGATGCTGGAAATAAAATGCAAAGAAAAAAAGATTTGAAAATATGACAGATGTAGAAGATTATCTTATAAAAGAGAGGTCTAATATGAGACTCATAAATGTTCCAGAAACCAAAAAATTCAAAACTGAAAAAATAATCCAAGACACGATGAAAGAAAAGTCTGAATGGTAGAAGGAAGACCTGATTTGAAGATTTAAAGTTCCTGTGATCCATGCAAAATAAGGGAAAGATTGTAATTTCCAGAAATGACAATGTGATTTCCATATCCTGACACTGTTCAAAGATTCACTCCACCCAAACTAAGTAAACAAAACCTAAAAACCCATCACCAGAGTATTATAAATTAGTCTATCCTCCTGCTACTCTGACACACTAAAGGCCAGAAGACAATAGTTCACTATCTATCAATTCCTAAGAAATGTAGGATCTAAAAGTATCATGCCCAGCCCAAATATATAGATGCGTATACACACATATCTATCCCACATATGAAATTGGTGGCAATTCTTACATGTGAAATCAGACTACATACAAATTCTATATCTTTCTTGAAAAAGTCACTTGAAGATATATCCCAGATGACTATACTCCCAGAAAGTTAATTCAAGAATTAGGAAGTCATAAATGAGATAGCAACTATGATCTTCGATGACAACACACTAAGAAAATAATACAATCTATGAATGAAGATATATAGCATCAATGTATAGATGTAAGCTAGAAAAAAAAACTTACACATGCTTTACACAGAGTAAATATTTCTACAAGGGGATTTTAAATAACCATTGTAAATAATAAGTACAAAAATTTTTTTGATAGTGTGGGAAAATGTTTTCAATATAATCTTACTGCAAGCTTGCATACAATGTTTATAAATACAATACATAGAAAGAAGCTGGAATGAAATATGCTAAAACCGTGTTACTACTGTTAGTTGATGTGATTATGAATAATTTTCTCCCTAGTTTATGTTTTATAGAACAAATACGATTTTAAAAGAATCCGCCCAAATAAGACATGTTAGTCATATGTTCAATGTGATGATGTTGCAGAAAAAAAATCTTTCTAAAGTCAGCACTTTCTGCCCAGTTTCCTAAAGACCACTCTGTGACTTTTGTGTTTCATCCAATTACCATTATTACAACCTCAGATAAACCCCTTGAGGGCAGGACCCCTGTCTTACACTCTACCGCAGCACTAGCCCACTATTTGGGAAGCTGCACGAAATACTTGGTGCATGGACAAATGAATAACAGAGGGTAAGACCATCCCATTTTATAGGTATGTCGTTTGTTAAAATGATCTACTGCATTCATCTCATTTTCACAGCATCTCCAATGTCTACAAGGAAGCTGCGATTCAAGAATTCTCATCACTCATCATAGATTGCATGTTTCATGGAAATCCAGCCGGAGCCAAAACCTGGTGCCATGTTTTTATTTCTCTTTTTCCATTTCAAAAGAAAAAGCTGTAGTTAATTCTAATTTTCCTGCAGGCAGAGGGAAGGGGAACTTTTTATGTGTGTGAAAGAATGGCACACCCCCCAGCCATCTGAGGACAGTTCCTCCCAGGAACACCTGTTTGCTCCAACTGAAGCCTGTCCAAATTGAGTCCCGGGGATCAGGAGCATGCTCTTCAAATGTCCCACTATTCTACAATATTTATTCCCCACCTGTCTGATGGCTGTGATGGCTTGGGAATGCTCCAGCCAGGGAAAGCTGTTTCTTGGCCCTGACACGGCAGAGCTAACAGCAGCTAATGTTCGCCCAGAATCGGGTCTAGATCCAGTTGCCCTGGAGTTTAAAAATGCCTCTTCTTTCCATAGTCTACCAGGCCTGGCCAAAGTTCTTTAGGTGGGAGAGCTAAGTAAATCTTCAGCTTCACACTAATATGTTATAAAAAACCAAGTTATTTTCACTCTTTGTTTCTTAATGCTAATTTACCAGTTTTTCACTCATATTTAATATTCAGAATTTCAGGCATATTAAGTAGTTGCCTGACACTAAACGTGAAGATTGGTAAATTGATTTATCCAACAGGAAAACTGTTAAAATCCAGAAGGTAAAATGCAATAAAAACAATCTTAGACACATGATTTAATATGTAATTCAGGGAAGGAAAAAGAGATGCCCACAACAAACTCCAGTTATAATAGTGATTTAAAAAAATTCTAGTCATGAGAAAACTGTACATTTGAAAAGCTCACATAAAGCCTTATAAAATAAGAGACCTTTTATCTTCTCCAGATCCATGGGCTTGAAAATACTTTATCTATGCAATTTCAAGGCACATAAAAACCCCAGTGAATAAATAAAATGTTCTTTTTTTTTCTTTATACAGAAGCTTTAAAAATTATCCATATAAAGAGCTTGGCCTTGAACAAACAGATTAAAAGACCTAAAAGACTGTGGCTTCAGATCATGTATATGGAATAGCAAATGAATGCTTTTCTTTATTGGCTGGGCGAGTTTTCAACTAACTAAATTTCTATAAGCCCATTTGATGAGAAAGATTTAATTGGAATATATAAAATAATTCAGTATTTTAAGTGATACACTTCTCAAATAAATAATATGCTATAATGAAATAATCCACATAGTCTGCCAATGTTCTTTGCCATCTATTCATGAATCATATGTGGAGTATAGTCAACATGCAGTATTATTTTGAAGGCCATCAAGTTTTCTAAACCTGTAATTTTAGTCAAGTGTGTGAAAACTCTCAATATTTTTCTAACACTTGAAAAATTTTTTCATAATTGCTTACAATTGGAACTATTAGGTTATTTCAAGCCTTTTTAATTTGCTTAATGAAAATTTAAACTCCATCACACGTTTTAAAAATATTCTCAGTAAGTTTAATTTAAGGTAAAGGTAAAATGGAAGTTTGGGCCTCATGCTAAGTTTATGAGTAGATGAGGTTCCGAGTTGTTAATTTCCTATGAATCTTCAACTCAGTTGTAGCCAAATAGCTATAATACCACTCCAGCAGTCAAATTCTGCTACTGGGAGCTTTTACCTGGAAGCTGTCATAAAAAGGGAAAGGGCGTACTCCACATGTGGGTTAAGAATCAGGTAGTAATTTTCAGGCCTGGTGGCCATCTGTCATCTCCTCTGTGAAGTCTCACTGGCCCACCCAGGCCCCAAGAATTTCTTCCTGTCATCTCCCACAGCACTGAGCTCTCACTTATCATGTAGCACAAGCTACTACGTGTTGCTGTTTCTTGAAACTGTGTAAGCCAAGGCTCCTAAATTAGATATTCAACTACCTGGGAGGAAGGTTTTTGAATCTTTTTTTTTTTTTTTTAAATATTTTTTTGGTTGTTGATTGGACCTTTATTTTTTATTCATTTATATGTGGTGCTGAGAATCGAACCCAGTGCCTCACCCATGCTAGGTAAGTACTCTA
Source organism: Glaucomys volans (assembly GCA_020662805.1). Classification (NCBI taxonomy): domain Eukaryota; kingdom Metazoa; phylum Chordata; class Mammalia; order Rodentia; family Sciuridae; genus Glaucomys; species Glaucomys volans. The sequence continues at coordinate 131,809 of JAJEJO010000550.1, forward strand.
CCACTGAGCCACAACCCCAGCCCGTTTTTGAATCTTTGATGCCTACCATACAGTAAAACTGAACATTTGCTATTGAAGATGTTAATACCGTCACTGTTAAGACGCTGCTAAAGCCGGACATGGTGGCGCACGCCTGTAATCCAAGCGACTCGGGAGGCTGAGTCAGGAGGATCGCGAGTTCAAAGCCAGCCTCAGCAACTTAGCGAGGCCCTAAGCAACTCAGTGAGACCCTGTCTCTAAATAAAATACAAAATAGGGCTGGGGATGTGGCTCAGTGGCCGAGTATCCCTGAGTTCAATCCCTGGTTCAAAAAAAAAAAAAAAAAAAAGATGCTGCTAAGAACTCAATTTCTATGGCTATAGGCAGGGTAATTTTCCAAGTTTTGCCCCACCTTGGGGAAATGACTTTGGGCAAGACTCAATTTCCATAGGTCTTTGTAACTGCTATGGTTTGAATGTATCCCTCAAAAGTTCATGTGCTGGAAACTTAATCCAAAATTCATATTTTAATTGTTTTTGGAGCAAGGGTCTTTGGGAGGTAATTAGGATTAGATGAGGTCCTGAGGGTGGGGTCCCCAGGATGGCATCCATGGCTTTATGAAAAGGAAGAGAGACTCAAGCTAGACTGTCGCTCTGTCTTGCCATGTGATGCCCTCTCTCGTGATATGCTGTAGAAAGAAGACCTCACAGATGCTGAGTTGGTGCCATGTTCTCAGACTTCTCGGCTTCCAGGACCATAGGCCAAATACACTTCTATTTTATATACTCAGTCTCAAGTATTTTGTTATAGTAATAGAAAAATGAATCGACAATAACATCAGGATAATAATGACAACAGAGTACAACCATTGAAACAATAGCTGTACTCCATTTGTGTTCAATGAATCAATAAGTAAATAAAAAAAATATATATGAAAAAAAAAGAAAAGATTTTAAAATTTAAAAAAAAAATAATGACAACAGAAATTCACAGTGTTCTTATAAAGATTGCTTTAAATGCAATAATGTGTGTCTTGTAACACCATAAGGTATTTTAATTGTAATGATTGTTTTTAAGGACTTTTTAAAAAAAATTGGTACCAGGAATTGAACCGAGGGCCTTGCACATAGTAGGCAAGCACTCTACCCCTGAGCTACATCTCCACTCCTTACAAATTTTAAGACAGGGTCTTGCTATGCTGCCCAGGCTGGCCTGGAACTTGCCATCCTCCTGAGTCACTGGGATGACCGGCACATACCACTATGCCTGGTCTTTAAAGACTACTTTTAATAAATGATCTGATTTCCCAAGGAAGATATCTCTGCATTTTTAGTTTTTTGTTGAACTTTGTGGACAAATTCAAATTGAGTGTTTCTTGTATGCTAACACATTTCAAATTAGCTAGGTAATAACTATTTAGCTACGAAAATGGACACTCTTCCATAACAATGTTTCATTTCTCAAATTTTGAGAGAATTAATTATAGATTCTTTTGAAAATGGTATGGAAGTTTAATGGAAATTCAGAGATGCATATATATATATATACATACACACAAATTTTCAGAACCTCCAGTGGCTCAGACTCTGTGAAGCACCCAGGAGAAGAACCGTGTGCCTCATGGTGTGAGTCAGAGATGTGGTTTCACTGGAGCGCTTGGAGACCTGATTCAGACACTTTTAACTGATTTGGGGATTAAAAAGTTGTCAGGTTTTTTCCTGATCTAAAATCATTAAGACATTGGCAGATGGAGAATAGAGTGGCTTTCTCCTTAGATAAACTCTAATTGTAGAGGAAATGGGTGCATTTCATAATTTCAAGCCACTTCAACCTTCTTTTTAAAAATTTTGGTCAAATTTACTGCTTTGGCGTTTTCCCCGCTGACATTCCTAAGTAAGTTCTAAAGTTCATCACATCATTTTGCAAAAGAAGTCCCTAGCCTATTCCTTACAAAGGAATACTGGGATTAAGACAAATGATTGGGCCTCTTTCCATGTCACCTCTACCTTGTCAAAAAATGTTAGAGACAATTTCAAATGAAAACAACCTCAGTCAGTGCTTGCAATCTAAAAAAATACTTTAATTTCACTTTTGGGTATTAAATATGCTTCTAAACAAGTGGTGTTGGTAATTTTTCTCCATACAAGCAAAGAATTCTTTCTTAATACCTAGATGACAAAGTCTCAAATATACACAGTTGTTTCCTATTATGGCTTCCCTGGAAAACATTTCTGGGAAAGCACAATTCCCAGCCACTTTGTTTACAACAGACAAAACTGCTTGTGTGGTATAAATAGGAGTCTGTCCTTAAACGCTGCTGAAAAATAAAACACAACCATGAAAAGGAGCCATTTCCTGCCCTAAAGGTGGCTTAAAAAAATTCTTAGCTACTTTAGGAACAGCACCAAAGCATAAATAATAATTATCAATTGCCACATAATAAAAGACGAATTTTATAGAAAAACAAAAACAAGCCACATAATCCAGAGATGCCCTCAGATTGTGAGCATTAGGTTTCTTTACCCAGCAAGATGATGAAGCCCCCCTTTGTCCCCTGCGTTTGTGATGTATATCTATAACTCCTTCTTTGGGCAGATAAGCCTCGCCTTGTCTCTGAAACTGCACTTTTAAACGCAGATTCACAGTTGTTTGACTTTTGATCTGGGTAGCAGCTAGCCCTGACCACCTGCACTGGGCAGAGCTGTTACTGAGCCTGCTTTGTCCCATCTTATAACACAGCACGCCTTTTAAAATTGATGTGTGAATACGCTAATTTACAATGTGAGCGTTCAAACAAAAAAATATGGTGGTGGTAGTGGTGGTGGCGGCGGCGGTGGTGGCAGCAGCAGCAGAAGGGGGAGATTTGTGAGGGGAGAAGCCCTAACCCTCAATTTATAAAGTTCAGCTATTGTTCACTGCCTCTGGCATTTAATGAAACAGATGCGAAAGGCCTCCCTCAACTTACAATGGAGGGGACAGTGTTGTGATGGTGGGGGCCTGGGATTGTAAACTGTTGTTTGGTGATGGTGCATGTTAATAAATAGCCATTTACAAGGGGGGCTGAGGGCTCCGTTACTTGTTTATAAGGAAGGCCTAAGGCTCCTTGCTTCGAGTTAACAGTTCAAGGCTGTGTTCAAAGAAGGCATTGATGGTGAAGGTAAAGTGCTTCCTCTGCACATTAAAGACTGCCGTGTATCCTGGAGAAGAAAGGAAGATCATAAAAGAAAGGTAATTCAGGAATTAGGTCAAATTGTGGCTCACAATCAAGAAAATATAAGATGCTTTTCTATTGTGATTAAATAATGGACAAAAATATTCTCTTATTGTGAAGCTACTTTTTTTTCCTTTGCGAAGCTGGAGATGGAACCCAGGACCTTGCGAATGCTAGGCAAGTGCCACCACCGAGCTATGCCCCTAGCTCCTGGGTGTTTTATCCTTGGATGAACATGTTTACCTATATACAAACTGAAATAGATAATAACCTGCAGAATTTCAACTAAATTGTATGAATCTAGATAGCAACTTTGAAACTATTCCCAGTCATTCTTCTGAAAAATAGTCATTAATGAGGTTATACCTGGGTAATGTGGCACTTCTATACAGAGATAAAAGTTCACCTGGAACATTCCAAAGTAACATCTGTTGTTTTCATTCACCCAGCATCTACTCCCCTTTCTTGTGAAAGCTCTCAGATGCTTATGAGGGAATGATGCTTCTTTGCCCATTCTCAGTCCATTTGTCCAATCCCAGCACAGGGTCCCTTGTCTAGACTAACATCAGATCATAGATTCATCTATGAATAAGGTTTTTATACAACTTGAAACAATCAGAATCTGCACGTCTCCATGCTATAACTTTTGTTGGAACTACTGGGAAGAAAAAAAAAATGCTATATTCAATGGGTGTCACTGAGGGGCTGGCAAAACTTTGTTCTAACAAGAAGACCCTGACAAAGGACAGAACCCAGACACAGAAATCTGAGATGAGAGATGGAAAAAGCAAGACCCAGTCTGGACCACATTATTTGAGCCCTCAGATTCCACTGCTGGAAGTCACTGCTATCCTTGGTTTATTTAGTTACAGGAGCCAATATTTATCCTTCTTTATGTATAGCCAGGTTTTTTTTTTTTTTTTCTTTTTGGTGTAGCCCAGTTTGACCTGGGTTTCTGTCACGTGCATCCAGAAGATTCTGAGTAACATGGGTGGCACGTGGAGAGCATTATAGGTAGACGTAAGAGGTGAAGCGCAGTAATAGACTTAGTGAAGAGTCAAGCCAGCTTTGGAGATGGGAAGTAATAAGCCTTGGTGGGGCCTGCTGTCTGTCCAAGGGCAGTAGCAGTCAACAAGGCCAGAAGTTCATGGGCAGACCTCTGAAATGAGACCAAGAGGACGCGCTCATGTTAGCAGGCAATTGGAGCCATGGGAGGGTTCTAACGCAGGGAGGAAAATACACTAGTTTTGCACTTTGAAAGACAAACTGGCAAATCAGAAAGACAAGAGAGGGGGAGAAGAAGCACGGAGATCAGCCAGGAGATTCGCCTCCCTGATAGTCCAAGTGGGAGAGAAAGCATCCACGCTGGGGGAAGCTTTGCTCATGTGGAACTCGGCGTGCTCTGGGGAGTCTGAGCAGTGTGGCTGACTGAGGATCCCAGGAAAGGGAAAATGGTGGCTCCCTTACAGCAACAGGGACATCAGGAAAGGATGGGAGGATTTTATTTTTATTATTAATTCTTTGGTTTTTGGTGCTGGAGAGTGACCCAGGGACACTCTGCTGCTGCATGTCTCATCTTTATCCTCAGCCCTTTTCATTTTTATTTTGAGACAGGGTTGCACTAAGTTACCGAGGCTAGCCTTCAAACTCCAATCCTTTTGCCTCAGCCTCTCAAATCACTGGGACTACAGGAATGCGCCACCACACCTGGGCTTAATTTCTAATTTTTTGAAACTTCCTAGGGACTCTGGAAATGGGAAAAAGAAATATAAAAACATCAATTTAAAAATTCACCAACCTAAAATAACTATTAACATTTTGATTTAGTCCTTGCTCCCAGCTCTTTTTCTTTTTTAAAGCAATGCTGATAGTAACGACCGTTTTGACATCTGCTGAAATCTTACAACAGGCACTACTGTGTGCACTTTGCAAGTATTGACTGGTATAACTTTGTGAGAATTTATGAAGTAGGGTAGGGACTACTGTCAACTCCATTTTGCATATAAGGAAACTGAGGTACAGAGAGATGCGACTCTTGGGCTTCAGAACACATGCCTCTTGGTGCCCACAGAATGTCGGACAAAAGAAAACTGGGACTAGGTGAAAGAGAGTTAGACGTAAAAATAAAGTTTCCTAACCAGGATACTTGCCAAAGGCTGGAGGGAAGGATGGTACAGGCTTTCCTGCTACATGCTGGGATGTTGGTTCCAGTTAAAGCTCAAAAGCAAGCCTATTCTAAAGGACTCGTCAAGAACACCCTTCTGGGGACTCTTGCATTCACAGCTGCAGCCCAGTGCCTTCAGTCCATTCTAACAGTGGGGTCTCCCCAGGTTTGTTCAGTACTTTCTGGATCCATCTCCCACACCCACTGATTGGTCCTCTGACACTGTGAGCAGTCTCAGTCCAGCACAGCGGAGAACCAGGCCCTGAGGGTAGTCAGCCAAGGATACCCAGTGACAGCTCCCTCATCTCTTAGGATGGGAGCCACATTGCTGCAGAGTCCTCAGGAAGGTAAACTAACACATCAAGAGCCTCGGGAGGGGTTAGTGAGTGCACAGCAAGACCTTGGATTCTTAAAGGCCAGAGGACAGTGTGGATTCTGGATCTCATAGAGCAGTGAATCAGAAGGGGGCCAGGAAGGTGGGGACATGGGCACACACTGCCACCGCCAAACAGCTCCGAGTACTACTTATTTTGGACCATTTTAAGGAAGGTGTTTACTACATAATTATTTCAGAAGAAAGGGAATTGCACAACAGCATAATAACATTAAAAATTAGCAAAATGAAAACTCTGGAGCTTGTCCCCACTGCTCTCCTTTCCTCACTGGACAGTGAGAACTGCTCTCACTGTGAGTGGCCTTTGGGAACCTCATGGAGTACGTTTGCAAAAACGCACCAAGTGAGTCTTCTAACCCTGCCCTGCTGTGTATCTAACTCCAGATGGCTCACCTAACTTCCTTAAGCACACTTATGCTCATCTGTAAAATGGGGATAACGCTGCTTTCTTCACGAGGTGAAGGGCTGAGTCATATGCATATAAAGCATGGCTGGGGGTCAGAAACACACTGAGGGATCAGCTGAGGCAGATCCCTCGCTGGCCGTCGTCGCTGATGGGGATCTTTAGATGCTGCATTTGACTGTTTGTGTTTTTGGGTTTTATTATTTGGTTTTAGGATGAGGTCTCGTAATGTTGCCCAGGTGGGTCTTGAATTGGTGGGCTCTAGCCATCCTCCTGCCTCAACCTCCCGAGCAGCTGGGACTACAGGCACGCGTACTACCTTGCCCAGCCAAAATCCTATCTCTAAAAGCAAAAGATTATTATTAAAAAAAAATATAAATACAGAAATACAGAGTTGTTTAATTTGGCAAAAGCATCATCTGTGTTGGCCTTGAAGAGGTCCAAGGACAAAGGCAAGAAGTCAAGTCTGTAGTAATAGAGTGAATGAGTCACATATAAAAGGGTGAGGATTAAAAAAAGGATTCTCTGTGTAGCATTAAGGTAGCTCAGCTCCTAACTGTGCTAAGTCCAAAGAATCTACTGCAAATTAAATAATTTTATTCTGAAAGAATAGTGCTTCATTAAAAGCTGAAAAATAGTTTGGAGGCTGAGATCTTGCTACACTAACTTCAGGTCAGGACCCACGTCCATCACTAGTCAGCTACACGAGCCACGAAGGAGGAACGAGCTGAAGAGAAAGGAAACGAGGGCTGCGGGGTAGCTCAGTGGTAGAGCGCGGGCCCGACATGCGGGAGGGTCTGGGTTCAGTCCAGCACCAGGGAGAGAAGAGAGAAAGAAAAAATGCACATAGGAACACAGGCTCTGCAAGAGAAGGGGCCTTTTCAAGGCATAAATACTGAGAGTAAATTCTCAAGGACATTTTTCTCACAAGTCTTGGAAACTGTTGAATTTTAGCCATTGTAATAAGAACAATTAAAATATAATGAAATGTTTCCTGAGCAAAATGGGGGTGGGGCAAAGAGAATGAAGTTTCAAAGAAGCTTAGGCATCCAGTCATGGCCTATTTAAGAATAAGTACATTTATTTAGAAACATCTATTTGTATGGTTTATAGATCTGCTCTGGTATTTCTCGTGCACTTTCCCTGAGGAGCCACTGACAGTACATTTCAGTTTTCCAGATGTTTTACCTGTCATTCTACCAAAGCAACAAGACCACGTTTAAAACGTAACGTGTGATAGCAACGATAGCTGGCAATTATTCCCCAGGTTGACTAGAAGTCACTCTAACAAAAACACACATTAAACAGCATTGTGTGAAGAGTGCTGGCGAGGCCGGCTGCGTTTACTAAGGTTGGTTTGTTTATATCTCAGGTTGGTTGCAGAAGACCTCTGAGAGGCAACTTGTGTAAGAAGTTACTGCACTCACGCTGGAAGGGTAAGTGATTCATTTCTGAAGGAAACACTCTGATTTTGTGTGTGGCAATAGTTGAGGAAGAGAGAAAATTATTTCGTACTGAGGTCACTGTTTCAGAAAAGTCTTTTTTAAAAAATATATATACAGCATATGCAAAGCAGTTGACAATGAAGTCCTAACATGCTCTTCACATTTATGTTAATGGAGCTTTGAATTTACGAATTTGCTACATCCCTGAGGAATCTTTCAGATACTTCTAGAAAAAAATTCAGGCTTACTGATTAATTATTAACTACTATTAGAGTTATTCAGAGGTGAAAGGAAATAGAATCATAAATCATTACTTCCTTTTTTTCTGATTAAGAATTTTGAAAATCTCTATTTTCATTTTCATTGATTGCCAGCATTATCTGATCTACTAAGACTTTCCAGTCAAATATGTGGAAGCACACACGCACGCACAGGTGAATGTAGCACATAGGTGAAGAGAAACTGGAGCCTCCCAGGGATCCTCACCAACACTTTCTGACAACCAACAGTGATAATCAAGTTTTGTGGGACTCAATGAAAAATCCATTTCTTGGCCCCAGTTACCACACGAAGGGTCATTTGTTTCATGGCTATTTTCATTTGATTTGAATTCCACTTTATTTAAACTGTCTACAGAGTCAGGAAATGAACCCTTTGTCCCTGGGTAGCTCTCCATCTTATGACAAGAGGAAAGAAAAATTACTTTCTAGAAAATAAGCTATAGCTTCATTCTGATGTCAAGTTTTACAATTATAATTTCGAGTGAAACAACTTTCTCCTTTGCTTTCTTTCTTTTGGTAACATAGTATAGTTATATAAAAAATAATTCCTTTTTGACTGAACCGGTTGCTATCTTCTATCCTAGGTATGTCTCAATATTTTCTGCATAGTTTAATTCCTTTTAAAACTTATTTGTGTTATAATTCCATAAATCATCTTCTATTTCCCTAATTTTTCCCCAAACATGTTGGTTTTAAAGCTATTCAAATCATATTTTACTTTGGTTGTTTGTTTTCCTGGTGAAAACAAATGGTCAGCAAGGATTAATTGAGGTTGTAGAATCTTCAATAACTTCCATGGGAATCAGATAATTTTGTGAATTCCCACTGCACACTTCTATGTATGCGAAGCACTCGGAAGGCAAAGCTAAATGTGGTTCCATCTCAGGATTACTGTGCCTTGTACACAAGGCATATGGAAAGAAGGAAGGAAATGGATTTTTAGCTCATTTGAAGTTAAAAATAGATTTAAAAAGCACAGTGTTTGATGATTATTCAGTAGCTGCTGGATTTTATAAACTAATTTTTGTTGTTTTCTTATTTTGGTCCGTCTCACAAATGACCAAGTGGCTGCAAATGCAGACTTCGGCTCAGAGCGAACATGGGTTTCACTTGTCCTCACAACTGACTGACCACTACAAGTGAAAGGACCCAAATGCGGGGCTCAGAGATGCCATTTCTGTTCATTTCACAAATTTAAAAACCTTGAAGTTTAAAAAATTCAAAACAACCCACAACTTTCTTTTAAATAAAGTAATTCCTTGCTTTGGTATGTTATATTTATTCTCAGTTAAACATAGAATTTGTCATATGAAAATAAATAGGCTTATGTTACATGCAGGTAAATGTTTACCCTGCACAAAGAGGACACTCCTTTTACACATCTGTGAAGGTGACATGAGCACATGGTTCAATATTGTGCTGTTTCTTAAATCGGAAGCACCTGTTGACACAATATAGCTAGAAGTCTTGGTAAGAATGAGCGTTCTGGGAACGTGGCTGCTTTTAAATAAAACCCCACCAGTGCTGGAGCAAATGCCACGTGACCAGGAGGGCAGTGACAGAGGGTATAAAATAAATAAAAGAAATGAAATAAAAGTCTCTGATACATAAGTTCTGGTTCCACTTCTCAAGAGACTATGTTTTAGGGAATAACCCAAATAATGAAGAGGTTGGTTAGCTTTTTGCATTTTCCAAAGTCCGAAATCAGTTGTGTCATGTGGGATAGCAACTAGAAACAAAAGCAAAAACCATCACTATGCATTTGGTTCCCAAAGACTCAGTTTAGTTACACCATTGATGAGAAGTACCTGGGAATCTTGGCAGGTGCCAACGTTCCAGCCCGTCTAATGAAAAACACTGTCACACGAATATACAGGTGGACTTAAGAGCGTTGGCTCAGACAGAGCCAGGTGATGTCCATCTGGCCATTTTACTCCTGTGAGTTCCCTACAAACATCCCAAGAGGAGATGAGTCTAGATTGACTGAGTCTGCCTACAAAGGGAAGTCGAGTAGATTCCACCGGAGTAATTTTCTTCCGTAGGCTTCTGAGCCACCGCATTAGTGCCATGTCCCTACAGAAAGCCCAGTCGGAGGTCGCAGAAGTCGTTTGTGCTTCCCCCCCTCTAAATGACTTGCAAATTTATTCAAACACAATATGAGGGGATGCTTTATTTGTTGAAATAACTGTCTGCGGTGTCCTGCACTAAAGGGTGAGGGACATCAAGCAGAAACATGGACCGAAATACATTGGTTTAGAAACCCATAAATCCTTATTTGAATCTGCCAACCTGAAAGCCACGTAGAGCCTGAATAAACTATTTTCCCTAAATGCTACATCTGATTAAGCCATACCATTAAATGACAGCTGAACTTTAACATTAATATGATATTATTTAAATAACCACATGATTTTTTTTACACTAAAAATGATGAATGATTTCTGGACAGCTCAATTGACATAAAGCAGGAGGACTCTTTAATAAGATTTGACAAAATGGAGACATATGCAGAATATTCGTTACAGCTCACATCGCAGGGGCCCTCCCAGGAAAACAGTAAAGGTTTTTTTCCCCTTTCTTTCCTTTTTATTGTCTTAAGGCACTGAAGCATTCCTTTCAATCACCAGTTTCCTTCTCTGTAGATTTTGAGTTTTTCTTGGGTCATTTGCTTATTATTCTTAATCAGAGAATTTGGTGGTTTATGGTCCTGAGTTGGGGCAGTGTGTCCAGGAAGGGGAGGGGCAAAGCGGACAGTAGGCTGGCTTCCCCTGGCACTTTGGGCTCACTCCTGATCAGGTTGAGAGAGCGCATTAGCCTTGAAGGCGGAACAAATACACATTGAATTGTTTCTTATGCAATAAATCCCCAACACAGTGAACAGTTTTAGCCAATTACTGTATATGGATACATGACCGGAGAAGGCTTGGTTATTTTTAAACAGCTGTCTCTTCAGTATCAACTACAATGAAGATTTTCTTCTTTAAAATTTCAATCACGCTCTCCTAGAGGTCAGATTCAACATTCCTGACTCACTTTTCCATTCACAGTTCAAATGGGCATTGCTGTGCCCGATGATACTCTTACTGGGTAGATTTCAAGTGTAAAATCATTCTGTGCTGAAAATACTTGCATAGAATATAACCAACTCTGATTCATTTATCTTTTTTATACTCTCCCAAGTATTTTCTGTCAATCAAAGTTTAGTCACACACATAAAACATAAAGATCTGTTTGCTGGCACACATGAATTCGGATTATTCAGATAATCTTGACATTTTATAAATCATTTTGAAGTACATACAATAAATAAAAAGTTTCCCCAAATGGCATCCTTTAGAGAAATGAAAACAAGGCGAGAGAGCCAGGTGAGACCAAGTGAGCTCCTGCCGACACAGGCTGCACTTCTTCCAACAAAACAGAAAATCAGCTCAGGCTGCTCCTGCCATGGGGCCTTCCTCAGGCTACGAACACATCCTTCAGGTCTAACCCTAATTTTTCCATAGCTTGAGGTAACCCCGCTAGCTCAAGCCTCCTCTCTAATAGGAGTTACTCAGGATGTGTCCCTGTCCCAATAAGAGTTAAAATCAGCGCTCTATTATTTCAAAGAGGTCTTGACACAGGGCAGAGTAGAAGCTCACAAACCTGTGAAATGCCCTGTTGCAAGTGAATGAAAACAAACACAAGAGCCAGGGAGAGGAAGGTTGTCCCTACCTTGTTCTTACCTTCGCAACATCCCTGTCAGAATCCGGGAGCTCTTGCCCAGGTTTGCATCTGTTTCCCGAAGCT